>OU744804.1:24420427-24740403 GCA_916614155.1 Mesoligia furuncula
AGATTACAACTTGATGCTGAAAACTAGTCGTCCGGGACTGAATTTTCTCAAAATACTGGTATAACGAGACAGAGACCTAGAAATAAGAATAAATTCCGGTGATAAAATCTTAATTAAAATGGCTAACACCCGATTTTTGAATCGAGAATTCGAATTGAAAGTAGAGTTTGCAAGTTCCGCACTTGGCCGGTTTTTTTTTTTGAATATCTGTTTTTTTTGTCCCAATGAAATAGCAATGTAAAGTGAAGGCATGAGAAAAAGGTTTAAATAAACCTAGAACGGGCTAGTTGATACCTAACATTCTAATTCCGAACTGTCATTTTACACCTGAAATAAATATACTTTAGTTATAGTTTATTTTTAGGCACTAATAAACCATTGTGTGAAAAATATTACTAATAATTCTAATTATACACTTTTTATATACGTTTAAAATAAATAATAATTATTATTAACTATTATGGTTGGTTCGTGGATGGGTGATCATCTTTACATACCAAGACCCCTCCGTGTCTCGGAAAGTACGTTAAGCTGGTCCCAGCTTTCATTCGTGGATCTTTGACAGTAGTTACGGGTCATCAGAAGCCCGAAAATCTGACAACCAGTTTTTTTTTTTCGAATGTGATATCGTCAATTGACCCCTGCCACTCTGGGTGGAGCGGAAGGGAGTGTCAGACTCTTACTGACTAAAACCCACCCGTCCCTCCTTAGCCCTATATGTTCCGGGGCAGCGGTAACACTTTCGGACAATCCCGCTGACCCGGCAGGCTTTGGCCCTAACTGGCCTCTTCAAATGATGCTGACATCTCGACACGTACGCGCCGTCCGGCAAGAGAGTTCGTATTACCCAGTAACTGGGTTGTGGAGGGCAGATAGGCAGTCGCTCCATTTAAATACTGGTACTCAGCTGCATCTGGTTAGACTGGAAGCCAACACCAACATGGTTAGGAAAAGGCTAGGCAGATGCGGTAATTTATGATAATACGAGTATGTGTATACGAAAAGTCTGTAATAATTTTTCACAAACGGCGAGCGTGTTATAATGAGCATACATACTACTTTACTAGCAAACAAGTATGATTATTAATTGAATTTGTACACAAAGGTACAGTCAACAAAAGAGATAAGTATGCAGGATCGTTGGATATAGTTTAAGTTTAATAAGAAACCGATGGATGATGTCGACTGAAATTTAATTCGATAAATGAGCTGTTTGTTTTCTATTTATAAAATAAAATTTTATTCGAGAACATCCATCGGTTTCTTACTAAACTTAAACTACCTATATCCAACGATCCTGCATACTTATCTCTTTTGTTGACTGTACATAAACTCACGCTTTCTTTCCATGAGGTTATGCAGAAACTTACAGAACGCCACCGCTACGATCGCGGTTGTGAGTTCTACGCAGGCGCGGATCCAGCCTTCAAAAAGGTTGTGGTCACAGAGGCCGTTCAAGTGTTACGTAAACAGATTTCTTGAAATTATTAACCCCCCCCCCCCCCCTTCCCTAGTCAGCAAAAGTAAGCAAAGCTCTTACCCCCCATGCTTATGTAAACATTGGTACATCCATTTTTCAATGTATTCTGGATTTTTTATTGATTCTTGGGCAACAGTTATATGCGTTTCGTTTTCAAGTATATACATATGGCAACCCTATTTGGTTTGCTATATGTGTTCAAACCCAAAATCGACTTGTAGAAAATCCGAAAAAGAAAAAAATGAATACTGCTGTCGTAATCACCATGAAGACCCCCCATCCCCCATGTCATCAAAAATAAGCAAGCAAGACCTCCCCCCCCGCTCCCCTGTAGTGCGTACGTAATATTTGAATGGCCCCACAGCCACCCGAAATTCGGCAAAAACAAATCGGCAGAAAAGGAACTTTTAATTGTCTATTAAACACAATTTATTTAATTAAGCTAACATTCTTAGTTTCCGAAACTTTCAGGTATCTTTAAGTGACCTTAATTCATTGCTCTCGAGTGTACAGACGCCAGCACATCAAGCTACTACAATCTGTCAAATTTCTTTAATTGATTTTCAACTTTATCGCTACAGCATAAAGTTTAAAGTTGATTGGAAAAATTTGACAGTTTCGGGTAGTTTGATGTGAGGGCGTCTGTACATGATGCCCTGACCAAGATTTTAAGCTTGATTCATTGTATTGTTTTTTTATTTCAAACTCAAAGCATTTATTTCAATTAAACCTTGCACTGATACTTTTGAATTGTCAAAATTAAATAGTCTATCAGTTAATCACAAAGTTGAAGCTAGTTGCCCATTCCAAAACGTAGATCTCTATGGAGAAGAACGGGCAAGAAACTCCATGGACACTCTTTTACATCAAGATATTACAAAATCCTGGGTACATTATTCTTGTTGCTTCTATATGTGAGAACAATGTAAAAATAGACACAAATGAAGAAACAATAAAATTCAATATATAATATTAAAAAAATTAAATTAAAAATTTAAAAAACCCCCGACACAAAAAAATAATAAAATTAAATGTAAGTAATTGGAAAAGGATCAAATAATTTAAAAACCCCCAACTTAAAGAATCTAGGTAACGAGACTAAATCAGATAAATTCATATGGCAGTCGGGGGACCTCTTAGCATAGAAGGTGTTCCACAGAACGGTCCCCCGACTTCCATATGAATTTATCTGTTTTAGTCTCGTTACCTAGATTCTTTAAGTTGGGAGTTTTTAAATTATTTGATCCTTTTCCAATTACTTACATTTAATTTTATTATTTTTTTGTGTCGGGGGTTTTTTAAATTTTTAATTTAATTTTTTATTTCATGCTTTTTGTAGGGAGTCCTTAATATTTGTATTTCATTTCTTTTATTTTCTTGCGTTTTAAGATTCAGGTAATTTGGTGTTTAATCAGGTTTTTTATCCGTCAAAAAATAATTATTTATTTATAGTTGAAGAATAATTTTTAAGACTAAACAGATTTTTTTGTTTTATTATATCCTTTTCCTAGTTCTTCCTTTAGTTATCCAACTTTCGTACAAGTATTTCATAGCGTTAGATATCTTAGGTATTTCAGATCTAGTTTATAAAATGGGACTACGACACTAACTGATGTAGAAATACCTACGCTTTTTAAGTGGGATTGTTACATTCGTAATAAAAATAGTCAAACTCAGTGGTCGTAGGTACCAGTCATCACTCCACTTTCATCATCATTCTAGAGCATTGATCAGACAAAAAAATATTTTGAAGTTTTTAGTTTTCATTTCGTTAGTTAATATTCCTCATTCCCTTTCAATATGTTTGCATTATTCTACTTGTCAAGCCCTTGCATTTGATACCTATATTGAAGGAGTTGTGAAAAAAGAATATAATTCGCCATTTTGTGGTGGCGGCCATCTTGGATTTGAAATTTGTAATAGCGTATAGTATTGTACTAGTCAAGCCCTTTCATTTGATACCCATATTGAGGGGGTTGTGAAAAAAAAAATGTAAATCGCCACTTTATG
This sequence comes from Mesoligia furuncula, assembly GCA_916614155.1. Classification (NCBI taxonomy): domain Eukaryota; kingdom Metazoa; phylum Arthropoda; class Insecta; order Lepidoptera; family Noctuidae; genus Mesoligia; species Mesoligia furuncula. The sequence continues at coordinate 24,423,918 of OU744804.1, forward strand.
GTGGCGGCCATCTTGGATTTGAAATTTATTATAGTGTATAGTATTCTACTATTCAAGCCCTTTCATTTGATACCCATATTAAGGGATTTGTGAAAAAATATGTATTCCGCCATTTTGTGGCGGCGGCCATCTTGGACCGATTTTCATCAAACATAGCTAAGAACACTCCCGACTAATTCACCTTTCAAACAAAAAAAACAAAATCAAAATCAGATCATCCGTTCGGGAGCTACGATGCCACAGACAGACACACACACACACACACACACACACACACACACACACACACACAGACACGTCAAACTTATAACACCCCGTCGTTTTTGCGTCGGGGGTTAAAAATAAGCCTTGGCAGTTACCGCGCCCGTTCACGAAAATGACGCGTGGATGACGCGTGACGCGTGGTGGTGGTGTGACCTTCCAGCTCAACCATTTTGTAGGGAACCGAATGATCCAACACACGCGCCACCATCGGTGAGACATTTAAGTGAGCATGACACGTTCTCAACTGCCATGCTTTTATGAAGGCATAATATTGAAACGTAAGGTTGAAACCTTCGGGTCGTGGGGTCCGAGTGCTCATGGTCTTTTTAAAGAAATTTCGAAACGGCTGGTTGACACTTCCCGTGACCCAAAGGCTGGCTTTTACCTTGGCCAGAGGTTAAGCATCGCCATACAACGTGGTAATGCCGCCGCAGTCTCTTGGGTACATTACCAGCCGACAGCGATGCGGATGAGTTTTTCGACGCTATTTTTTAGTTTCTGTATAGTTTTAGTTAACTTAGAATTTAATTTTGTTAATTGAAATTTGTGAATTTGTGTGAATTTTGTTTTGTTTTGTTTTTGTTGTTTTGTTGTTTTGTTTGTTGTTTTTATCTGTCTAAAGGCATAATATAGGATATAATATCATCAGCCTATCGATCTCAATATACCGTGAATGTGTGCCGTCACAAGTCTAATGGGGTTGTGGGCATGCTCATCGTGCCCACAAACGTGGATCCGCGCCTGGTTCTACCTGACCTTTCTGAAGAACGTCACCATTAGTATATGTATTTCATCCTTTATACCAAATAATCCATTTGAACGTATTCAATCTACCCAGATTTGCATAAAATTAATCAATAGACCCAATAACTAGTCAGACAAACAGATTTAAGACGCTTGTTTTCGCAGAAACCGAAACCGCTTACATTGATCACAAATAAAGCTATCCGATTAGATTTCAATGTAAATTGCTTAGAATATCAAAAGTAAATTAAGTTAGGATTCGGGGAAAATTAACAAATAATGTTATTAGATTATAATTATTTTCTGATCAGTAACCTTACTATTAGATCTCATCTTTGTTGTGACGGGTCAAAACAGATTTGGCAACACAATAACTTGAATAAGTCATCATTCAGCCTACAGAAGTCCACTGCTGGACATAGGCCTCTCCAATTGCACGCAATTCAGCTCAATTAGCAACTCTAAGGCCCCATCGCCCACGGCGACTTTTTGTAGCGATGCAGTAGCGATGCTGTCGCGCGTTCGCATCGATACAGTCGCGATGCGGTCGCTAGCTGCTATTTGCCATCGCCCACTCCACGATTCTCAGTCGCGATGCAAACGCGATACTGTCGCGCTTCTATCGCGATGCAAACGCGATTCAGTAGTGCTCGGTTCTCCACATCTCCACTCACGCGCCACCCTCCCTTCGTTCTCTCCCCCGTGTCATCCGACACGGTTTCGCGTTTGCATCGATACAGTTGGGATGCTGTAGCGCGTTAGTAGCGCGTTGGCATCGCTTCGTAGTGCGTTGCAAATGCTACTAAAGCGCGTTAGTAGCGATGCTGTGACAGCATCGCTACACAGAGTAGCCATGGGCGAGGGGCCTAATCTAGCTACTACCAGCCATTCTGCGAAGATCGCTTCATCAAGCCTGAGGGCGTCCTACTTTACGTTCGCCGCTTCGCTATCTGTTTCTCAAGGACACGTCTACCCTTAATGATAATAATCGATTCTGCGACTAATATGGCCGGTACATGGGCACTTAGCTTGCTGATTCTGTGAGCTATTAGCTACTAACTTTGGTTATACAGGGTCAAATGATATTATATTAACATAATATATTGGTGTTAAATCGACTGGCTAAACTCTGTAGACGTAATGGATATCGATATATAAACACAATAAAATTACGTCAATTTACGTCAGGGATCACGGGGATCCCTGACGTAAATTGACGTAATTTTAGTAGGCCAATTTTAAATTACGTCTAAACTTGTATGGAGTAGCGTCAGACGCTGGTTAATTTGACAGGGCTAAACTAAAATTTATCGTCTGTTCTTTTCTTAATGAAATAGAAAGAAAAAGATGCACTGAACTTAAATTTAGTTTAGTTTGTGAACAAGGGAATAGGCACCATTTGTTAGTTTAGTTTAGTGAACCTTCTAGAAATACTGTTAGTACGGCAAAGTATTAACTATGTATCACCAAGCACCGAGTTCCGATGTAAACTCACAGTTTTGATTCAATATATTTCTTTGGAGCAATTCAGTTACACGTAGGGTTTCTTTCTGTAAACGTGACTTATATGGTATCGCAGGTTTAATCGAAAGTGGTACCTAAAACGTTTTTTACGAAATTCTATTTTTAAGCCCTTCGTGCGACCTTCTCTCTTTCCGAGAGAGAGAAGATAGTTCTTATGGTTTCCGAGGGTGCTGAAGTCAATAATGAGGATCAAAATTAAAATTCAACATCGCGAAAACTTTATGAAAGCTTCTAAGGACGTATACTAGATGGCTCTGTACTGAAAATGTGTATTAAATTCACATTTTCTCTCTCTCTCTTTCTATTATATACGAGTGTGTGTGCGTGCGAGTGTCGCGGAAAGAACTTCGTTCCTGACGGAGGCCCCCAATTCCAAACGTATTTTAGGGTTCTGTACATCAAAAGATAAACGGAACCCTTATATAATCACTTCGTTGTACGTCTGTCTGTACGTCAGTAGAGACCCTTTTTCTCAGGAAGTTATCAAGTTGAAATTAATATCAAATACTCAGGGCTGCAGTCCCTTGAAGCAGTGAAACTTCTAAGTCAACACAATCAAAAGATACGGGCATTTATGTTCCGAAATCAAAACCTAAAGAGTACTTCCCGTTGACCTAGAATCATGAAATTTGGCAAGAAGAAATGTCATGTAGCCCAACTAAAGGAAAAAATCCGAAAACCGTAAATTTGTAGTTACATACCTATTGATCGAAATCTTCAGTGCGCAAGTCCGGTTTTTTATTTATTTATACGAATTGACAATCAATAAAACAATCAAAAACATTGGTAATTAACCCTATCTCATCGCACGCTCCATATCCCACAGTAATTACATCACGCTACACTGAATTTCGAAACCACAATTCAAATAGAGACTTCAGCCAAATTTACACTCCAATAAAAACACAAACTACAACACCTAAAAATGTCCCCAAAAGCACATAAAACCGCGGAACCCATTAATCACTACCCTTCCATTTCCCCCCTATTATATATATTTATATTCAACGAGGTTACAACACTATTAATCCAATTGACAGTCACTAAAAGCCTGAAGGCGGTTACAATAGCCCTCCTGACGGCTATAACGATTTCCGTTACCGTTAACACCCATCAAAAACACGCTAACGTTAACGATCTCAGTTAAATTCCGTTATTTCTAGAGGGTGTTGAGAAATCATTTGTAGAAGTCTGAGGAACACGCCATTATTTTATAAAGGGTGTAATTTTCTTGGTGATACCTAGTTGTATTATTTGGACAGTGTACGATTTTGTTGGTGATATAAAAATATTACAGTCGTCGAGAGGACGAGTTTCTGAGAATCTATTCTAAACTATAAAAGAATTCCTTCAGTTTAAATTTAATTGATCTTATTGTACCTTTACCAAAAATTTGCACGTCATTAAGTTATGATTGAATATGTTAAGTTACTCTACCATTGTAAGAACTTTTGTAACCATATTTATCTGCAAATAAATCTTTTGAAGGTCATGTCAAATGCCCATGTAACACCCACTCTCATAAAAATCGGAGACGCTACACTCGAAGTCGTGGACGAGTACGTTTACCTAGGACAAACCGTCCAGTTAGGTAGGTCTAACTTCGAGAAAGAGGTAAATCGACGAATCCGACTCGGCTGGGCAGCGTTCGGGAAGCTACGCAATATCTTCTCGTCCCACATACCGCAGTGTCTCAAGACGAAAGTCTTTGACCAGTGTGTGTTGCCAGTGATGACTTATGGAACGGAAACGTGGTCGCTCACAATGGGCCTTATAAGAAGGCTAAAAGTCACCCAAAGGGCAATGGAGAGGGCTATGCTTGGAGTTTCCCTGCGTGATCGAATCAGGAATGACGAGATCCGCAGGAGAACCAAGGTAACCGACATAGCCCGAAGAATTGCCAAACTTAAGTGGCAGTGGGCAGGGCACATTGCTCGCAGAACAGATGGCCGATGGGGCCGAAAGGTTCTGGAGTGGCGACCGCGTACCGGAAGACGTAGCGTTGGAAGGCCTCCCACAAGGTGGACCGATGACCTTGTGAAGGCCGCAGGAACCCGTTGGATGCGGGAAGCACAGGACCGCTCGAAGTGGAGGTGCTTGGGGGAGGCCTATGTCCAGCAGTGGACGTCTTTCGGCTGAAATGATGATGATGAAATCTTTGACTTTGACTTTGTCAGTGCGACGATTCTAGTAGCTAATAAACATCAAATTCGCAACACACGTTTGTATCACTGGCAGGTGTCAAGATCGCATTCTCTCGATGATCGGACTGTAATATTTTTAAGAAGCAAAAACAATGAGAGATTTTCTTTTTCTTTTTTTTAACGCTTCCCTAGTCGCTGGATAGATGGCGCTGAACTTGGTAAGTTACTGCAAGGAACGGAAGTCACATAATTTTTTTATTAATTCACTTGGATGTAATTTTGAGATCGTTAAACGAAAGCAAACGAAACTGTCACTCAACGAGCGTATATGACGTGACGCAATGTTTTTTTTTCCAAGCGTTTTGACTTTGGCATCTAGTAACGTAGTCAATTTAACGCCATCTTCAGGGTTCTTGGAAACTAAGTTTTTTTTTTAAGAGCGTTTACGCCGTACGGCATTTCATACAAACTTTCAAGCCCTTATTTTCCGAAATGAGTGAACCGATTTTAATGAAACTTCGTACGCATAAGCAGGATACAAAGGTCTAAAAAGTTAGTAGAGAACATTTTCGAAAAATAGTGTTACAGCCAAATTAGACCGATTTTAAATGTTCCATAGAAACAGATATTTCCAGTTATCTTTTTTTAAATAAGACATTTCGAAAATGTTCTCTACTAACTTTTTAGACCTTTGTATCCTGCTTATACGTATGAAGTTCAAACAGTTCAAACACAGTTCAACAACAGTTCAGGAACAGTTCTGGTTATGACGGTATTATTACAAACATTGTGAAAGAAGTCGCTACCGTAATTAGTGAACCCTTAAGTTATTGCGTCAACTTATGTATTGAGAAGGGTATATTTCCAGACAAATTAAAAGTATCGGTCATAAAGCCAATTTTTAAAAAAGGAGATAAATTAGACGTCAATAATTATAGGCCCATAGCTATTATACCTATATTTGCTAAGATTTTTGAAAAAGTTATATTTAACTCCCTGTATAGGTTCTTTGAGAGTCACAATATATTTACACCCGCTCAATATGGCTTTAGGAAGAATAAATCAATAAATGTGGCCATATATAAGTTTTTATATGAAATTATGACTAACCTAGACAAAGGACTCCCTGCTGTAGCTCTATACATGGATATTTCTAAAGCTTTTGACCGCGTGGATCACGACATCCTCCTACGCAAAATGTATGCATATGGAGTAAGAGGTAATGTTTATGACCTCGTTCAATCATACCTCACAAACAGGAAACAGTTCACTGAAATAAAAAAGCTAAATCTTGCAACAAAAACTGAAGAAGTCTATGCTTCAGAAACAGGAACTGTTCGACTGGGTATTCCACAAGGCACTATTGTAGGCCCGTTATTCTTCCTCGTCTTTATAAATGATATGCCTTCCGTGTTAAACTATGAAACCATACTTTTTGCAGACGACAGCACCGTTTTATTCACAAATAACAATTCCAATAATCTAGAAAACGAAATTAATCAATCTTTGACTTCCATAATGAATTGGATGAATAAAAATAATCTTAGGTTAAATATTGATAAGACCACTGTTATGAATTTCCGAATAAGAACCAGCCGTACCCCCCCTTTAAATATTAGATATGTACAGAATAACATAGCAGAAACCGAAGTGACAAAGTTTTTAGGATTAAATATTGATAATACAATTAATTGGAAAATACATATTGATAAATTATGCAAAAAACTAAGTCAATACTCATATGCACTCTACAGATTAAGAAAGGTGGTCAACAGGGCAGCGTTATTAACAGCTTATCACGGATATGTAAGTTCCACTCTTAGATATGGCTTAATATTCTGGGGGAACAGCGTAGACAAGGAACGAGCATTCAAGGCTCAAAAGCGTTGTATCAGGTCTATGTTTAATCTGCATCAGACCGATTCTTGTCAGCCATTTTTCACAAACCTTAGAATACTTACATTACCATGTTTATACATATTCGAATGCGCGGTATTTGTAAAGAGCAATATTCACTTATTTGAATACCGTAGCCGAATACGCCATCGGGATAAGTTGTGCACAATCACAAGCAAGACAAGTTTTCTGCAGCAAAGTGTATTGTGGGTTGCTCCAACAATATTTAATAAAATTCCAAAACATATTAGAAGCATCTCAAAAATTAAATTATTTAAAAAGAAACTTCATGACCTGTTAGTCGATAAATGCTATTACTGTTTAAAAGACTTTATGTCAGACAAGTCCCTTTAAATTATATTTTGACCGAGACCATGGTGCAGTCAGTGCTGCTTTCTATTAATTTTAAGATCTATAACTGACCTATATTTTGTGTTTATTTTTTTCTTTTGTTGTAATATTAGATTGTAAATAATTTAATTTAATTTAATTTTAATAGTAATGTTATTTTTTTATTTTCTTTGTTAATTTATTAAAATAATAATTTTAATTTCTTTATAATAATATGACACAAGGTTAATATTGAATAATTTGTATTGTATGCCCAAAAGGCGGGACATAGCTGATCAACATCACTGTAATTCGTAACACCTGTATCTACTTCTGTACCTATGATCCACAATAAACATGATTGATTGATTTGATTGATTGATAAAAGCACTGAATATAAGCCGCAAAACAGAAGCACATAATTATGTATTTGAAAAAATGTATACTTTGACACATTCAAGGTCCCAATATTCGCACAACCTGTATAATATTTTCCCAATAAACGTAAATAGATGCCTATTTTATCACCCTCTACATGCATGAGGTTGAGGGTGTCACTGCCTCCCTTGTTGTTGTCAGTATTTCATTGTTCCAATAAAGATTTTTGTTTATGCCCCTCCAGGCGTGAACTGTTGGAAATTATCATCAAATTTATTGTATTTTGTGTCAATTTCACACCATTTTCGGAACGTACCTTTTCAGTAGAATATAGGGCGGTATTGTGTAGTTTATTTCAAGGTCACGACGTCACATATAAAAGTGGGTAGGTAAAGAAAGAAAGTCATAATCAGCCTAAAATATTTCCACTGCTGGGACACAGGCCTCCTCTCGGTGAGAGGGAGTGGGCCGTAATCAACCACGCGGGTACAGTGCTGGCTGGTAGATATCAAGTCTTCGAATTTTTTGGTTCTAGGATAATTATGTCGGTTTCCTCACGATGTTTTCCTTCACCGTTTTGAGAGCAGTGGTGATGAAATAATTTACACAAAGTAAAGCGCCTGTCTGGGTTCGAACCTACGACCTACAACTCGTAAGTCGCGGCCGATACCACTGGGCCACCATTGCTCTCCAAGAAGAAGAAAGAAAGTAAACAGTTTTATTTGGAGCACGCACAGGGAATACCAACAATATTAAAAAAAACCGGCCAAGTGCATGTCGGGCCACGCACAGTGTAAGGTTGCGTAGTAGCCCGTTATCACAATGTAGTACGATTCTGTTGTTCTTTATTCTGAATATATAAAAAAAAATCATATTTTGTTTTTCAATGCAAGTCTTTACCCGTTATAAACAAGCAACTACTTCATCTTAGTTACTTTAAAGGATTAATGCTAAGGATTTTGTATTTGGTACAAAATTATCCAACACCCAAGTTTAACGACTATTACTGCTAAACGAATAAAGTTATCTTAACCCATATAGTTTTCCTTTAAAGTTCAAGAAATGCACTATCATCGTGAATTTTCCCCGATGGAACAAAAATTTGCACTTTAAAGTTTAATATTTCGTAAATGGAGCATTAAATGAAAAATTATTTTAGCAACCCTCAAGTCATTTTAGAAGACCTATTTAAGAATACCCCACACGATGGGGTAGACGAAAAAATTTTGCAAAATTTTATTTTACCACTTTGTCGGCGTGATTTATGTACTCACTCCTACAAAATTACAGCTTTCTAGTACTAACGGTCTCTTAGCAAAACCTCGGACAGACAGACAGACAGACAGACGGACATGACGAAACTATAAGAATAATAAATGTAACAAAAACAAGAAAACAAAAAAAAACTAACTTTATCTAATACAACTAGGTACAGACGGCCAGCACATCAAGCTACCCGAAACTGTAAAATTATCCAAATCAACTTTGAACCTAATACTTTAGCGATAAAGTTTAAAATCTATTAAAGAAATTTGACAGATTGTAGTCGCTTGATATGCTGGCATCTGTATTACAATGAATGTCATTACCCTCTCTAATCAGCATCGGCTAACTTGTGGATACTTGAACAAAACAAAAAAATCAAATTCTGTTACGAAATCACAACATTAAATCATCACCATTGCTCTCAAAAACGGTAAAGGAAAACATCGTGAAGAATCAGCATGTCCTAGGACCAAATATTCGAAGACATGTGACATCTACCAACCCGTACCGTCGTGGTAGATCCCACTCCCTCTCGAAGTGACATCTACCAACCCGTACCCTCGTGGTAGATCCCACTCCCTCTCGAAGTGACATCTACCAACCCGTACCCTCGTGGTAGATCCCACTCCCTCTCGAAGTGACATCTACCAACCCGTACCCTCGTGGTAGATCCCACTCCCTCTCGAAGTGACATCTACCAACCCGTACCCTCGTGGTAGATCCCACTCCCTCTCGAAGTGACATCTACCAACCCGTACCGTCGTGGTAGATCCCACTCCCTCTCGAAGTGACATCTACCAACCCGTACCCTCGTGGTAGATCCCACTCCCTCTCGAAGTGACATCTACCAACCCGTACCCTCGTAGTAGATCCCACTCCCTCTCGAAGTGACATCTACCAACCCGTACCCTCGTGGTAGATCCCACTCCCTCTCGAAGTGATATCTACCAACCCGTACCCTCGTGGTAGATCCCACTCCCTCTCGAAGTGACATCTACCAACCCGTACCCTCGTGGTAGATCCCACTCCCTCTCGAAGTGACATCTACCAACCCGTACCCTCGTGGTAGATCCCACTCCCTCTCGAAGTGACATCTACTAACCCGTACCCTCGTGGTAGATCCCACTCCCTCTCGAAGTGACATCTACCAACCCGTACCCTCGTGGTAGATCCCACTCCCTCTCGAAGTGACATCTACCAACCCGTACCGTCGTGGTAGATCCCACTCCCTCTCGAAGTGACATCTACCAACCCGTACCCTCGTGGTAGATCCCACTCCCTCTCGAAGTGACATCTACCAACCCGTACCCTCGTAGTAGATCCCACTCCCTCTCGAAGTGATATCTACCAACCCGTACCCTCGTGGTAGATCCCACTCCCTCTCGAAGTGACATCTACCAACCCGTACCCTCGTGGTAGATCCCACTCCCTCTCGAAGTGACATCTACCAACCCGTACCCTCGTGGTAGATCCCACTCCCTCTCGAAGTGACATCTACCAACCCGTACCCTCGTGTCAGATCCCACTCCCTCTCGAAGAGAGGAGGTCTGTGTCCCAGCAGTGGGAACGTAAAAGGCTGATTAAATTAATTAAGTCACCGTTCATCTTCATCATCATTTCAGCCGAAAGACGTCCACTGCTGGACATAGGCCTCCCCCAAGCACCTCCCCTTCGACCGGTTTTGTGCTCCTCGCATCCAACGGGTTCCTGCGGCCTTCACAAGGTCGTCGGACCACCTTGTGGGAGGCCTTCCAACGCTACGTCTTCCGGTACGCGGTCGCCACTCCAGAACCTTTCAGCCCCATCGGCCATCTGTCCGATTACTCCATGATTTAGAGTGTATTCGATTTCCAACATTACCAATACTCACTTAATCCTAAATACCGTGTATTTAAACCGACTTACGTGTAAACTGTCAGAACGCGGTCAAATTCCAATTATATCGGTTTACTAACCAGGGATTAACGTACAGTTAATTTCCTAACCCATATCTCAGGGGCGCTGTTAACGTCAAAATAGTGGTGTACCACCGTTTTGTATTTAGGAAGCTGAGGCGACGTGGGGGTTTGTGGTTGGTAATAACATTAGCGTGCATAAACAAGGTCTAACGTTAAATGCGCAAAACCTCTTAAGGGTCATTGTACTCATCATTATGATCATCTTTTACTATGAGACCCAAGCTGAAATCGCGAAAAAAAAAACATTCTTCCCTACATTAATATATGCTCTCTCTCTAAAATCTCTCTCTCTAAATAACTCGTCAAAATGTACTAAACAGCAGATTTTTTTTGCGATTTCAAGTTGTTCATAATGATGAGTATAATGACCTCTTAAGAGGTTTTGCGTATTTAACGTTGTATATAAACGTATGAAGTGTCTGAGAGGGAATAATAGTCTTCTTCTATACAAATAAATAAAATTATTGAAGTGTACGGGACTCACAAAAAAAACCATTTTTAAATTTTTTGTTTCTCTGTCTGTTTGTTCCGGCTAATCTCCGGCTGGACCGATTTTGACGGGACTTTAACGGGCTGACAGCTGATGTTATAAGGAGTAACTTATATAGGGCACGTTTATTTTATAAAAGGAAAAAAACAATTAGTGTTCTGCGTAAGCAATTAAAGCAATTAAATCCAATTTGTTTTTGCGCCATGCACGCGAACGAAGTCGCGGGCACAGCTAGTAAATAATAACTAGCTTCTGCCCGCGACTTCATCCACGTGAAATTTCAACCACCACCATTCACACTCTTAGGGATAGAATTTCGAAAAACCCTTTCTTAGCGGAAACCTACTCTTCACAAAGTACACACCCTCCAAATTGCATGTCTCTAGGACCAGTTATTTAGGCTGTGCTTTGATATATATTTAGTCAGTCAGGACTTTGAATATCTTTTTTCTTTTTTTTTTCTTTGTATATATGGATAGAATATGAAATGCTGTTCGTTGGTAAGTCGTGGCAATTTTTTCTTTCAAAATATTACTTATATTCCGAATAAGGTTTTTTTTCCCTAAGGAAAAAAAAATGGAAAAATGGCCCGGAAAATATGAAAATTTGTCAATAACAGTAGGTTCTTTTTCGTATGGATTTTTTGTACGAATTGTTGTTCGGTCAAGTCAACGCTTGTCGGGTCTGCTGGTTTATCATGATAATGACACACGTTAGAAAGAGATATTCCTTAGTGCTTTCTTCTTCAGCAGCGCTGGGGCTCTGTCTCGCATAGGTCTTAGCATTATGCTGCGCGATGGCCGTTTTGCGTGGATGTGACCACAGACTTCAATATAAGTCTGTGGATATGACGCATGTTTTCCCCCACTTACTATTTTTTTGTGTGTGTTCTTTTTTTGCGTCATGTTTACCACAAATAAATGTATTTTCTTTTTTTTCTTCTCTTGTGTCATCATGAGCCATGAGTCATCATCGGCTGTATATCGTGTATGTATATGTCTGGTGTTCTGTCATCATCATCATCATTTCAGCCGAAAGACGTCCACTGCTGGACATAGGCCTCCCCTAAGCACCTCCACTTCGACCGGTCCTATGCTTCCCACATCCAACGGGTTCCTGCGGCCTTCACAAGGTCATCGGTCCACCTTGTGGGAGGCCTGCCAACGCTACGTCGTCCGGTACGCGGTCGCTACTCCAGAACCTTTCGGCCCCATCGGCCATCTGTTCTGCGAGCAATGTGCCCTGCCCACTGCCACTTAAGTTTGGCAATTATTCGGGCTATGTCGGTTACCTTGGTTCTCCTGCGGATCTCCTCATTCCTGATTCGATCACGCAGGGAAACTCTAAGCATAGTCCTCTCCATTGCCCTTTGGATGACTTTTAGCCTTCTTATAAACCCCATTGTGAGCGACCACGTTGTGAGTGATGACTTATGGAACTGAAACGTGGTGTTCTGTGTTGGTTTTAAATTAAATAATACACAACATATTAATTGTCTATGTAATAATGGTGTCTAGGTTAACTAGACTAAATGTAATTGGTGTTGTACCGTTTTAATTACGTTACACTAATATTATAAAGACGAAAGTTTGTGAGTGTGTGTGTGTGTGTGTTTGTTACTTCTTCACGCTCAAACGGCTGGACAAATTTTGATAAAAAATTTTATGGATTCAGCTGACACCCTGGATTAACATATAGGCTACTTTTTGTAGCTAGTTAACTATAAACAAATAAATAGATGACCCATACTATAATAGAAGGTTCAATCAGACAGTCTGTTGAAATATTTATAACTAGATAAATTTAAAGTAAAAGATTAGTCATCCGACTGCAGCTCTTTTGGTTCAAAATAAACAAATAATATTGTTACTCCTATTTTTTTCATCTTCAACTAGACCAACCATAATCAAGACCAAATATTGGCTACAATACCGTTTAATTGATTTAGAAGAAACCCTTAAGAGTACAATGTAAGTAATTTGAACTCTAGCCTGGAGTTTGAAATGGCTAAAATAGCCAATTGGTTATTTTAGCCATTTCAAAGTCCAGGCTATTTCCAGCCAGTATTTGGCTTCTTCGATTGCACAATAGTGTACACGAAGAAGCCAAATACTGGCTTATTGTAGAATCACAATAGCAACCGTACCTTTACTAGGGCTGAAATAAGAAATAAAGAAAATGACGATGCTGTGAAAACCAATTCAAATTGAAAGTCGTGCCGATACGGAGAAAAAGAAGATTACAATATTACAATATTTTACTTACCGCTGCCTATTTTATGTTGGCTTATTATTTATAGAGTTTTCATCATTATTAAAGAGCATTGAAAATCGATAGAAAGACTAAACAAACAATAACAATGAACATAAACACAAAACACAATAATTATAACAACAACAAAATAATACCAGCAACAACAAAAAGCAACTACAATTACAACAGAAACAGTATATAACAATGTATAATAAACAATTTTGACAGTGCCATGTCTTTATTTACTGGTGCTGCTAAGCAGTTTTGTAAAGAACTTGCACAAATCTGAAACTGATAACTAACAACAAGTTAGAGTTAATACACGCAGGAGAGATTTTCCTAACCGAATCCAACCGAAAATGAACGTGGTTCATCAGAATCCTAGGTACCAATCAGTATTTTTATACAACAAGCTTGCCTTAGAATTTAAAAGCATAAATAGCGCAAACTTATTTAAAAACAAATTGAAGACATATTTATTGAGGAAGGGCTATTACAGCGTCGATGAGTACCTAGATGATAAGCGACAACCGTATATTCATTTCAAATGATATATGCTGACTATTCTTGTTTTAAATGTTTTTGTATTACCATAGAATAAATGACATAATATCACTAGTATAATTACAAATTTTATCTTTGACATTTTATTTTACAATTAGATGACATATTATTACGGACATTTGTATGACAATTTGTTTTTATTTTCTTTTTATTTATATTTGACATTCTATTTTTATCATTGATTATTCACAGAAAATTAGATGATACCCACCTATATTTTTTTTTACACAATTTTTTATTTTATTACAATATTCTTAGAAAATTGGATGTCATAAATCACTGATCTTGATCTTTTTAAACTAATTTGATTTTCGTTTTTCCTTTTTATTTTGACTTACCCGTGTTCCTTCCTTAGTCCTTTATGTTCCGGGCCAGCGGTAACCCTTTCGGACAAGCCTGCCTAACGGGCCCCTTCAATGTATGCTGACATCTCTTTGAGGCACGGGTGGAACACGTACGCGCCGTCCGGCACGGGCCTGGTCCTGATTGGACGGTGAGCTACCCATTACTCTCCGTCTGCAGGCACTCGCCTACGGTGGCCGGAAGTCGTTACGCGGCTCCCGACGCCCGGAGCGTCTCTCGCGGCGGCTGGGACGGGACGCTCTCTCCCTCAGCCATCCCGCTACCTCCTTCGCTAGCATGACTGCTTCGCAGAAGGAGGTGCCTCCCACTCCCTCTCGCTTCGGACCATGGCTTGAAAGACCACTGAGTTCCATAACAACAATTTTAGTTATCTTATAGGTTGAAACTAGAATAAAACTAGAACTAGACATTTATTAATAACTAGCTTCCGACAGCGGCTTCTCCCGCGAAGTATATCGATAAAAACTATCCTATGTCCTTCCCCGGGACGTAATCTATGTATCTCTCGGATCTGCCAAATTTTATCGAAATCCGTTCACTGGAGGCGTGAAAGGTAACATACAGACAGAGTTACTTTCGAATTTATATATCAGTATGGATAGTTGTAGCAATATAAAGTGAGTGTGTGTGAGTATGTGTGTGAGTGTGAGTTTGCGTGTGAGGGAGGGTGTGGAGGTGCGTGCGTTTTTGTGTGTGGGAAGGGTGCGTGTATGTGTATGCGGAGTATAATTAAATTTGTATGAGGCTCTTTGTTTCCTCTTAAGCCAGGTTTAAGGTTACGTTAGTAAGGGACACATAATATAATTTATACTATTAATCCCGGTAGTATGTTCCCGTGGGATATTTTCCGACAACTGCGCGTGCGAAGCCGCGGGAAAAATCTAGTTTGCAATATTTCTAATTTAAATCAATTACACTTTGCTGCACCTGCATATGTGGTAATTAGCTCAAATATAGGTACATAATAATTCATCAGCTGCTAGCCTTTTCCTAACTACGTTGGGGTCGGCTTTCAGTCTAACCGGATGCAGTTGAATACCAGTATTTTACACGGAGCGACTGACCTCAACAACCCAGTTACAGAGTAATAGGATAACCCTTGGTAAGACTGGTTGTCAGACTTTCGGGCTTCTGACTACCCGTAACGACTGCCAAAGATCCACGAATGACAGCCAGGACAAACGGCTTAACGTGCTTTCCGAGGCACGGAGGGGTCTCGGTATGTAAAGATGGTCACCCATCCACAGACCAACCGCGGCAAGCGTGGCTTAACCTGATCGATCGACCTGTGCGGCTGTAACCACGGGCCCCTCAAATATACAGGGTGAATTTTTCAAGTGGGCGTGGATGGCCAAATCCGAAACTATGAGGAATAGCAAAAAGTACTCAAAGGAGTCGTGGGCTCGATTTTGATGAAAACTAAAACTGCATCATTGGATTTTTGAAAAATTTAATATTTCTAGCCAGGAATCGAACCCGTTGATTTTGAAAAAAAAACACACTGTATTATTACACTACAGACAGTCAAAAATAAAAATACAAATAATTTATTTTTTTAAACTGGCCAAGTGCGAGTCGGACTCGCACACGAAGGGTTTCGAGAGATGCCGATGCATTCCACCAGTTTCTACGACAAATCTTTTACAGTTCAAGCAGTACGGTTATGGAATAACTTGCCCTTGTCGGTAAGGCGTGCTCAATCTTTGTCCACTTTTAAAATTATGGTTAAAAAGCGCTTCCTCTCTCCTTAAACATTATCATTATATTTTCTTTGCTCATGTTTCATGTTTATTATTGTATGTATATATTTATATATATTAGTATAATATACTTTATGTATGTAATTGGTACACCACAGACTACCTACAGTATTTGTCTGTCCTTTCCCTGTTTAATCCATCCAAAGGTTGTCTTTAAAAGATCGCTTTTAGCGATAAGACCGCCCATTGTGTCACCCTTTATACAGTTTCTAGATTTATATGTCTGTAATTTATATGGTGTACATAATAAAGAGTATTCTATTCTATTCTATTCTATTCGTACCACAAGGCAAAATCGCCGAAAAAAAAAACAAAATCAAAATATTTTATTTCACATAAACCTACATGGGCACTTATGAAACGTCAGAAGCTAGGTGCACGGTTCTAATTGGTCGTTTCCTATGGAAAAGAACCGGCAAGAAACTCCACGGTTACTCTTTTTAAAAATAATTGGCTTTTACAGTGTTTCCAAATTATAGTAGGTATGGAGGACAGCGTAGGCCTGTCAACAAGTACCAGGTACTTGATAAAATAACAAAAATTGTCTACAGATCTAAAGTCTACAAGGCCTACAAAGTCCTCACATTTACAAAATAAGAATCTATCAAAAAGATAAATAAATAATAAAAACCTACTACACGTGAAAACACGTGTGTTGTATGGGAGCCCCCTTAAATATTTATTTTATTCTGTTTTTAGTATTTAGTGTTATAGCGGCAACAGAAATACATCATCTGTGAAAATTTCAACTGTCTAGCTGTCACGGTTCATGAGATACAGCCTGGTGTCAGACAGACAGACGGACAGTGGAATCTATAATAGGGTCCCGTTTTTACCCTTTGGGTACCCAACCCTAAAAATGAAACAGAAATTCCTATACGAGCCCAAAAAGCTCCTATCTCAGCATGAACATAACATAATTATGATAATATTTTATTTGAGTTTGAAGACAAGAGGAACTTAGGTAGGTACTAAGGAACGTAAGCTTAAGGTAACATTTCTAATTGCGTCACAAATTACGAACGTAACTCATTATGTCATTTGCGACGAAACCATTACAGTCTGTTTCTCCATAAAGACGGTTTTAGGTTATGCCTGGGAGAATCAACTGATTACCGTAACGTGTGTGGTTACGTTCTCTTCAAAACGAAGTCGACATTATTACATGAATGTAATTCACTTGATATGGAAATGTTTTCGTAAAGGAGTTGATATTAATATTTATGGAAAGGAAGCTGAGACGGTTGTAAGACAGGCATATTATTAGACACTTTAAAGACTTCGCTTTTCTTTAGATTTGTTTGACAAGATTTTAATGAATTATGAGTATCATTACATAGCACAAGCCGCCGTAAGTAAAAGGGGCGCATCTGAGGAAAGGGAATGGGGGAAAATGAGCCTTAATGGATGCGCCTTTTTTGGTTGGTAAGGTTTATTTTTCTTTACATTTTTGGCCGATATTCGTCCTTTTCGCTTACTGCGGCAGAATATATACAGATAGATATATTTACAACGTTATTTTTAGTATATGCGAAACCTGAATATACTTTGTTCAGAATAAGTAACTGAATCGATTCCAATAATTTTTACCCCATGTTATTTTTTGTCCCAAAAATATCTCCGTACTAGTTTTGTATAAATTGAGAAATGTATTAACAGAGAGAGTCCTGGCACCCTTATCACAAGTTTAATCTTAGCTTGGGTGCCAGTGGAGTAATCAGTGATTTATGCAAGAATCGTCGTTCGTTTCAGCCGATAGACGTCCACTGCTGGACATAGGCCTCCCCATGGGGGGGGTTTGCCATAATCGCCACGCTTGGCAGGCGGGTTGGCGATCGCAGTATGGTATGATGGTGGAATAAATAGAGAACGCTGCTGCCCATTCTCCGGTAAGACCCTTAGTCGCCTTTTACGACACCCCCGGGAAGTAAGGGGTGGTGCAATTATTTAAGTCCGGCACCACACAGACAATATATAAACAATATATAACAAAACAACAATATATAACAAATATGCAAGAATATTGTCATAGAATTAACTTATTGCCGCACTACGTAGGTACAGTCACGATACACTTGGCTTTATTCAAAAACAATTTTCTCCTTTATTTTTTAATGAAATTTTATGTTATTACGAACATAGTATTTTAGAACCCATATGTTTATGTATAGTGTTGTATTTCAAAGTTGCATTCGTCATTTCACGAAAAAACGCAACTGAAAGTTGCCAAGTGTTGACATATTAGTGCTCGAGACTGAACAATCAAAGAGATTGGGATTGGATTTGTATCGGATTGATTGGTATTTTAGCACAGACAAAAAATAAAATAACTGATGAACGCTTCACCACTGGGATTTGATACGATTAACTTAACGGTTGTCTGTGTGGGGCCGGACATAAAGAATAGCACCACCCCATACTTCCCGTGGGTGTCGTAAAAGGCGACTAAGGGGCGTACCGGAGAATGAGCAGCAGCGTTCTCTATGCATTCCACCACCATACCATATTGCGATCGCCAACCCGCCTGCCAAGCGTGGCGATTATGGCAAACCGGGGGGGTTTTGGGGGAGGCCTATGTCCAGCAGTGGACGTCTTTCGGCTGAAATGATGATGATGATGATGAACAACATCTTGTAGTGATCATATCAATATTCAAAATCTTTTATGTCTTAAATAAATAGATTGACTTGGCCATCGCATGAAAACACAATGTATCTCACAGTGCGATTGCCAAGTCAATCTATTCTTTATTTATTTATTATCTAAAAATAATGTTGTATAGGCTAGAATATATCTGTTTTGGATTTGACTTTTACGATTTGTGCACGTTTCGGTGACAAACTGATCAGTATCTGCCCCGACTTATACGAGAAAAAGGATAACATTATGAATCGTAATTTGGCGAAGACAGTCCGTGTTTTTCTTTTTTGCGCTTCACTACGTAGGTATAATCAAAGAGATTGGGATTGGATTTGGATTGATTGGCATTTTACCACAGACAAATAACTGAAGAATGCTTCACCACTGGGATTTGATACGATTAACTTAACGGTTAACTGTCCATTATGTTATCCTTTTATGATTCTGCCATAGTGGCCTTTTTAGGCCGGGGTTCTCTTAAACGGTGCAGGAAAACCTAGTGAGGAAACAGGCACGTCCTAGAATCGAAAATTCGAAAACATGTGACATCTACCAACCCGCACTGGGGCCGCGTGGTGGATTACAGAACACCTGTCACCGAGAAGAGGCCTGTATCCCAGCAGTGGGAACGTTATAGGTTGATTATGATTTTGCTGTGTGTGTGCGTACGAGTATATCGCGTAAGAACCGCACACGTTTTTGGGGTTTCGTAACTCAAAAGGAAAAAACGGAACCCTTATAGGATCACTTTGTTGTCACCCTTTATCTCGGGAACGCGTGAGGTATCGAGTTCAAATTAAAACCATATACTCAGGTCTGCGGTCCCTTGAAGCTGTGAAAAACTGGCCAAGTGCGAGCCGGACTCGCACACGAAGGGTTCCGTACCACAAGGCAAAAACGCCGAAAAAAAACACGTTTGTCGTATGGGTCGTATTTTGTTTTTAGTATTTGTTGTTATAGCGGCAACAGAAATACATAATTTGTGAAAATATCAATATATGTCTAGCTATCGCGGTTCTTGAGATTCAAGCTGGTGACAGACAGACGGACGGACAGACGGCGAAGTCTTAGTAATAGGGTCCCGTTTTTACCCTTTGGGTACGGAACCCTAAAAATCAAACTTTTAAGTTAACGTAAAAATAATATACGGCCGTCTATGCCGCAAAAAACGTATATTTCAACACTCTCAAGGGATTCAAAATGTATAGGGTGCTTCCCGTTGACCTAGAATCATGGGCAAGAAGCAAGGTCATGTAGCACAAGTAAAGAAAAAAATCCGAAAATTGTATTTTTTGTTTTTTTTTTAAATACCGTGTTAAACTATTTACATAGTACGGAACCCTCGGTATACGAGTCCGACTCGCACTTGACCGGTTTTTTTTATTCCAACCTGTGTCGTACAAATCCTCTCTAGTTCCAACCAACCAAGCTATTATACCTGCCATAGACACATCTTGCCATAAGCTTTGCTAAGCTACTGGGCAATGAAAGTTTTATTTCAACAACAATCCAAAGAAAAATCTTTATTTACAAGCAAATCCTCCAACAGCTGCATATTCTCCGCAAAAAAACTCCGCATCTCAAAGTATTGGCGGCTAGCCAACGGTAAATTCGATTTAGTATTTCCTAGAGTTTTAGGTACCTGATCGTATCACCTGAGACTTTCTATATTTCAGTCAGGAAAAGTATGAAACTTATTTAAACATTACACGTATAAATCCCTGAAGAGATGAGCGGAGATGTAGGTACGATAAATAACTTCAATATGGCGATGATAGCCACATTACTCACGTCTGTGGGTAACATGGTAACCTTGAGCTGGTTTAGCGTAGTACCTACGTAGTTTTTACCCGACTACGGAGAGTTATGTTCATCTGTTCATCTGTTCCCTCATAATTTAAAAACAATAAAAGTACCCTCAAAACTTCAAAAGTACTTATAAAAATTTGACAAATTAATGAGGTATCGTCAGATGCGTCTTGACCGTGCGCTGGTTATACACTATGTGACGTCACACTAAATTCAATATGGCGCCCTCTAGAGGGCATAAAGTAATGAATTTAAAAATAAATATTTTGCAATGGTGTCTTGTTGGGTATGAAATGAAAGGTCTTACACAAAAGGTTTTACGCACATTTCAAAACTATGACGGGGAAGGTATAGTGTGTCTCGTTATTATCAGCCATAATTAAACTATGTGTGGGCTACTGTGGGTAAGTGTTGGATAATGCGCAATTGAAAAACAGTTTGCAGTTCAAATCAGATTATAATTTCACAAACAATTTAATCACACTAGCAAATTACACACTGTAGGTACACGACACAACCAGATACGGAACGCGGGACAGTTTCTGAGCACATGTTGTTCGTACGATGTTCAATGTCCAAGAGAGCCTCACATCGTTCTTGTCGAGCTGTCTTCGAGCGTCGACCCCCCCACGAACTCAGGCTAGACTCTGTCAAGCGCCACCAGATGGCGCTGGCGTTCCGAATAGTCGTTGTCGTCACACTCCTTGCCCCTCGTTGTCAAGTCAGCTCCCATACTAATGATGTCTCCGACAACTATTAAATTAAAGTATTGTCAATTTTTTTGGACCTAAAAAAAGCTTTCGATACGGTTTCGATTTCTGACTTATTAATAAAGCTGGAGGAACTCGGGATTCGTGGCCATACACTTAATATCTTTAGGGACTACCTTCAAAACCGAACTCAGTGTGTAAAAATACAAAATTACCTCAGTAGAGAGGAACCAGTGACATTCGGCGTTCCCCAAGGCAGTGTGCTTGGCCCAACCCTTTTTCTGATTTATGTTAATCAATTATGTAATATGAATTTGGAAAGTGGAAGAATCGTGGCGTTTGCTGATGACACCGTCCTTACCTTCTCTGGCGTGACTTGGGATGACACCTTCGCTTCCGCACAAAAAGGACTAAATAGTGTTCTACAATGGCTCAAAAGACACCTTCTCACAATCAATACGGACAAAACTAAAATTCTTACGTACAGCTTGCGACATTCCACTCAACCTCCTGATTCATACGCTTTGGTAGCGCACTCATGTTTACTGTCTGGTTCTGCGACATGTACATGCCCAAAATTAGAACGTTGTCGAACCATAATATACCTCGGTGTGACTCTTGATGATGGCCTGAGCTTTGCACCTCATATAGAGCTACTGACAAGAAGAATCAGAAAGTTAATTTTTGTCTTTAGTACTCTTCGCCACATTGCAGAACCTCAAACTATCAGGTGTACATATTTTGCTCTTTGCCAGTCTCTCTTAACGTACTGTATATGCGCTTGGGGTGGTGCACCCAAGACGGTACTGTTGAAACTAGAACGAGCTCAGAGAGCAGTGCTGAAAATTAGTACCTTTCGGCCCATCCTTTTCCCAACTGAAGAACTATATAAGAACTGTAAAGTCCTCACAGTCAGACAATTATTTGTATTACACATATTACTATATCAGCATCAAAGAACCTCCTACGAAATAATTACCACAAGACGCAAAGACAAAGTATGTCAACCCTTCCGCTGTAAATACTCTTTCACAAGAAGATTTCCCTGTTTCCAAGGTCCTCATCTCTACAATAGTCTTAACAGAATACTGAACTTTTACTCACTCCCTATAATATCATTTAAAAAGAAGCTATATAATTGGCTACAAACCCTTAATTACAACAACACAGAAAGCTTATTGTTGAGTCAATACAGCTCCCGTTAAACCCCTTTTCCTCATTTGAACATCGCTAGCTACCATTACCCACAAATATACGAATAATAATTCACACACACACACCCTTACACACCCCACACACACCCCTGTTTGTACAGACACCCTTACGAGGACCTTGTTAGTCCTAGAACAAACCGAGGACCCTCCAAAAAACTGGTTTAAACACCTCGTGGGCCTTTTAGAATAAGATAGAAAGAGACAGGTGAATAAATCAATAGTGACGAGCTTATTGGGATAATGCTATCTCAACATTTTTCTGTATGAATTTCGGCTATCATACTGAGGACCTGAAATACACAGCTAAATGTGACCAGCGATGCACATACGAGGACTTTGTGTGAGCACACCGAGGACCTCTTACGTAAGCCCTGGGACGTCCTTCCGAGGACGTATTTTTACACAATATTTCTTATAGCTTGTACAAAGTGCGGACGTTGTGTTAGACTTTATATCACTAAACCGAGGACAGTTTTTCGCGTAGAACTTGTACAAACCGAGGACCTGGAAAATCTACCTACCTAAAACATGATACGTGTAAGATAATAATTATATCAATGTAAGTAGAATGTTCCGATTTATTTCTTACACACTTTTTCTAAAATGAAGTACCAAGCGAGGACGAGTCGATGTCTTTACCTTTGTCGGTGCTTCTCAAAGGATTATTATTTTAGTATTATTGCTGCAGCCAGAGTCGTCTCTTCATGACGGTACTCCTCAGCACTTGATAGCGTCGTCGTCGTTTCAGCCGATAAACGTCCACTGCTGGACATAGGCCTCCCCCAATTTTGGGGGGGGTTTGCCATAATCGCCACGCTTGGCAGGCGGGTTGGCGATCGCAGTATGGTATGATGGTGGAATATATAGAGAACGCTGCTGCCCATTCTCCGGTAAGACCCTTAGTCGCCTTTTACGACACCCACGGGAAGTAAGGGGTGGTGCAATTCTTAAAGTCTGACACAGACTCTTGATAGCATCGTCTTCAAATTTGGTAGAGGCATTAGGTTTATGTAGTAAAACTAAAATAATTACCAGTTTGTACTGATGCTGCAGCCAGGGTCATTTCTTTATGAGGGAACTCCTCAACAGTTGATAGCATCGACTTAAAATTTGGCAAACGTGTTAGGTTTATCTAGCAAAATTAAATAATTACCAGTTTGTTCTGATGCTGCAGCTAGGGTCGTTTCTTCATGGGAGAACTCCTCAACAGATCGTATTCAAATTTGGCATATTCGTTAGGTTTATATAACTAAATTAAATAATTACCCGTTTGTGCTGATGCTGCAGCCAGGGTCATTTCTTTATGAGGGAACTCCTCAACAGTTGATAGCACCGTCTTCACATTTGGCACACGCCTTATGTTTATCCAGTAACACCAAAATAATTACCAGTTTGTGCTGATGCTGCAGCCAAGGTCGTTTCTTCATGAGGGAACTCCTCAACAGTTGATAGCACCATCTTCAAATTTAGCACACGTCTTATGTTTATCTAAAAACACCAAAATAATTACCAGTTTGTACTGATGCTGCAGCCAAGGTCGTTTCTTCATGAGGGAACTCCTCAACAGTTGATAGCATCGTCTTCAAATTTGGCACACGCGTTATGTTTATCTAGTGACACCAAAATACCAGTTTGTACTGATGCTGCAGCCAGGGTCATTTCTTTATGAGGGAACTCCTCAACAGTTAATAGCACCGTCATCAAATTTGGCACACGTCTTATGTTTATCTAGTAACACCAAAATAATTGCCAGTTTGTGCTGATGCTGCAGCCAAGGTCATTCCTTCATGAGGGAACTCCTCAATAGTTGATAGCACCGTCTTCAAATTTGGCACACGCGTTATGTTTATGTAGTAAAACTAAAATAATTACCAGTTTGTACTGATGCTGCAGCCAGGGTCATTTCTTTATGAGGGAACTCCTCAACAGTTGATAGCATCGTCTTCAAATTTGGCACTCGCGTTGTGTTTATCTAGTAACACCAAAATAATTACCAGTTTATACTGATGCTGCAGCCAAGGTCGTTTCTTCATGAGGGAACTCCTTAACAGTTGATAGCACCATCTCCAAATTTGGCACACGCGTTATGTTTATCTAGTAACACCAAAATAATTACCAGTTTGTGCTGATGCTGCAATCAAGGTCGTTTCTTCATGAGGGAACTCTTCAACAGTTAATAGCATCGTCTTCAAATTTAGCATACGCATTAAGTTTAAGTTGTAAAATTATTTTTATTATCAGTTTCCATGATCCCGCAATGTATTAATTAGCAAAAAAAAAAGCAATAAATCGTCCTAATCGTCGAAACTTGCTGTAGAGTATCTTAATTTGACAGGACTAAACTAATATTTATCTTCTGTCCTTTTCTTAATGAAATAGAAAGGAAAAGATGCACTGAACATAAATTTAGTTTAGTTTGTGAACAAGGGAATCGGCGCCATTAAGTTATTAAGTTTTCATGCTTCCCAAATTATTTTGAATATTTCTTTAAAGAATTCTCTTCTAAGAATTGTGTTATGTAATTTTATGTCAAGTGTTTAGCCCAAATTATGTCGATCTCTTTTAATTATGGTTTCTATAAATCTTTTTGTTTGAGTCGTTTTCTAATAAAACTGTAATGTAAGTTTTCTAATCCTGCTTCTCAAAGATGTTACTGCAACTTGATGATTATTTCTATAAGTAGATCATGTAAAGTATAATAAGTGGTTTTCTTTATTACGTTCATGTTCTGTATTTCTTTGTACTTTATATTTGTTTCAAATCTTGCTGCAGACATTTCACCTAGGAAGGCATTTACTTTAGATTCTTTATGAAAAGCACACGTATTCAGTTCCTATGACAACACAATATTTTATGGTGTAAATCATAGTTATATAATACTAGCTGACCCGGAAAACGTTGTTTTGCCATATAAATTATTTCTAGCTGCCCAGCGCTACTTCGTTCGCGTGGCGTCCTACCCTACCCCTACCCTACTCCTACCCTACTACTACACTACTCCTACCCTTCTCCTAGCCTACTCCTACCCTACTTCTAACTTACTCTTACCCTACTCCTACCCAACTTAACCTACTCCCACCCTACTCCTATGAGTAAATAAAAGTATTAAAAAAGAGTATTCTATATCCGTCTCCTGGTTCTACGCTACCTCCCCACCAATTTTCAGCCAAATCTGTTTAGCCGTTCTTGAGTTATAAATAGTGTAACTAACACGACTTTCTTTTATATATAGATAAGCGAGCCTAGGTACTTAGCACATACTACAGAAGAAGCCTGATTATTCCTCGTGCACCTAGTAGCTACTAACAATTTGTTTAAGGATTCAGTCTACCTTCGATTTCCTCCTTCATAATTTTATTTAAATGATAGAATATTTGTCTTCTACACACGAGGAAAACTGTCGAAACGAGGACTAGAATACACACTGCTCGGAAAATCTACCAACCGAGGTCTTAAATACACATTGTCTGGAAAAGCTACCTAACCGAGGACTTTTGTGTTAAAGTTAACACACAGGTCCTCGGATAATACAACAAACGTGAAATGAGTGTAAAGAGTCTGTGTATGAGGCGACAGTGGCACCATCTGGTGGATACACACTGTTTGTGTAAGATTATGAAAAATCTTGATCAAACCGAGGTTCAGACAACTTTTTCGTATTAAGTATATAGGAAGACGCAAAATCGCTTGCAGAATGCGAATCTTTGGTCAAGTCAAACCGAGGACCCTCGAAAAGGTCCTCGCTTTGAAAAGGTCCTCGGTCGTTCCTTGTGTATTCATACGCACGTCCTCGGATGGTACTTAAAACAAACACACCCTCACATACCCCACACTCACACCCTCACACACCCCACACACACACCCTCACACACCCTTTCACACACCACTACACGCAATACTCTTTATATTTCTTTGTTTTTTTTATATTACTTTGTTATATTTCCTTTCATAATTAGTTTATTTGTTCGTTTACCTACGCCATATAATGAACTACTCACATAATTGCAAAATGGCATGTATGTACCTAAATGCAATTAAGAAACATCTCATAGAGGGTCGGGCCCAGCATCTTTAACACAAGTTGCCTTGGCAACTTAGCAAGGGTGCTGGTGTCGCCACACTATTGTATAATTTACTTTAAACTGTATGTACTACCATGTGTTTAATGTAAAATGTAAAACTTGATGCAAATAAATTATTATTATTATTATTATTATTAAAAAAAAAATATAAATGTTACTGAAATAAGCCCCAAAATAATTAAATAAAAAATAAGTTTAAAAACTAAAACTCGACTGCTGAAAAGGATGAAATAAGAAAGTACCTTCCCGTGGTCGCATACCACGGAAAGGTACTTTCTTAACCTTACGTTGGTCCCAGCTGTCATTGGTGGATCTTTAGTAGTCAGAAGCTCGAAAGTCTGACAACCAATCTTACCAAGAGGTATTACCCAGTAACTGGGTTGTGGAGGTCAGATAGGCAGTGGTTCCATGTAAAATAATGGTACTCAGTTGCATTTGGATAGACTGGAAACCGACCCCAGTGTAGTTGAGAAATGGTTGGGCGGATGATAATCTCGATTTGGCTTGACTGCGTCTTTTTAACCGACTTCAAAAAAGGAGGAGGTTCTCAATTCGACGGTATGTTTTTTTTTTTTTGTGTGTTTGTTACGCGATTACTCCGCCAATTGTGGACCGATTTTCAAAATTATTTTTTTGTTTGAAAGGGTATACTCTCGAGGTGGTCCCATTATCATGAAGTTGGAATCTGATGAGAGGATCCCATGGAACTCGAGGGAAACCCTCAAAATTTATAGGCAAAGCTATAACGATTTGGGTATTTTTTTAAATAACTTGAGCATTTGCTCTTGGAAATCATCAATTGGTAAAGTGGAGCTGATGAAGAAGACGACAGATAGCCATTGGAAACTCAACTCAACTCTACTCAATGACAAATATTTCACGGGTTGCGATTCGATTACTTTAATATGGTTGCTAAGCAATTTATGCTCGTCACAATGCGTATGGTGAGTGGTTGTTGAGGAGTTCTCCTGGTTCTTACCAGGAGAACTCCTCAACAATTAACGTCCCAACATTGGGAAAAGCAATATTTTGTAACAAGTGATGAGCAGTTAACATTTGGCTATTGTAACTTAGATATATTACAAACGGACCCACTAAAAAGTGAAAAATAAAAACTTTTTACAAAAAAAAAAAACAACCGACTTCCAAAAATAATACTAAAAATTGAAAAATAACTTTAATTTCGGAAGTCGGTGTCGATAAACGAAAATGCGGAACCAAAGACACCGACTTCCGAAATTAAAGTTATTTTTCAATTTTTAGTATTATTTTTGGAAGTCGGTTGTTTTTTTTTTGTAAAAAGTTTTTTTAGTATTACGTTTGTGTGGTGTGTTTTGAGACCAATATTAATTTTCTCTCTCTTTCTTTCCAGGTACTTACTTCACTGCTTATACCTTCTAAGAACTTCTTTAGCAACGAACTTGGTAAACTGGTGGTTCTTTGTATGTTTTTCTCTAACGGGTGTAAATAACTGATATGACTACTTTATTATGTTCCTGGCACAGAATAGAATGATGATGATTTAATTAGTGATATACACATTACACCGTGTTCTTCACGTTATCCATAAGCTTTGTCAAAAGCTTCTATATCTTTGACAAATTAAATCTAACAAAGGAAGTAGTACTTAAAAAGGCTTCGTTACAAAGATATTTATAATTTCATTTAATCAAATTTAATTGAGCTATGCACTAAGAAAGAGTATTAACTTATTTTTGACACGTTTCATCCCGCCAAATCTTATGAATGAAAAGACGTCGTTGCCAATTCGGATGCATATCGGGTGATTTACGTCAAGGTATTTAGTTTGTATGAATTTTAACAAAAAAATTAGAATTCATTAATGTGTCATAATGGAAAATACCCATGGCCATTCCATGGTCCAACATCTGGTCGAAGTTTATGTATATCGTCTGGAACACGGTGTATATGTATTTTTTTTTTATGGATTTTAGTTGGTGTTTTAATTTTTAATGATAAATTAAACTCCACTAACTACTTACACTAGGTACTAAATTAAATGACTAACTAACTAACTATACAAGTAGGTAAAAAAACAAACGGACACTTAGGCGTCGAAGTACTCGTTCGCATCACTGTCATCCGAAAACATGACCAGATGATTGGCAGTATTACCACGTTGAATGGAAACACTTGCCCAAGAACGATCCAGCTCTCTGTCACGTGAAGTGTCAACCAGTCGGCGAAAAATTTCCTGTAGTGATTCAATCGATTTTACGAGTATTACAGTTAACTGTTAACAGTCATCTGCCATCTCATCTTTAAAGAAGTATTTACTTAAGTAATTTATAATTATTTATTTATTTAATCAAATAACAATGTTAAATTCAAATAGGTGACAGAAGAAGTTAGAATAGGTTCATTGAAAATATAAAGAATAAGTCCGTTAATTTCAAAGTAATTTCAGTTAGTCGTTGGAATTCAAAAGCCCAGATTCACTTCCTAATCCAATTTAATGAATATAATATTCATAGGAATGTAGGCTTTCAGTATAATACTCGTTAAAATTTCTTTATGCTTTTATCGCTTTAACAATCTCGAATTGTTAGAAGACTTTTTACATTACAGAGTACCGAGGTATGTATTCAGGAGTTCTCGTTCAAGCTTGAGTACGGTACCTACCTTTTGTTGGAAATATGTTTAATTTTGGTATAATTAGGTACCTACCCTACCTTGCCGCCTCGTTTAACATTATATATTTTTTGATTCAAGTAGGTTGCCAAAGAAAAATAAGGCAAGGGTTTAACAATTTAAAAATTGTAAAAACAGAAAGAAAGAAAAACTACCTATTTATTCTTTTTTTTTCTTTCTTTTTTTACAATTTTTGATTCGTACAGGAAGATCACAAACTAAACTAAACACAATCACAAAACATAAAAGAAAATAAAAGTAAATGAAAATAAAAACAGAAAGTCGTGTACGAAGCTAAAAGGACTGTCATGATGCTGCGGCATTTAAAAAAAAGTGTCGCTGTGCTGGTATTCTGATAGGGCCTGTCGATTACAGAGCAAATTATGAATATCCCTGAAACAGTCGATAACTAAAAGACAGTGAACTGTCCTACTGCAGCGTGAAAGCCTCTTCTATTCTATATAAAATCAATAAATTTTACATTTGGCCCAAAAACTACTATGACTGTAAAACATGTACCTACGACGTTTTTTTTTGTGCGTCGTGTTTGCCGCAAATAAAAGTATATTCTTTATTTCTTTCTTCATCGTCGTGTCGATAGCACGACAGTGAATTAAAAAACTGGCCAAGTGCGAGTCGGACTCGCACACGAAGGGTTCCGTACCACAAGGCATAAACGCCGAAAAAAACATGTTTGTTGTATGGGAGCCCCCCTTAAATATTTATTTTATTTTAATTTTATTATTTATTATTAAAGTTAAAATACAACTGAGTATTTTGTGAATATTTCAAATGCCTACCTGTTGCCATTTTTGATATCGAGCAAAAAAGGGCAAAAAAATCGCGTTTGTTCTATGGGAGCCCCCATTGAATATTTATTTTATTTTGTTTTTAGTATTTGTTGTTATAGCGGCAACAGAAATACATCATCTGTGAAAATTTCAACTGTCTAGCCATCGCGGTGCTTGAGATACAGCCTGGAGACAGACAGACAGACAGACGGACAGACGGACAGATGGACAGACGGACAGACGGACAGACAGCGAAGTCTTAGTAATAGGGTCCCGTTTTTACCCTTTGAGTACGGAACCCTAAAAAACTCACATTATTACATGGATGTAACCGTCATCCTCGTTCTTTCGAAACAGAACCCTACGTGGACAATGTAACATTTTAATTACGATTTATTCCGGTCTGATCCCCTGAACCCCCCCCCCCCCCCCCCCGAATCCACTGCTAGTTATTCTTCTGTTTTAATGTCTCTCTTATCCACTTTATCTAGGTCTGTTCCCCATTCATGAAACAAAACAAAAGTGCAACGTACCAAGACAAAAAGAACAAGTATAACCATGTTCTCGGTGTACTTGTAAATTCGTTGTCTCAACGTAACAACATAAGTAAGATAACATTACCGATACAAGTAACCTTCAACCTTTCCCCTGAAATTCAATTTAGCAAGAACATCTCTTGCAAGGGGCAAAATGGTTCGGCGACTTGGGATAAAAAATAAAAAGTCGGCTGCCGGGATGAATTATATTTTATTTGATTGATCGCAGTAGTAGAAACATTAATTTGTCTGGCGACAGCACTGTAATGAATTTGAGAACAAAGGTATACAACGATCCTTTCTTTCGATCCGCCTCCAAATATATATAATATACTATCTCCAAATTGAATCGAAATTGTTCTCGACTTTGACGCCTTAGTAAAAAATAATGAGTTAGATAGATAGAATAATCTTTATTATGTACACCATATAAATATAGACACAAATATAGAAACTCTACAAAGGGTGACACAATGAGTTATATGTGTACTTTAAAGATATACAGGGTGTTTGGTACATCGTTTGCCAAATGGAATTGGCCGAAAGGAGAGGTCATTTGCTATCTCTTAAGGCCCAGTAACTCATTCCTTCTTACACCGGTTTTTTTATTATGACTTTTTAATTTTTTTATAGAAAAATACAAGAACTCTGCATTTAAGCTTAAATTTAAAAGAAAATTATGAGTATAGCCTTCAAATTTTATTTTAATTCTTATGTTTGCTCTTGTATGGTTTTATGAAAATCAAAATTACTTGCTAATAACATCTAGTTCTTTTTTAATAACTCACAAAGTTTTTGAAAAAAGGAAAAATACAATTAACACTCAACTTTAAATTACTGTAAAAAAAACTAAAAGCGATCGGGATCTTCGAATTCTTTTAAAAAGTTCTCTAGTTTGTCCCCTTTCCAAGGGTGTGCAATATACTAAAAAAAACTTTTAATAACTTCAGTAATTCGCTAAATGTGTAATCGAGACAAATCAGGCTGATATTTGATATTACGGTAAGAATACCTTAGTAGGACGCCACAGCGGCGCAGCCAGGTTGCATCGCCAACTAATTGAATGGTTGGATATCCAAGCGGATGCCAAGTGAGCCACCAACTATAATTTGGCAGTATACATTTAGTTGGCAGCGCGACATGGCGACGTCGCTATGGCGTCCCAGTCAGGTATGGCTCTTATACTTAAATCATTTTGCCGTTATCATTCAGCTGGAGGGTGATTTGAGTGCTTAGACTATTGTCTTTTATGACACCCGCAGGAAGAAAAAAGCAAGTTTTATTTACTGCCAAATGTTACACTCAAAACATTATTAATAGCTTTAAGAAACAAAACCCAAGCCGGATGTCCTAACACTACATGACCTCGAACGAGCCTTTTTAAAAATAACCGTTGCGTGCCCACGCAGCCCTGCCATACCCGACCTTACCTAAGGCCCAGTTCATGGTCTCCTGCGTTGCGAATTGCGACGCGACTTGTGCCAAACGACACGTGAGCACCCGTTTCCGTCCGTCGCTCAGCAAGTCACGTCGCGGTGCCTTTTGGCATGCTCTAAACAACTTCTTTCATTTGGTTTCTCTGTAGTCGCTGAGGCAAGACGCAATTCGCTTGAGCTTATAGCTCGTGTACACGGTTAGACCACCTACGTCACGACCATGTAATATTACTTATTCACCAACCACAAAAGAGTTTGACAACCGCATCAAAATCATGGCCTCGAACGAGCCTCTTTAAAAATACCAGTTGTCTACCCACGCGTCCCAGCCATACCTGACCTTAGCTAAGGTCCTGTTCAGTATGTAGTATGTAGCGTTGCGACTGGCAACGTGACTTGCGTCAAGCGAAACGCGCGCGTCACCTGTTTCCGTCTGTCACTCCGTAGGTCACGTTGCGGTGACTCCTTGCATGCTCTATACAACTTCGTTCATTTGTTTTCTCCGTAGTCGCTGTCGCAAGTCGCGTGTCGCTTGAGCTTGTAGCTCATGGCCAGGGGTGAAGGCCTTAAAATTCAATTTTTCGCGGGCATTTTTCCGACGCACCGGGTAAAAGTACCGCGATAACTTCTCTAAATAAATAATTAAATGAATCCGGCCTGCTATATCGATCGGCGCAGTTGCGTGGAAGTGTGCTGCATGAAATATGTGTGAGGTTATCTTTAGAGCTGTCTTGCTACATTGGTTAAGTGATAGATTACGATTTTTCAAAATTGTCAACATTTTTTAAGCTTGAGTACGAGGCTTTTGACTACGTTGTGTGTGTATATTTTGTCTTTTTTTTTTTAAATTTTATATTTTTTATTTGCAATGTGCGGTTTGTTTGTGCAGACTAAACAATTTTTCTTTCTTTTCTTTCGAATTTTGTCTATTGTGGAATAACACATAAAATAACACCTGTAATCCCCGAGGGAAATAATCTAGGGAAAATGACAGTTGTTGTGTACGCAAACGATGCTGGTGTAATTGAAATAAATTGATTTTTGAAACTCAACATAAAATTATAATAACGAAATATGCGAAAAATAACATTGCTTTTCATTGAAATAATTATGTAGACACTCCGTGACATTCCAGTGGCGCAGGGAATTAAAGAGATTAATTTAACCGACCTGCTATTTTTATTTTCGTGGAAACGTAACTTCTCCGCTACTCATTTAAGGTAGGTAGAATATATGCTGCATGTAATATGTATGGGTTCTCTTCAAAGCTGTCTTGTTACTTCGGTTTGATGATGTGTTATAGAACAGGGGGCCCGTGATGTGTGTGTTATAGAAAAAGGCCACTTTGGCAGAATCATAAAAGGATAACACTATGAATCATAATATGGCGAAGACAGTCCGTGTTTTTCTTTTTTCGCTGCACTACGTAGGTATAATCAAAGAGATTGGGATTGGTTGGATTGGTATTTTAGTACGGACACAAAAAAGTAACTGAAAAATCCTTCACCAATGGGATTTGAAGAGCGTTTACGCCGTACGGCATATCATACAAAATTTCAAGCCCTTATTTTTCGAAATGAATGAACCGATTTTAATGAAACTTTATACGCTTAAGCAAAGGTCTTATAAGTAAGTAGAGAACATTTTCGAAAAACAGGGTTACAGCCAAATTAGACCGATTTGAAATTTTCCATAGAAACAGATTTCCAGTTATCTTTTTTATTTAAATAAGACATTTCGAAAATGTTCTCTAGTAACTTTTTAGACCTTTGTATCCTGCTTATGCGTATGAAGTTTCATTAATTTCGAAAAATAAGGGCTTGAAAGTTTGTATGAAATGCCGTACGGCGTAAACCCTCTTTTATGATTCTGCCAAAGTGGCCTTTTTAGGGAATTGGCCTCCAGATAGTCTTAGGCACAGACTACTAACGGCTGAACCCCCATCTATCACCAGTTTTGGCATACTGGAGGGGGAAAAACCTATCTATCTCTGGTTTTAACGTCCCTATAATCTATATCAGTAGCGATCTGTATGATTATTTGGTACTGGCAGTTAATGATTATGCTCGCTACCATCTAGCGATCTATCTTTAACTGAAAGTAGGTTATTGGGTTCGGGCGTAAGAGATATATGCTTAGAGTATTATTAGTTAACCGACTTCCAAAAAGAAGAAGGTTATTTATGTAGGTATATTTTTTTTTTGCATGTTCACCGATTTTCCGTCAACTGTGGACCTATTTAATTTTTTTTTTAGTTTGAAAGTGTATACTGTCGAGGTGGTCCCATTGTCATCAAGTT
This sequence comes from Mesoligia furuncula, assembly GCA_916614155.1. Lineage (NCBI taxonomy): Eukaryota > Metazoa > Arthropoda > Insecta > Lepidoptera > Noctuidae > Mesoligia > Mesoligia furuncula. Next base: position 24,458,021 of record OU744804.1, read on the forward strand.
GGAATCTGATGAGAGGATCCCATGGAAATCGAGGGATACCCATAAATTTTATAGGCAAACTCAACAAAATCGATTTGGGTATTTACAGTAACTTGGGCATTTGCTCTCATCATTTATTTGGTCTAACGTTTCGTATAGATAATCTGTTTTCCACAGATTGTGAGTTAGCTCAAGAAAGAGTTGATAGCCCAAAGGAGGACCCAACTTCAGCTGGTGTTGGCAGTTTAAACTCTTCACAATGTTTTGGTATAAGGTCTTTTTACCCGACTGCGCCAGAAGGAGAGTTAAGTTTTTCGAGCTATGTATTTTTGTATATTTCTTTAGCACGCTCTGTAGCCTAAACGGCTTGATCGATTTCAGCTTCAGAGGTGCCGTTAGATTCCTCTTAATTGTGAGAGTGACACTGGGTATATCAAAATTGAAAAAAAATTAAATAAAGTAGCCGATTTTTGGCGCCGTATTAGGCCTTCAAATTTTTTTTTCTCAAACCATTACTAGTGGGATATCAAAATAAAGGGTTTTAAAAGGTGGTTACAAAAATATATTCAACATTAATGGTTAAAGTAATTCGAAGTGACAAATCGTAAAAAAAACACATTACCAAGAACTAAATCGTCTGCGAACTCTTTCACATTTGTAAACTAAAAATTGTGTAAAAACCGGCCAACTGCGTGTCGGGCCACGCACAGTGTAGGGTTCCGTAGTAACTCGTTATCACAATGTAGTACGATTCTGTTGTTCTTTATTCTTAATATAAAAAAAAATCATATTTCGTTTTTCAATGCAAGTCTTTACCCGTTACAAACAAGCAACTACTTCATCTTAGTCACTTTAAAGGAATAATGCTAAGGATTTTGTATTTGGTAAAAAATTATCCAACACCCAAGTTCAACGACTATGACTGCTAAATTAATAAAGTTATCTTAACCGCTATAGTTTTCCTTTAAAGTTCATAAAATGCACTATCATCGTGAATTTTTCCAGATTTTTCAAGCTAGCAGTTTAGCTTTTAGAGGGGGGGGGGGACGCCCTACTGGAACAAAAATTTGCACTTTAAAGTTTAATATTTCGTAAATGGAGCATTAAATCGAAAAGTAATTTTAGCAAACCCCAAGTCATTTTAGAAGACCTATTCAACGATACCCCACACGATGGAGTAGACGACAAAAAAAATATTCAACCCCACTTCACATGTAGGGGAGCTACCCTAAAAAAAAATATTTTCCAAAATTTTATTTTACCAATTTGTCGGCGTAATTGATATACGCACTCCTACAAAATTACAGCTTTCTGGTACTAACGGTCTCTTAGCAAAACCTCGGACAGACAGACAGACGGTCATGACGAAACTATAAGGGTTCCTTGTAGGAACTACGGAACCCTAAAAAGCTGAAAAACTAAAAAACCTTAAGATATATTTTTAAATTCAAAGGGATACCGCCCGTTTCCAAATTTTATTTTATTTAAAATGGGCTTGTTTTTATTTTTTCAGTTTTTTTTTAACTTAGGTTTTTAACAGCAGTCGGGTTTTTTTAATTACTTTTTTAGGGTTCCGTACCTAAAGGGTAAAAACGGAACCCTATTACTAAGACTTCGCTGTCTGTCCGTCTGTCCGTCTGTCCGTCTGTCCGTCTGTCCGTCTGTCCGTCTGTCCGTCTGTCCGTCTGTCTGTCTGTCTGTCACCAGGCTGTATCTCAAGAGCCGCGATAGCTAGACAGTTGAATTTTTCACAAGTTATGTATTTCTGTTGCCGCTATAACAACAAATACTAAAAACAAAATAAAATAAATATTTAAGGGGGGCTCCCATACAATAAACGCGTTTTTTTTGCCTTTTTTTGCTCGATATCAAAAATGGCAACAGGTAGGCACTTGAAATATTCACAAAAGACTCAGTTGTATTTTAACTTTAATAATAAATAATAAAATTAAAATAAAATAAATATTTAAGGGGTGCTCCCATACAACAAACATGTTTTTTTCGGCGTTTTTGCCTTGTGGTACGGAACCCTTCGTGTGCGAGTCCGACTCGCACTTGGCCAGTTTTTTTATTTACGTGAACTTCTTGCAATATCAACACACCGTGAATGAAATCTTCGTAGATAGACGTCCCTACCATACAGATAAATACAATCAAGCGATCCCTTCCTCTTTCTCACCAAAATCCACTAAGATAAGAGCTCCTGTACCACGCAATCAGTGTGAAAAAAAAAAACAAAACACATTCTAGGACAAACACAGTCCCTTTCATTCCATTAATTAATCTCCACACGAAATTAGAAAAAGCTACAGTCAAATCAAGACGATGAATTAGCAAAATGAAGGAACGACGTCTTCCACAGGTTTTTACCAAAATTAATCTACTGGGACGTTTGGGCACATAGTGAATTGAACCGTGTTGCCAGTACGAAGTTATTGGGGTTGCTAAGAAAAAAATAAATGAAAATAAGGCGCATGAAAATGAGGTTGGCTTGCGTTTTTGTGTTTGCTTAGGGAATTACTTGTCTTCGGTCTTTTTCAATTATGGGGGGACACAATCGAGGGCTAAGGGTAAGTGGATTTGCCATTATAGCCACAAGTAGACAGTCCCCTTTTTTTGTTTGGTAGGTGTAGTTACAGTCAACAAAAGAGATAAGTATGCAGGTTCCTTGCTTCGGCCAACCTGGGTCCGGAGTCTGTTTAAAGATTCCATCCAACCTGTTCAGGTGGAGATTCATAGACGACTCCGCCTTGAAGTGTAAATGTGGTGCTGTCCCACAAACGATGGGACACTTAATTTCGTGTCCTGCGTGTCCTATCAGCTGCACGTTACGGGAACTGATGGACGGTGGTGAAGGCGCCAAACAAGTAGCCGAATTCTACGCCGAGTACATTTAGATTGCTATTGACACGCTAAGAAGAAGAGCACGCAGGTTCGTCGGATATAGTTGAAGTTTAGTAAGAAACTGACGGATGTTGTCGACTGAAATTTAATTTGATAAATGAGCTTTTTTGTTTTCTATTAATAAAATTAAATTTTATTCGCGATCATCCATCGGTTTCTTACTAAACTTCAACTATATCCGACGATCTTGCATACTTACCTCTTTTGTTGCTCGTACATAAACCATATTCGTTGCTAAGGGCTTACGAAATCATGAGGGGCCCGTGGCTAAATAATAACAGCCGCATTGGTCGATCGAAGGTTAAGCTACACTTGCCGCGGTCGGGTCGTGGATGGGTGACCATCCATCACATATACGAGACCCCTTTGTGACTCGGAAAGCACGTTAATCCATTGGTCCCGGGTGTCATTCGTAGATATTTGACAGTAGTCAGGATGTCATCCTGACCTTCACAACCCAGTTACTGGGTAAGACGATACCCTTGGTAAGATCGGATATCAGACGTTTTGGCTTCTGACTACTGTCAAATATCTACGAATGACACCCGGGACCAATGGATTAACGTGCTTTCCGAGTCACAAAGGGGTCGAGACCCCTTTGTGACTCGGAGTGTCTGCACACTCCATGTTCAATACTGGTATTCTGCTGCATCTGGTAAGATAGGAAGCCGGTGAGCTATGTACCAACATGAACATACTTATATGTATAATATTCATTGCTAAAACCTTAGGAGATCAAACCAATATCAATTTCTCTTTGCTGAATAAATCATTAAGCAATGAATCAAGCCATATTGCTACCTGTCCCATGGGACTTAATGGTGTTTTAGATGGGTTTAGTTTGTGTTATTGTTTACGTTTTGTTAATAGTAGTTAATAGACACATTCCGAGTTCTGAACCAGTCTAGGCACCTATCAATAACAATTCAATTTATTTATTTTTTATAGTTGAGCTGAATGGTGCTGATTTATGCGTCATGTTCGTGAACGGGCGCCGTCAGTTGCGGCTCGTCATCACTTAGCTGCCTCGGATTATTTTTAATTTATTTATTTTTGGATTGTTTTGTTACTATTTGCTGTACTCTGGACGCTTTTAACGCGTACGTCTTTTAACATCGTTCTCACATACAATTATAAATTCATCGTTAATTTTCTAATATTTTTGTAAAAATCTATATATATAAAATTCAAAGTCCTGACTGACTGACTGACTGACTGATATATCAACGCACAGCCCAAACCGCTGGACCTAGAGACTTGAAACTTAGAAGGTGTGTTTTTTGTGAAGAGTAAGTATCCACTAAGAAAGGATTTTTGGGAATTCAACCCCTAAAGGGTTAAAATAGGGGATGGAAGTTTATATGAAAGTCCGACAGTTTTGAAGTTAGGATCTTCTAATTTTGTATTTAGGCTGACAATTGAAAATTAATATATACGTGTCTCAGCGTTTTTGATAATCCCACCCCCGAAGGGCTTAAAAAGGGGGATGAAGTTGTGTATAGAAAGTCATTAATTTCACGACGTAAAAATCACCAAATTTATTATCTAGGCTTATGATTGGAAGCTAACACAACGGTGTTGTTAGAATTTCATCCATTAAGGGGGTGAAAAGGAGGATGAAATTTTGTCCTGACTGACTGATATATCAACGCACAGCCTAAAACGCTGGTCGGTACCGCTGGGTAGAGAAATTAATTTTGGAGGGTGTGTTCTTTGTGAAGAGTAGATATCCACTAAGAAGGGGTTTTTGGAAATTTAACCTTTAAGGGGTGAAAAGAGTGGATTTTGTTTGTATAAAAAATCTTATTCCTTGAGTTAATAACCATGAAACTTGGCACGAATACTTATCTAAATACATTATGAAGTTTGGCTTTTTTTTCTAAACTACCCCCTGAAGGGGGATTGGGAAGTGTCAAAGTTTGTATGGAAGAATTTTAACGCGTGGTCCGATTAACTCGAAACTCAGTATTTATACTTAAGACCGAAAATAAAGAATAACGTGTATCAACGTTTTTCGAAAATTTACCCCTAACGGGGTGAAAAGTTAATTTTATTGGGGAAGACTTTACTGCGTGACTTGATTAACTCGAAAATTGGTATAAACAATCTTTGAGTCGAGTAATGAACACATCCCAAACAATTTTACGAAATTCCAGCCCTGTGGGGGTGAAAAACGGGGATAGAGTTTATAAGAAAAATCTTATTCATTTGGTTAATAAACTTGGCAAGAATACTTGCCTAAGCAAGTAATAAAGTTTATCATTATTCGTTTATCAAAACACCGCAACACCCCTTGTGTTAAAGTTTGTGTGGAAGAATTTTAACGCGCGGTCCGATTTACTCGAAACTCAGTATTAATACTTTTGACAGAAAATAATCAATAATAACAGCCGCACAGATCGATCGATCAGGTTACGCAGGCTACGCTTGCCGCGGTTATCTGTGGATAGGTGTCCATCTTTACATACCGTGACCTCTCCGTGCCTCGGAAAGCACGCTAAGCCGTTGGTCCCGGCTGTCATTCGTGGATCTTTGACAGTCGCTAGGGGTGCTAAACTAAAACAATAAAGTGGTTCAGGGTTTTTCGAAAATCTACCGCTAATGGGGTGAAGAGGGGTAGTCAATTTCACAGGGCAGAATTTTGTTACGAGGCTTGATTAACTGGAAAATTGGTATAAATAATCTAGATTATGTTTTGAAATTCAACCCCTATGGGGATAGAAAGAGGGGATACAGTTTATATGAAAAATCTTATTCATTTGGTTAATAAATTAGAAACATGGTAATATTTGGGTCAGTAAATAATAAAGATTGTCACTTTTAGTTTAAAAAAATCCTCACAGAGGATTTGGGGGGTAACAAAGTTGATGGATTAGAAACACATTAACCCGCTGTCGGATTAACTCGAAACTCGGTAGGTACTACTAAAACAAAAAATTCTTAAAAAAAGTGATTTAGGGTTTTTCAAAAGTTTACTCCTACGAAGGTGGAAAATTCTACTGCTTGCTTCCATTAACTCGAAAATTGGTATGGGTCTTTGAGTCAAGTTATGAACACATCCCAAACGATTTTTCAAAATTACTCTCCTGGGGGGGTAAAAAGCTGGGATACAGTTTATTTGAAAAATCTGATCCCTTTGAGCTATAAACTAAAAAAAATTGGCCCGAATACTTATTTATATCTAAATAAATGATAAAAATCATAAACATACATTTTCGAAATTATAAGAGGAAAGTACGAATTTCACGCGGACGAAGTCGCGGGCTGAAGCTAGTATACTATAAAAGACTGTCCATGGAGTTTCTTGCCCATTCTTCTCCATAGGTACCTACGCTTTGGAATGGGCCACTAGCTTCATATTTTCTGACTGACCGACTTCTTGACAAATTCAAAAGTGCCTGTACATGGTTTAAATGAAATAAATGCTTTGAGTTTGAGTTTTCCAAACTAATATTATAAAGCGAAATGATTAGATTTTTCGTTTGTTTGTTTGTTACGCCTTCACGTTAAAACGGCTGAATGGATTTAGATGGGCAAATGGGTACACCCTGACCTGTATTACGATATAAGACTTTTTATCCCTTAAGAGAAGCACTGAAGGCTTCAAACTGGCTAGAACTAAAATAGAGTTACATAATGCCTTAGTTTGGAGCCACCTTGAGTTTGCGAGCGAAGTATGGAACCCGCACTATGCTGTGCACTCACAAAAAGTCGAAAACACTCAGAGGGCCTTCAAGAAACACCTAGCGTATACATAATCAACCTATAATATTCCCACTACTGGGACACAGGCCTCCTCTCGGTGAGAGGGAGTGGGCCGTAATTGGTGGATTACGGCCCACTACCTCTCACAGAGAGGAGGCCCGGGTGGTGACCCGGGCGCAGTGCGGGTTGGCAGATGTCACATGTTTTCGAATTTTTGCGATGTTTTCCTTCACCGTTTTGAGAGCAGTGGTGATGAAATAGTTTGCACAAAGTAAAGCGCCTGTCTGGGTTCGAACCTACGACCTACAACTCGTAAGTCGCGGCCGTTAAACCTATATAGCGTATACCTTCGGTAAAATATCCCCCCGGTGTCCATATGAACAACGTGTTCGATGTTACAATGTGTCGACTGACACAGGGTCTAATGTTTCTGTACAAATTGGTCAATAATAAATTAGACTGTGACAAATTAGTTGAGCGTATTGGACTAAAAGTTCCTTACAAAATGCCTAGATACTCTGTAACTGATGTATTTCATACTCGAGCATCCATGACAAATATTGGAGTAAACTCAACACTAAATAGACTCAGTAGAGAGATGAAATCTTTGATAAAGTACCAGATGTCGACCTATACTATGGTTCCATATTAGTATTTAAAGTGTCTTAGTCTTAAGTGGACAAAATTGCAATGTTGTTCGTCTTTTAACCCGACAGCGCGAGATAGTGGTTTATGTTTTTCGAGTGTATGTATGTATGTATTACATATTTCTTTAGCACGCTCTGTAGCCTAATTATTTTACTTTTTGCTAGTAATCTTAAGTTCAAGAAGAATTTTGCCATAATTTTTAAGTTCTAGCCTTTAGTTTTGTTGTTATTATGTGTGACTAGCTGCGCCCCGCGGATACACCCGCGTAAATGTCGATCCCGTGGGAATATCGGGATTTTATCCCGATATTCCCACGGGATCGACATTTACCTAACCTATATGTTAATCCAGGGTGTCAGCTACCTCCATACAAAATTGGTCCAGCCGATTGAGCGTGAAGAAGTAACAAACATGTAAACACAGCCCCACATACACACTCACAAACTTCCGCCTTTATAATATATAAGTGTGATTACTTATTTGCGACTGTGTAAGATTGAGACTGTAATATATATTACTTAAGATATTATTATACATAGAAGCTGTAAGTGTAGCATAAAGAAATAAATATCCCGATATTGCCACGGTAATATCCATCGTCTCAATTCCATGGTAATATCCGTGTGGATATTGTATTGTATTGTGTGTATTCCGTGGGGATATTATCACTGAATCGAGACTTATGCGGGTAAAACCGCGGGCGTAAGCTAGTGTGGTTTTCAATACTGTTTTTTTTTTCACGGTGTTTTAGGTAATCTTTGCAGTGTAACTTGCGGTAAAAACAACTCAATTTTCAGAGGTCTCAAGTTTATAAATATTGTCTCATTAGTAACGAAACTAATTATTATATGGATCTCCGTGTATTTTTAATAAAATCATATTTCTACGCTGAAAAAGTAAAGAATAAAAAAATACAGGAATATAGGTGGCTTACCTTTGCGTAAAAATTGCCGGAGCAACTCACCGCGTGGCGGAAAAAAAGTGTGGAAAATAAAAATAAAACTGTAGCTCTCGTCACTAGGGCTTCAAGTGTTTCATCTGTTTTTTTTTTCTTTTTAGGGTTCCGTTGCCAAATGGCAAAAAACGGAACCCTTATAGATTCGTCACGTCTGTCTGTCTGTCTGTCCGTCTGTCTGTCCGTCCGTATGTCACAGCCACTTTTCTCCGAAACTATAAGAACTACACTGTTGAAACTTGGTAAGGTAACAATCAATTTTGGGGTTCCCCATACTTAGAACTGAAACTAAAAAAATTTTTTTTCGTCAAACCCATACGTGTGAGGTATCTATGGATAGGTCTACAAAAATGATATTGAGGTTTCTTATATCATTTTTTTCTAAACTGAATAGTTTGCGCGAGAGACACTTCCAAAGTGGTAAAATGTGTGTCCCCCCCCTGTAACTTCTAAAATAAGAGAATGATAAACCTAAAAAAAATATATGATGTACAATACCATGTAAACTTCCACCGAAAATTGGTTTGAACGAGATCTAGTAAGTAGTTTTTTTTTAATACGTCATAAATCGTAAACCGCAATTTACCTTTTATTCAACCAACTCAAATATAAAAAAACATTTAATTTCATAAACATAAACGTTACGGAACCCTCGGTGAGCGAGTCCGACTCGCTCTTGCCCGGTTTTTTTTTTTATTGTGGTGGCCAACACTTCGGTTGTCGAGTTTTAGTCTTTTAAGGATTAGTGTGAAAATGTATGGAAGTGGACGGTATTTTAATGATTGTGGAGTTATTATGCACTCAGACAAGTATTCTTATAGACTGCAATTATTATTAGGTACTTACCTGTTTCTTAATTTTGAATTAAAGGAACATTTGAAACAGTAGCCATGAATTTTCGTTGTCGTTCTCACATGTATAATTTCAACATGAATGATGTAACCAATATTTTGTTATAATTTTATGATTTAAAAGAGTCTCCTTGGAGTTTCTTGCCCGTCTTCATCTTTCTGACTGACCGACCACTTGACAATTCAAAAGTGCCTGTAATTGGTTTATTTGAAATAAATGCTTTGAGTTTCAGTTTCTGCACATGATTCTAGACCCCCTAGCTTAGAGATTCTACGTTGGTAATAAAAAAAAACATCTGTTTCATAGAAAAGTTTGATAGACAATTTTTGGACAAAATCTATAGTTGCAGGTTGTGCGTTGAGGTGTCTTCTACCCTGTGGGGTAATAAACGGCAGCCGTTCAAATAACGGCCTGAATGATTATCAATATTATAGTTTAGGTTGGAACTGTAACCAATCACCCGAGAGCCGAATTGGTCGCAGTAGCTAAGCCAGGGCACCCCGACCAAATGGGTTAGGTTAGAACTGTGATCAACCGCGTGCGAGCAAAGAGAGCGAAGCGAGGCGAGCACTACTTTCAAAGGCCAGGCGGTTAACTAAACGGATAATTTAACCAGTTGGCTGCGACAATCATCATATTTCTGCCTAGCCTTTTCCCAACTATGTTGGGGTCGGCTACCAGTCTAACCGGATTCAGCTGAATACCAGTATTTTACATGAAGCGAATGCCTATCTGACCTCCACAACCCAGTTACTAGGTTATACGATACCCCTTGGTAAGACTGGGTGTCAGACTTTTGGGTTTCTGACGTGACGACTGTCAAAGATCCACAAATGACAATGTCATTTGTAAGCCTGTCTGGCTGGCTGGCTGTCAGTTGTCAAGCTGTTGGACTTAACGTGCTTTCCGAGGCACGGAGAGGTCTTGATATGTAAAGATGGTTACCCATCCACGGACCATCCGCGGTAAGCGTAGCTTAACCTGATCAATCGACCCGTGCGTCTAATATTATTTAGCCACAAGCGACATATATATAAATAAATAATAATAAATGATGAATGATTTTATTTTGTAAGTAGGTTTGCACAAACACTTTTACACGTCGATCATGTTTTTTTTTAACTAGATGAGGTCGGCGTTTCCTATCTGACTACTCTGAGAAGAAAGGCCGAAACAAACTCAGAGGTCACAGTCTCTTTTAAAGTCCAGACATAATCTTGGTCAGGTTATATGAAGACCATGTAGATCGATGTCCGAGATGGTCTTTTGAGGAAAGTCCACACAGATTGAGAAGACCTATCCAGTCAGTGCATAAGAAAGTATCACATTTATATGTATCTTTTTGTTTAGCAAAATAACTATCGTATTAAATATTCAGAGCAGCAATCTAACCTTGAATAGGCGTATTAACTTGCTAAAGTCTAATAGTCTCGCATCATTACATACACCCCCTTTCCAATTTAAAGTTCGGTCCTAATGTCACATATTCAAGCCCTCAAATGAGCCTTTTCAGTACAAAGGTTGTACGAGGCTCAATTCTACTTTATGACGTCGTTTCGCGTCTGTCTGTTGAGAGCCTGTAGTGAAGGGTATAAACTTTACCAGTAATGTGTTTAGAATAATGTACCTAAAGGGGAGCCGGGAGCATTATCAGCAACGTTCCCACTGCTGGGAAACAGCCTCAGGCCCTAAAATAACCTAATCCACTTTAAACAAGTCGATTTTAGTTATTCATTCTGTGACAATATTAGCTAATAGAGGGGCCCGTGGCTAAATAATAACAGCCGCACAGGTCGATAGATCAGGTTAAGCGACGCTTGCCGCGGTTGGTCTGTGGATGGGTGACCATCTTTACATACCGAGACGCCTCCGTGCCTCGGAAAGCACGTTAAGCCGTTGGTCCCGGCTGTCATTCGTGGATCTTTGGCAATCGTTACGGGTAGTCAGAGCCCCGAAAGTGTGACAACCAGTCTTTCTAAGGGGTATCGTATTACCCAGTAACTGAATTGTGCAGGTCAGATAGGCAGTCGATTCGTGAAAAATACTGGTATTCAGCTGCATCCTGTTAGACTGCCAACCCCAACATAGTTGGGAAAAGGCTAGGCAGATGACAATATTAGCTAATACCTAAACATTTTGTCTTGTACTGTCGTTTATTTTTACCCGACTGCGCGACGCAAAGGAGTGGTAATGTGTTCATCAGCCTATGTATGTATGTATGTTTATATGTTCCTTTGAAGCACTATACAGACCAAACGCCTGGGCCGATTTTTATGATTCACGTTAATCGATTCCTCTTAGTCCGGCGAGTGTCACTAAAGACATGACGTTAGTGAAAATTCAATATGGCGACTACTGGACGCCATATTAAACTTTTTTTTTAATTTTTTTTTTCAAAACCTATCGAGTGGGGTACCTATCAAAATAAAGGGTTTTAAAAGGTGATTACAAAAATATATACAACATATATACTTAAAAGCAATTCGAAGTGACAAATCGCAAAAAACACCTACCAAGAACTAAATCGTCTGCGAAATCTTTCAAAGTAAACTAAAAAGCTGGAAATAAAAAAGTTATTTAAAAAAATAAAAAAACCCGACTGCGGTAAAAAACCCCATTTTAAATTAAATAAAAGTTGGAAGCAGGCGGGACCCACACCATTTTTATTGTATTTTCAAATTCAAATGGGTCCCGCCTGCTTCCAACTTTTATTTAATTTAAAATGGGCTTGTTTTTAGCTTTTCAGCTTCTTTTAACTTAAGTTTTTTACCGCAGTCGGGTTTTTTGATTTTTTTAAATAACTTTTTTTTTATTATCGAAACTCATTTTAATCAAAATCCTTTATAATCATACGCAAAGTATAGGACGGGGCAACAAATAACTAGAATTCTCTAGTTTCGTCTGCACACACAAAACCCACGGAAATGCATCCCTTTCAATTAAGTTTCCCACGGACGAACGACAATTTGTTTTAGTGTTGTTCTTTCATTTTGGAAGAAAGAGCTCTACCTTTAATTACTTTCTCTGTTCCACGATGTTTTATATCAAGGAGAGCGTGTCCTAGAAAAACCTGCGAAAATATAGACTACTTGCTTCTGCCCACGACTTCGTTCGTATGGAGGTCGTAAGATACACAATATACTAAAAAAATACAGGTCAAGTGCGAGTTGGACTGGCGCCAGGGTCCCAAATTTTTTAGGTATGTAAATAGTTTATCATGGGATTTTTTAATGTAGTACCTACCTACCCAATTTGCTGTTTTTGGACTTTTCCCTTTACTTGTACTACGTGATCTTGCTTCTTGTCAAATTTCATGTTTCTAGGTCAACGGGAAGTACCCTATAAATTTTGATTCCCTTGAGAGTTTCGAAATACACGTTTTTTGCGGCATAAACGGTCGTATCCTTTTTTTACGTTAACTTATAAGTTTGATTTTTTCACAGCTTCAAGGGACTGTAAACTTGAGTATATGGTTTTAATTTCAACTCGATACCTCCACGTGTTCCCGAGATAAAGGGTCTTGACAGACAGACGGACGGACGGACAACAAAGTGAGAAGATAGAAGAGAAAGACGAGAACAAACACAAAAAAAAAATTACAAGTTGGGGAAAATATGCGTCATATCCACCCAAAACGGCCATCGCTCAGCATGATGCTAAGACCCTACGCGAGACAGAGCCTCATCACTGGTTGACCTCATTTAATATTAAAATAATAATAAAATTTATTCAAAAATATAAGGACTAACGTTAAATACAATTTAAGTGATAGTTGACTGAATGATTCGGTCCTAAAATAATAATAAATGATATACGTAATGCCGGCGCCATATTCATATTTACGTATTCACCCCAAAAATACCCCAATAAAAAAGGGGTATTTTTAAAAAGGAGCGGTACCGGCTTCATTTTAACCGTTGACTTTTCACATTTTGCTTCCACATCAACGGCCTGAATTCAGTAACTTAATAAACAAAAAAAAAAAGGAAAATTCCCTTTACGAAATCTCATAAGGAAATGCCTATCTATTTTAAACAAAATAAAAGCTTTCTCATGTTTTGACGATTGGTCGCGAAATCTCTTAAGAAATGGTAATATTTTCATGTTGAATATTCTATTGGGTTTGATGTTGAGAACTCGTTAAATACGGAAAAAGGTACAAAATGAAAAATACGTCAAAAAGTGCAATTGATTAGTGTCATGAAGCGAAAATTAGTAAAAAGGGAAGGTGTTTTATGGACGGAGGAGTTATTGAGCCAATTTAGTATAATTGGATTTTTCTGTTAGGAAAATTCCCAGTTAGAAACCTGAATCGGATTCGGTCCCGATGGAGCGATAGGCTTCGTAGCTTCTCGTATCTTTAGGGGTTTTTAAACTGTAATTATCGAAGTGTTCAAGTTACGTAATTTATCTACCTGCCTGTCTTTTTCAGAGAAATGCTAACTTTATTAACAAATAGGTATATAGCAATGGCGACGGTTCCATACTGTAAGATTCCTACCGGCTTCCCTTTTAAAAATGGCACAGTTAGTATTCTATATAAAAATAAGATATCTACTTTGGCTTACCTCTTACAAAAATTTACCTTTCGCTACTGACATACAGGGTGTTTGGTGCATCGTTTGCCAAATTCAATTGGCCGCAACTCATTCCTTGTTACAATGTTTTTTTTATGACTTTTTATTTTTAGTTTAGAAAAGTACAAGAACTCTGCATTTAAGCTTAAATTTAAAAAAAGTTATGAGTATAGCCTTCAAATTTCATTTTAATTCTTATGTTTACTCTTGTATGGTTATACGAAATTCAAAATTACTTGCTAATAACATCTAGTTATTTTTTAATAACTCACAAAGTTTTTGAAAAAACGAAAAATACACTTAACACTCAACTTTAAATTGCTGTAAAAAAATAACTAAAAGCGATCGGGATCTTCGAATTCTTTTAAAAAGTTCTCTAGTTTGTCCCCTTTCTAACGGTGTGCAATATACAAAAAAAACTTTTAATAACTTCAGTAATTCGCTAAATGTGTAATCGACACACATCAGGCTGATATTCAATATCACGGTAAGAACACTAGTTTTCACATTAATAACATTCTTTAAGTAGGTGGATAGTCTTATCTCACTCTTACGCAGTATCTTATCTCTTTCTAGGGTTTTAACTTTCCTCGAACTTGAAATAAAAAATAAACTTTTATTTAATCAGAACCTAATTATAAGTTTTGTTCAAATTGTCCTCCACTATTGCGTACACACGCGCGACATCTTCGTCTTATCTCCACTGTAGTGGTGTTTATACGAATTTCTGCTTAAAAAACGAGAACAAAATTAAATGTGCATCAACACAGTAGGTGGACATTTCGACTTAATAATTATCACCGATTTTCACTTTTTAGATGAAATCTCCGTGAAAACAGAGCCTTAATTTTTTTCATTTTTAACAAAGTGGCAGCCAATTCATAATATGAAATGTCATATTTGCCCCACCTTGTATTTTAGGTAAAATGTCGGTTAATTTCATTTGAAACTACCCTCAAGGATCTTACTAAGGTATTTCTGTCACGTTGTCATATTGACGTGTCTTACAAAAACTTTATACATTTCTGTGAATATAAAAAAAAACTGGCCAGGTGCGAGTCGTACTCGCACACGAAGGTTTCCGTACCACAAGACAAAACGACGAATTTTTTTTTTATCCGGCTTATGAGATACAGCCTGGTGACAGAGAGACAGAGGGACATTGGAGTCTTAGTAATAGGGTCCCATTTTTACCCTTTGGGTACGGAACCATAAAAAATGAAGTAATAGGATTTCTATTATTCAATACCTGATAGACAATCGTCCCTCGTTTATTGAGTTATAGAAAACCGAGTTAAAAATACCAAAAACTCGTTCACATGCATTTTCATGTTTTAAAATTCTAACATAACTTGCTGAAATCAGAATACTACTCGAATTATACTTATGCGACAAAAGCTCACTGACACGAAAATTCAAGTCTATTTCGTCGCGTCGCCGTCGCCCGAAATTTCCTCTCTCCGTAATAATATCCCAAATATACCTACATCTTCTATCTATGTAATATGAAACTCGACTAAAATACTCGGACACTGAAATAGATAACACTGGTCCACATATGACCAATGTTGGCTCAAAAGCCTGCTTGACCAGCCGGTCGATTCTGTGAAAATCTCAGCGTGAAAACTTTGGTGATGTGAGTTTGTTTATGCCAGGAATTGACACTATTGACAGCTCACTCCACGCTCACTTCACCTAAGTTTTCACGGTGAGATGGTTACAGAATCGCACTGCAGTAACACTGTATCCCCAACTTCTGAGTTGAGCTGCACGATTTTTGACAAATGCGTGCACTGATTGGACAGGTCCGCTCAATCTGCGTAGTTCTTTTCTCAAAAGGCCATTTCAGACACCAATCTACATGGTCTTCACACGATCTGACCAAGATTTTGTCTAGACTTTAAAAGAGACTGTGACCTCTGAGTTTGTTTCGGCCTTTCTTCTCAGAGTAGTCAGATAGGAAATGCCGACCTCATCTAGTTTAAAAGATATGATTGACGTGTAAAAGTGTTTGTAAAAACCTACTTACAGAAAATAAATCATTTATCATTTATCGTACTCACTGCAACATTTGGCAGCGAGTAAATTTGTAGGCAGTACTGTGTCTCAGTTGGTCCTTTGGTTCAATATTTGGCCTCGAGGTTATCATACAGTTGCTGTCTAAGTTTTAAAATATCTTCTAGGGGTGTATTGAGGTCGATGCGATACGTTAACACTGGCAGCCATTTGCCGGCTAATAAATCTGTCATCCTTGAGTGACTTGGAAGTTGTAGGAGATAAATGGTCCTCCGAGGAAAGTCTTAGCACACGCGGTTTTATTGATACTATGGATCTTTTAGGTCAACTGGATGATGGATGAGGAGAATCTGAGGATATAGAAGACCTTATGAGTTTATAGCTTTTATTTGGGTATCAAAATAGGATAATTATTATTGATGGTAAGAAGTAGTTTCAGGAATGATAAATAATAATTAATGTATGCAAAATATTGTAAAATATTTTAAAGGAGTAACGGTGGAGTTTCTTGCCCATTCTTCTCCATACGAAAACTACCATTTGGAATGGGCGACTACAATCAATTCTATTTTGTTGTAATTTTTGACGTTCAAAAATGCCTTTTATGTGCCTATTTGAAATAAAAGCTTTGACTTTGACTTTGAATAAAAAAGAAAGGTTGATGAAAGGAATTTGAACGATTTCTTCAAAAATATTATGGATACCTACACTTGCAAATTAATAGGTACGGATACAAATTATAGAGATAAGTATGCAGAATCGTCGGATATATTTGAAGTTTAGTAAGAAACCGATGGATGTTGTCGAATGAAATTTAATTTGAAAAATGACCTGTTTGTTTTCTATTAATAGAATAAAATTTTATTCGAGAACATCCGTCGGTTTCTTACTAAACTTTAACTATATCCGACGATCCTGCATACTTATCTCTATTGTTGACTGTGCCTTTATTATTTTCTTCAATTCCTACGAATGTAGGAAAAAGGACTGAGTGAGTAAAACATGGACCTTTTTTTTGGTAGCCTGTCCCACTGCCGGACAAAGGCCTCCCAAAATCCTTCCAGAAACTCTTTTCTGACGCCGCCTCGAACCAGCCCACGCGTAGGTCCATAATGCCTATTAATTTATTACAATGTACAGACGCCAGCACATCAAGCTCCTAAAAACTGTCAAATTTCTTTAATAGATTTTCAACTTTATGTCTAAAGCATAAGGTTCAAAGTTGATTGGGAAAATTTGACAGTTTCGGGTAGCTTAATGTCCTAGCATCTGTACCTAAAAGCTTTTATAAATAAAATATGTAAAGTCCAGTGGTTCTTAGATTACAAAATAAGCGTTTCATTACACCCGAAGGTAATAGGTATTAGGTACTTCTTTGAGTTACTCTTGAAAAAGACGAGCGCCTCGGTAATAAGAATGGTAATTAGTATTTTGATCTTTAGCTAAAGCATTACGGGTTTTTCAATGATTTATTTTGTTTAGAAATCATCATCTGCCTAGCCTTTTCCCAACTATGTCGGGGTCGGCTTCCAGTCTAACCGGATGCAGCTGAATACCAGTATTTTACATGGAGCGACTGCCTATCTGACCTCCACAACCCAGTTACTGGGTAATACGATACCCCTTGGTAAGACTGGTTGTCAGACTTTCGGCCTTCTGACTATCCGTAACGGACTGTCAAAGATCCACGAATGACAGCCGGGACCAACGGCTTAACGTGCTTTCTGAGGCACGGAGGGATCACGTTATGTAAAGATGGTCACCCATCCATAGACCAACCGCGCCAAGCGTAGCTTAACCTGATCGATCGAACTGTGCGGCTGTTATTATTTAGCCACAGGCCCCTCCTTTTGTTTTGAAATCTGTACTAATAATACAGCTGAAGAGTTTGTTTTAGGGGCCCGTGGCTAAATAATAACAGCCGCACAGGGCGATCGATCAGGTTAAGCTACGCTTGCCGCGGTTGGTCTGTAGATGGGTGACCATCTTTACATTCCGTGACCCCTCCGTGCCTCTTAAAGCACGTTAAACCGTTGGTCCCGGCTGTCATTCGTGGATCTTTGATAGTCGTTACGGGTAGTCAGAAGCCCGTCTGACAACCAGTCTTACCAAGGGGTATCATATTACCCAGTAACTGGAAAAAATAGATAAAGGCAGGAGTAATCATATCTGATACGATACGATACACAAACGAAGCAAAAGGAGTATTGAAAGAAACAAACAAATTTTGACATTATGTATTAATGAACTTTTTTATTCCTAGACATGTTTAATACTATCTAAAAAAAATTGTTTTATATAATTCTAATTTGACATTATGACATATCTCTTCAATAATTATCTGACTGAAGCATTTATTTTAACATACATTTTTATATTACTTAATTATTTTTTACTGTTGACATTTTTAAATTATTATTTTTGCTGAATTCACTTTAAATTAATTATTACTTATTCATATTTGTACGCCGTCATCGGCAAAACATAGTGTACTCTACCTATATATTTTAATAACAACACCTGTTGTAACACCACCTATGTTTTACAAAATAAAAAAACTTTGACTTTGAAAAAAGAAAAGATCAAAAGATGTATCTGCCTACCCCTGGGAAGATGTGAGCTTATGTGTGTAAGAAGATCACAATAAAAAGTAAAATAAACGAAAACATGCCACTTGAAAATTAAAACCCCAAAAACCAAAATCAAAACATTCTAATTAAGTAGATAAATCCAACACAGTTTCATAATGAAAATCCCAAGTATTTATCGCTTCATTCATTGAAATAAATGAAACACTAAGCACGCAAATGTTTTCCGGAATTCCGTATCATTCTGAATAATCCTACTAAGGGCTGATTTTTCAATCATCTGATAACTTTGTTCGAGGAATAATTTTGAAATTTTGACAGTTATTTCTTACAAAAACTGTCAAACATCAATTTTATTCCTCGAATAAAAGATATCTGGCGATGGAGAAATCAGCCATAAGTAAATAAACTTCATTACTCGACGAATAAATCCGATTACTGCTTTTTACGTCACGTTTTGCAACATTTACATTAAAGGGAAACGCATTTATAGGCTTTTGTAAGTATTAAATGATTAATATCGTTCGTAATTTGTAAATTCCTTAATTTGTAAATACCTTAAAATGAACGGTTGAGTGATTTACAAAAATATTTTATTGTTTACTAGCATCGTCTCGCGGTTTCACTGCCATAAGTTTTGATGCCGTGGGAATATCGGGATAATTAAGTCCTTCCCCGGGATGCAATCTATCTATCTGCCAAATTTTATTTAACTCCGTCCAGTGGTTTAGGCGTGAAAAGGGTTACCTTTTCACACCTAAACTACTGAACAGATTTCGATAAAATCTGTCTCAGACAGACAGACAGAGTTACTTTCGAATTTATAATATTAGTATGGATGTATTTAAATGGAATCGTAATGATTTATTTTATCAGCTTACCTAAGACAAATGTTAACGAGTTTCACGCATTTTGCGGAATAAAATGTTATGAGGTTTTAAATAATGCCTCACCATTGCAATATTAGTGAATACGAAGACGAATAACGAGTATGCACCGAAAAAAATCAAAATCTTCTCAGCCGAAAGACGTTCTCCTGACGCACTTTTTTTTTTTCTAATATCATCAAATGACCCCTCCCGCTCTGGGTGGAGCGGAAGGGAGTGTCAGACTCTTACTGACTAAAACCCACCCGCGTTCCTTCCTTAGCCCTTTATGTCCAGGGGCAGTGGTAACCCTTTCGGACAGTCCCGCTGACCCGGCAGGCTTCGGCCCTAGCGGGCCCTAATAACCGGTCTTGTGCTGCCCGTATATGGCAGGTTCCCGTGTTCTTAAGGGGCTTACATGACCTAAAGCGCGGTCACTTTTGGAATGTATAGAAAAGAAAGAGAAGCGCGATAACACAACGCTGGTAATGTATTGCAAAATATGAAGCAATTACTTAATTACAAAAAATGTATTGTTTGGACTAAAAAATTAAAACACTAGTATTTTAGTATGTTGCTTGTAGAATAATCTGACAAAAAATCAGAATGATTGTATGTATATTAGTATAGTTTTTATTGTAAAAAAAAAAGTTTTTAGAGGTATCTATATGAAATTTTTCCATCGTATCAAATTAGTTATATTATGTTTTCAACGCACTATCTACCTAGCATATATCCTGAAGATTATCATATATTTTTCTAATTTTGTTTACTGTATTCGATCATATATTTTTATGGTTTTTAAAACTTGCATTTTTTGTGTTTAGGTCCTGTAAGCCCCTTAGCGTTGCTAAGATGATAATTAACATAGCAAAAGTTTTTATTCACTACACTAGGCTTACTCATCTCTGTAAGACGGTCAGTACGGTGAAGGTGAAGGAACGGTGAAGGGCGAGCATTTTGGGGGACTGTCTTATGTACTTTTGACTTTCGAAAAGTGATGATTCTCAGCCTAATTAGAATAACTGACTTGAGATTTTGATTGAGTACAATATCAACGAGTTACTGGCCTTCCTTGAGGATTGAAAAATCGAGTTTTCCATCCGTACGCAAAATACGCGCATTGATGTGGAGTTGCGGACACCAGCCCGTATTACCTAAGGCTTCATCATCTGCCTATCCTTTTTCCAACAGGAGGTGAAAAAAAAACTCACAATTCCATTTAAAAAAAAATTGTATTTTTAGTCTATGAGCAAAAAAAATGTTAAATTGATTAAAGCAAATAATTAAAACCTTATCAAAAACACCTGTTTTCTTATATATTTTTTTCTAAAACCACACTTTTTCGAAAATGTTTAATCAAACCTCACATTTCCAAATTTCATTTCAAAATATTAGCTAAGATTTTTATCATTTTTATCAGCCATTTTGTACATCAGATTGACTGAAACACCAGTTTAAATGACACAACTAAAACAAAATGCAAATGTTGTAGTTAGTTATTTACAATTTACTGTTTTCTCCAAAATTAGAAAAAGTGGAAAAGTGAGGTTTTGTTCTTCACGTCCTCACTACAAGGGTGCCGCTTCCAGTCTAACGGGATACAGCTATTAGAAAAATTAAAACCCATGAAACCCAATTTGTTTTCCGACATGCACATGAACGGAGTTGCAGGCACAGCTAGTTTAGCATAAGACTTACTAAAATACGTGACTAATATAAACCGGCCAAGTGCGAGTCGGACTCGCACACGAAGGGTTCCGTACCACAAGGCATAAAATGCCGAAAAAACGTTTCTTTTATACCCATTTAAGTTTTAACTTTACCTACTTTATTTTTATTATTTGTTGTTACAGCGGCAATAGAAATACATCATCTGTGAAAACTTCAACTGTCTAGCTATCACGGTTCATGAGATACTGCCTGGTGACAGACAGACTGACAGTGGAGTCTTAGTAATAGGAACCCGTTTTTACCCTTAGGGTACGAAACCTAAAAATTGCCTACTATCGAGTTTTGAGAGTTTTGAGTATGGATGTCGATGGCTATAAGAGTAGGGGAAGACCAAAGAAACGATGGATAGAATGTGTGAATGATGATATGGTTAGAAAGGGGGTGACTACCGAGATGACGACTAATAGAGAAGTATGGAAGAAAAAGACATGTTGCGCCGACCCCAAATAAATTGGGATAAGGGTAGGAGAATCATGATGATGATGATGATGATCACCCTGAAACCAGCAACTCAACCTAGCAAAAACTAAACCTAAGTATTCTCAAGCAGGCACTTCTACCGGCTAATCGTACTGTTAATGTAACACGTCGGATTAGCTAACGAACCGTTACTGCAACTGTAAGATAGCCTAATGCGTTTGCCTCATTAACTTCCCAGCCTTTTTAGTTGAATTGGAGCGAGTAAGCGGTTTGCATGGTTGGTGAAATAGCTTTTTTGCTTATGTTTGGATTTTATACGAGTCATTGGATGATACAGTATTTCGTTTTGTTTATAAGTAAAACTGTCTGCGCCCTGCGGTTTCACCCGCATAAGTGTCGATCCCTTGGGAATATCGGGATAAAAAGGCTTTATGTGAAATAAAATATTTTGATTTTAGAACTAATACTTATGGCGAAATGAAAGGGACTCCTGGCTAAGTAATAACAGTGGCACGATTCGATCGATCCTAGCCGCGGTTGGTCGGTAGATGTATGATCATCTTTCCATACCGAAATCTCTCTGTGCCTTGGAAATCCCGTTAAGCTGTTGGTCCCGGCTGTCATTCGTGGATCTATGACAGTCGTAACGGGTAGTCGGAAGCCCGAAAGTCTGACAACCAGTCTTACCAAGGGGTATCGTATTACCCAGTAACTGCATCCGGTTAGACTGGAAGCCGACCCCAACATAGTTGGAGCGAAAAGGCTAGGCAGATGATGAATCACAATACGTATTATGTATAAAACATTGTTTATTTATTAAAGTGTATACTGATTATGGGAGAAAATTGTGGTCACATTACAAATCTACGCACGCACACGTATAAGGGTATTGCGTGGAAGGTACTTCATCCATTTTGGTTTGTTTTGACTATACAGCTGTAATTTACTTAATTTTAATTACTTTTGGGATAAAATATCATCATCTTTATTTTCAGCCGAAAGACGTCCACTGCTAGACAAACGCCTCCCCCAAGCACCTCTACTTCAACCGGTTTTGTGCTTCTCACATCCAACGGGTTCCTACGGCTTGCACCTTTTGGGAGGCCAACGCTACGTCTTCCGGTACGCGGTCGCCACTCCAGAACCTTTCGGCCCCATCGGCCATCTGTTCTGCGAGCATTGTGCCCTGCCCACTGCCACTTAAGTTTTGCAATTCTTCGGGCTATGTCGGTTACCTTGGTACTTCTCGGGATAAAACATAGCTACATTAAAATTGACAGAAATCGTAAACGATTCTGGACAAACTACTTTCCTAATGACGTACTTTGACTTAGTTATAAATTGTATATTTTTATCCTCTTTGGATTTCATTTACCTTGGATTACAGTAGATTGAATACCTAACCTTGCCCCTAAATTACAATCTTCTCGTATTATTTCTCTCATCACTCAACAAATAAAAAAAAAATTAGACGGAGAAAATTCTGATAAATTCTAGAAGTTATCAGTATTATAATTACACTGTATTTTCTCCAGTCTAAAAACAATATTGCAATTGGCTGTCTAGAATCAAACACACACATAGTTTATAATCTGGATTATTATGGTTATTTTTAATCCCGCTCGTACGTTTCCGTTGGATATTTACCAACATTCGCGCGGACGAAGCCGCGCGTAGACTCTAGTTACAACATTAACTAGCTTTGAGGACTAAAGAAATTTAATCGCCAATTATTAGTTGATGAAAGAGAACTTTCTCTGAATAGTTGACAATTCAAAGTGAATTGTTAGAGAAATTCGGCAAGTTGGAATGTCTGCAGTTTCATATAAAAATTCTGATATAGAAAGCACTTTTATTTTCATTATAATTAAAGATTGAGTACAATAGAACTTCGAATGTTATAGATGTCGTTGAAAATCTTGATTAAAGAGAATTTATTGGCAAGATTGGACGAGATGTACACAGAGACTTTTGCTATTCAAAAATTTAAGATTTGCAGCATTTTTATGTGAATACAGAGGTATGAGGAATAGGGTGTAAAGTTTACTAATACTGTTTAGAAAAGGGAGGATCCTTCGACCAGACGGGTGTTGTGTCTGGCAGGCAACTGCCCGACGATTCATGTGGGGGCCGTTGCATCTATGCTTAGTTGCGCGGTAAACTCTGCTTGCGAGATGCAGGATTTTGCGTGACATCAGTTGTACGACGCGTTGTACGCGTGTGACGTTGTAGATACCGCTATATGTATACATATAATAAGAAAAAGGCAACGAAGTCAAAATTGTACCTTGAATGTTTAAAAAAAATATATATATATAGGGTGTTTGGTGCATCGTTTGCCAAATGAAATTGGCCGAAAGGAGAGGTCCTTTGCTATCTCTTAAGGCCCAGTAACTCATTCCTTATTACACTGGTTTTTTAATTATGACTTTTTAATTTTTATTTAGTAAAATACAAGAACTCTGCATTTAAGCTTACGTTTAAAAAAAGTTATGAGTATAGCCTTCAAATTTCATTTCAATTCTTATGTTTACTCTTGTATGGTTCTATGAAATACAAATTTACTTGCTAATAACATCTATTTCCTTTTTAATGACTCACAAAGTTTTTGAAAAAAGGAAAAATATACTTAACACTCAACTTAAAACAATTGTAAAAAAAAAACTAAAAGCGATCGGGATCTTCGAATTCTTTTAAAAAGTTCTCTAGTTTGTCCCCTTTCCAACGGTGTACAATATATCAATAAAAACTTTTAGTAACTTCAGTAAATCGCTAAATGTGTAATCGAGACACATCAGACTGATATTAGATAATACGGTAAGAACACTAGTTTTCACATAAGTAACATTTTTTAAGTAGTTGGATAGTGTTATCTCACTCTTACGCAGTCTCTTATCTCTTTCTAGGGTTCTAACTTTCCTCGAACTTGAAATAAAAAATAAACTCTTATTTAATAAGTACCTAATTATAAATTTTGTTCAAATTTTCCTCCACTATTGCGTACACACGCGCGAAATATTCGTCTTATCTCGACTATAGTGGTGTGTAAACGTATTTCTGCTTTGATAGTGATGAAAGCCGTCTTAATGCGTTGGACTAACACTATCCACACTATCGGAAAGTTAGAACCCTAGAAAGAGATAAGAGACTGCGTAAGAGTGAGATAACACTATCCACCTACTTAAAAAATGTTACTTATGTGAAAACTAGTGTTCTTACCGTATTATCTAATAACAGCCTGATGTGTCTCGATTACACATTTAGCGATTTACTGAAGTTACTAAAAGTTTTTATTGATATATTGCACACCGTTGGAAAGGGGACAAACTAGAGAACTTTTAAAAGAATTCGAAGATCCCGATCGCTTTTAGTTTTTTTTTTTACAGCAATTTTAAGTTGAGTGTTAAGTATATTTTTCCTTTTTTCAAAAACTTTGTGTGTTATTAAAAAGGAAATAGATATTATTAGCAAGTAATTTTGTATTTCATAGAAGCATACAAGAGTAAACGTAAGAATTGAAATGAAATTTGAAGGCTATACTCATAACTTTTTTTAAATGTAAGCTTAAATGCAGAGTTCTTGTATTTTACTAAATAAAAATTAAAAAGTCATAATAAAAAAACCAGTGTAATAAGGAATGAGTTACTGGGCCTTAAGAGATAGCAAATGACCTCTCCTTTCGGCCAATTCCATTTGGCAAACGATGCACCAAACACCCTGTATAATATTTTCGGCATCAGACTTAAGTTCTCACACATTGTAATAATTTTACAATGTGTGAGAACTTAAGTCTGATGCCGAAAATATAGTTTTTCTAGATGTGTATGTTCCGGATTTGTGCAAAAATGGCTTTGGCACACATAGTTTATGCGTTGGAATAACACAGGGTACTTTTATTTATTTATTTATTTATTTATTTAGGGACAACAAACAGTAGTATAATAATAAGTAAACCTAAGTTAAAACTTAATAATAGTTGTAAAAAATACACTACTCACAACGTTATCCACATATTACTTAACAGATCTACTAGTTGTTAGAAAGAACTATATAATAACAGGCAGAATAAAGTAAACATTACTTAATTAATAGGGTTCTGATCCCGGTAGTACGTTCCCATGGAATACTTTTTTAATAATCTAATAAAATAAAGGAAAAAAGGAAGGGTTGCCTTTGCCCAGCAGTCAGACAATATAGGCTGAAAATAATAATAACACGTTATTTAAAATTGTCTAAGGGGACTCTGCGAGTTGGCTTCGGGCTTTAGCACGCCTTCCAAAGGTCCGGGACCCCAGGGTCCCGAGATTTATTTATTAAGGCGACTACATGATCTAAAGCGCGGTCTTTGTCGGACTGCATAGAAAAGAAAGAAAAGCGCAATGACACAACACTGGAAATGTATTGCAAAATATGAAGCAGTTATCTATTTACAAAAATCTATTGTTTGGACTTAAAAATTAAAACACTAGAGCTTTAGTATGTTGCTTGTAGAATAATCTGACAAAAAATCATATTGATTGTACGTATATTATAGTAGGGTTTTTGTTGTAAAAAGAAAGTTATTAGAGGTATCTTCCTGTTTTTTTTCTATCGTATCAAATTAGTTGTATTATGTTTTCAACGCACTATCTACCAGCATATTATCCTGAAATATCATACATTTTTCTGATTTTCTTTACTGTAGTCGATGATATACTTTTATTGTTTCTTGCCTTTTGGGCAAGTTTCCTGTTGTGAGCGATGCGGACGAATTTTTTGATGCCCTTTGATTATATCCTCTCCTTTTTATATACCTACTTGTACATATTATAATTTTAAGTCTGTTAGCTTTTGAAATTATTTAAAATCAATTTTTTTACTTTTCTCGACATCACGGCGCGGCGTAACGCTTAAGAATAATTCAATGGAATTATAATTTAGTATCTATTGTAAATAGTTTGTATTTGTTTAATATGTATTATGATAAATATAACTAGAAAAAAAAATGGAATTTACTTTAAAACAGAGAATTATCATATTAAAGTTTACTCAAAGTAGTTTTGAATTTAATTCATTTATTTTGTTAAAAAAGGAGTAGATTCGTTTTGGCACATACGTTGTTTCATTCCGAGCGCACGCACATTATAGCCATCTCTCTTCTTTTGCGTTTCAAAAGTAATTGAATCACTTTCGCTCGCTTAGTAGATACACGCACTACGATTTATTTACGAGGTAGCATCATAAGGCTTGAGTTCACCAACATTCAAACCACCGTTTAGGAATTTAAACAGTATTTAATCAGTTGATTTTTTTTTGGTGAATACAAGGCTTATTACGAGAACAGTAGGCAAAGTGATAATGTAACCGGGTCAGCGGGATTGTCCGAAAGGGTTACCGCTGGCCCAGAACATAAAGGGCTAGGGAAGGAACACGGGTGGGTTTTAGTCAGTAAGAGTCTGACACTCCCTTCCGCTCCACCCAGAGCGGGAGGAGTCATTTGATGATTTCCCATCCGCAAAAAAAAAAAAAAGTGATAATGTAACTTGATTTAAAAGAGTAACCATGGAGTTTCTTACCCATTCTTTTCCATAATCCGCTTCGCTTTGGTACGAGCAATTAAGTTCAACATTTTCTCTGACCTATTCAGAAGTATCTGTAAATGCTTTAAGTTTTAATGAGTTTGAGTTTGACTCGCTTAAATCTTAAATGTAAAATTAACAAAGCCTTTTACACGTATTCAGCTTTATATTTAATCATCCAACCGACCGGTTACACTATTAATCTTTTTAATTAGGTTATTAATTCTAAAACTTTAGTTCTTAGGATTAAGTTTAGAATTAACTTCAAAGTTAGAGGTAGAGGGCCTGCTGGAGTAGAGTTATTTGTTATTTGTTATTTTACAATTTTGCGATTGGATTAGTTACTCATCTGTTGAAGTCATGGTTTGATTTTTTATTAAGTGTTGTTGTTTTAAAATAATAAATTAGTTTGTTTGTAATTTCGAGTTGTTCCGGTCGGATCCCCTGAACAGATCCCCTGCTAGTTCTATTTTTAAAGATCGAAATGAAGTGAAATGATTTTTGTTTCTGTAAGTAAATCTTTGGATTTATTCCGGTGAGCGTGATGGCGATGGCGTGCAATTGCAAATATTCAACAATAAGGGGAAACGCTAAGGTAGCCCGCAAAATTCAAATTTTCTTACGTTTTTCGCAATTTGCTGGTCAGTATTAAGTTGTACGTTGATTAAAATATGATTCGCGGTCGTAACAAATATGTATTTACAGAATTTTAATCATTACAATCAGTAATACAACTTGTTAAGTTAGTATAATCCCCAAATGTCAAGATTTCATGAAATAGTCATTCTTGGGGATTACTTGGTCTTAGAGAGTTGTGTCGATGACTTTAATAATTATAATTCTGTAAATACATAATAGTTACGGCCGCGAATCATATTTTAATCAACGAACAACTTAATACTGACCAGCGAATTGCAAAAAACGTAGGTAAGAAAAATTGAATTTCGCGGGCTACAACTGCGCATTCACCTTGAATGTTGTAACTAATATTTTTGTAAAAATATAATTTAAAAGAGTGTCCATGGAGTTTCTTGCCCGCTCTTCTCCATAGGTACCTACGCTTTGAAATGGGCAACTAGCTTCATATTTTCTAACTGACCGACTTCTTGACAATTCAAAAGTACCTGTAAACGGTTTAATTGAAATAAATGCTTTGAGTTTGAGTTTGAATACCTACCTATGTTCAGCAGTGGACAACTTAAGACACTTTTACACTTAAAACAAATGTTTAGTCCAAATTTTTAAACAAGATCGCGTCGATCAGTAGTTATAAAAAATATATAATTTGTTATTTCTATTTTTCCTACAAAAGTAATATTGTAGGCGAATCTATTTCAAGGTGTTGTAGCTACTGTCAATCTTCCCGATCTTGGTTGTACGCTCAAAATTCCAGCACAAATTCCATACATTATCAATATCATCATACAGGATGTTACCAAAAATATCTTCACACACACAGTTTAAATGCCCGCAGACCGCAGGCAGCTCTTACCAAAATAACCCCCCCCGAAATTCCGTATCACACAAAATTAAATGACATAACATACCTCACCCACGCATAGCTTTATATACATGAATACATTAACAAAATATAATTTACGACACCAATTGCCGCTTGCCTCGAGATAACAGTAATAATCGTACGTGTGTGTCACTTAATGACGTCACACAAAATTTTACATTCACGGTGACGCACAGGTAATGTCTGTACCAACGATGACGTATGAAGCTCAAACCGTATTCAGAGGCATTCGCCGAGTCATAGCAGATAAGCGAATGGGGACGCTTAGATGGCGCAAGTATAAAGCGAAAGCGATTAAAGGTTCGGTCGTAATATCCTCGCAGATGCGCTGATCCTTTGAGTCGCGTTGATTGATGAAAGGGTTGATAGCATTGATGTCCTAAATCCAGATGTTTTGGTGTAGATGTTAAGTTTCGCCTTTGAATAGCTCAAGGATAGGTGTTTGGATGGAAATGACAGTGATTTAAACATTCACATACATCTTTGTGGATAGATTACTCGGTGGAATCCTAAACACATCTGTGCTGATTATTATTATTATTAGCTTCTGCCCGCGACTTCATCCGCGTGAAAGGAGAATGACCAAAAGTCGTCCCAAAAAGTCTCATGCATCATCATCTGCCTAGCCTTTTCCCAACTAAGTTGGGGTCGGCTTCCAGTCTAACCGGATGCAGCTGAATACCAGTATTTTACATGGAGCGACTGCCTATCTGACCTCCACAACCCAGTTACTAGGTAAAACGATACCCTTGGAGGGACTGGTTGTCAGACGTTTCGGGCTTCTGACTACCTGTAACGACTGTCAAAGATCCACGAATGACAGCCGGGACCAACGGCTTAGCGTGCTTTCCGAGGCACGGAGGGGTCTCGGTATGTAAAGATGGTCACCCATCCACAGACCAATCGCGGCAAGCGTAGCTTAACCTGATCGATCGAAAAAAGTCTCATGCATCAAGATCAAAATATTGTAGTAATTGTTTTCATAATTTTTAACGACATTACGCGTCGGGGATTTAATTTTTGAACAGGGAATTTAATTTAAAGTAAAAAAGTGTTGATATTGTTTTATTCTCTTTACATGAGGTTCCGTTTCAAATGATATGTTAAGACCTTGAATTTTGAAAGTGCTATGATGTCTTTCAAAAAACATGTAAAAAGTTATACCTTGTCGATTCTACATTAATTAAAAATAACTAGAATAGAATAGGTTGTTTTTAGAGTAATAATGGCCGTTCGTGTCAAACAAAATAAAGTACCTAGTTTTTAGGTTATTTAGATTTTTTTGAAAATCTCCGAAACCTGGGTGTTGTTTACAGAAAAGAACTTTTGTAGGAGTTAATATGATAAGTGTAATCTATAAAAAACAAAGTTTGGCTTTGATGCAGCATGGTACGGGATTACATACATCCATGAGCATTGTAATTTCGGCCCCCGAGACCCATCGCGTTGCATCCCATCGCTCGCCCATGCTACTACTTTGTTTGCACTTAGCGTTTTGCCTTTTTTCCTTTTGCTTGGATTTTAAGGATGAATTGAATACCTTCCCCTAGAATTGTGGGCTAGCAAATCCATTTTTTTTTTTTACATCCGACTGGTACTTTCTGAGATTACCCCAAATTTACAAATAAATTTTAACTCTTTATAATATTTGTATTAATTTATGACACAAACTCGGTTTACCTAAGATGTTTTCACTGTTTTCTACTGCTCCAAAAATGTATAATATTTTTATAATAATTATCGAGATGGCAGTCTCAACAACGCAAAATAAATTTGCTACTGCAAAATCGCTTTTTGATCACAGCTTGTCCACACAACTAACATTACAAAGTAAAGCGGAGCGGTGAATGCAAACGACTATAGAAGGCGTGTAATTGCGTCCGCCATTGTATGTTCAACGTTTTTTCCCGTTCTGCTATGAGTTTCAATGGGAGATAACGTATATTTCTCGACGAATCGATGAGTTTCGGATCACAAGGGTCGGAGTTAGAAAGTTACTTTTTTACGAGAGCTCTGCGGTATTCGGATCAGAAAATATGGCTTCGGGTTGAGTTTGAAATTCGAAACTTTTTCGGCTGTTTTATATATCACACAAATGGCGCCGCCGAGGTCAGCCCAGACAGCGGTGGCGAGATGACCTGGACGCGTACCGTGAGGGCTGGTTCCAGGTGGCGCTGAAAGGAGTTCCTGGAAGGACTTGGGGGAGGCCTTTGCCCAGCAGTGGACAGGCTAAACAAAAAAAAAAATATATATTAGGTTTGTTTATCTGTTTATTTTATATTTGATAAAAGTAATGGCCCAGTGGTAATGGCCGCGACTTACGAGTTGTTGGTCGTTAGTTCAGTCAGGCGCTTTACTCTGTGTAAATTATTTAATCAAATCAGGAAGAGATTGTGAGGAAACCGACATGTCCCGGCCAGAACCAAAAATTCTAAGACATGTGACATCTAAGAACTCGCACTGGGCTTGTGTGGTGGATTACGGCCCACTCCCTCTCACCGAGAGGAAACCTGTGTCCCAACAGTGGGACCATTATAGACTTATATGTATTTATGTAGGAGTTATATGTAAGTATATTTTATTTCAAGCCGCTACAGAATGACTCAGAACGTGAAATTAAATGTTCATGTTTTTGATTTGAAGCTTAAGATAAGATAAGATTTCTTTATTTGTTAAACATTGTATACGAGTACATCCAAGAGCATGCAACATATTACATAGTTTGAGTCCAATCATGTTCAGCCGTAAGTATCGTCGTACAAATATTTTCATAACAATGAAAAGAATTAACACATGTTAAGACATGTTTAATTATGACAAAAACTTAATCACGCACTACGAAAGTAGCGGGATTGTCCGAAAGGGTTACCGCTGGCCCGGAACATAAAGGGCTAAGGAAGGAACTCGGGTGGGTTTTAGTCAGTAAGAGTCTGACACTCCCTACCGCTCCACCCAGAGTGGGAGGAATCATTTGATGATTTCCCATCCGAAAAAAAAGGCATAATATTTCGATAAAATAGTGAAGGCCTGATAAAATTTTAAATTCACCTAAAAATCTACCTAGGTACTCGAAAATATATATTTATTGTTAATAAAATTCTCAATTATTAGAAGTGTAACTTCACAACCTTTTTTTTTCACTTGATTATTACATAATCAAAAGCTTTAACTTTGAAACAGAGAATCATTAATTACAACCTACCTCGTTCGACATTGTCACAGCGTGATGTGCGACGCTAATTATTTCTTCATACATTTTCGAGCAGTGGCAATAATTAATTATATTTCCTTGTGTACCTAAATGAAAACGATCTTTAATAAATAAGAAAGTCGTTATAAATTCTGTGAAGTCCCTGACACTTGTATTAGGTGATTAACCTCATCATCATCATTTCAGCCGAAAGACGTCCACTGCTGGTCATGGGCCTCCCCCAAAAGGGAGGGGGTTTGCCATAATCGCCACGCTTGGCAGGCGGGTTGGCGATCGCAGTATGATATGGTGGTGAAATGCATAGAGAACGCTGCTGCCCATTCTCCGGTACGCCCCTTAGTCGCCTATTACGACGCCCACGGGAAGTATGGGGTGGTGCTATTCTTTAAGTCCGGCACCACACAGACAATCATTGACCTATGTTACAATAACGAGTTTTCTCTCTCGGGAGAAAATACTATTCAAAGTTTATGCAAATAGACAAAAAAGGAGAAAAAAACAGTGGCACTCCGGGAGTGCCGACAGAAGTGAAAACAAAACACAAACAGAATACCTACTTTACCATCACTGACATATCCGATATACATTAAAACCGAGTACATCCCGAGGACAGCCGAACACATCCAAAGCGGGCATTTTTTTAATCGTCTTATAAACAAAACACGCGTGGTGTCGCTTACGGTAACACTGGCGCGAGTACAATGGCTTTTCCCCATCTCAAAAAATGCCCAACACGACTTAAGAAGTTTTCACTTCAATAAAAACGCATGTGTATCTTGTTCAAGACATTTTGCTAGACTTAACAATCCTGGTGTGTACAAGCTACTACAATCTGTCAAATTTCTTTAATATATTTTCAACTTTATCACTAAAGCATAAGGTTCAAAGTTGATTGGGAAAATTAGTCAGTTTCGGGTAGCTTGATGTGCTGGCGTCTGTACCTCCAACTTATATATATTAGTATTTTTTCTGGTTTTTAATATTTATCATTCCTGAACTTTTAATCCATATAGTAGTTTCAAGCTTATACTTTTGCCCCAGTGCCCTTAAAACCTTGTTGTTCTCTACTGCTGAACTCTCAACTTGTAAATGGGTCTCAAGTAAAGTGTCACTCAAACTACGCTAATATCAGCGAACCGCATTTTTTTAAATTCGCATTTTTTCCTCTCACTTGCTTTCATTTTGAGTAGTTGTACCTACCTAACGACTGAAACAAAAACTGAATTACAATTCTTTGTTTTCATTCAAACAGAAAAGGACCATTTTTCTTCATGTTATTAATAATACCTTTTATATGATTACATTAGGTACGCCTTAAGTGGGTTAAGACTGATAGTTTGAAACTTCCCAAAAAAATGCGAAACCATTAGGTATCCAAAGCACTCTAATTTTACTACACCATTACCAAAGAAAAATCGTCTTCCATAATCAACAATGACACCCTCAGAAAAAGCTTCCGTGCTTCAAATAATCAGGGATACCCCAAGGGTATGTAATTGGACCAAAACTGCTACAGAAACTAATTCGAAATAAATAGGTCCTATCAACAAGACTTATGTACGTCGTTAAGTTAGATAGTAATACATTAAAAAAGGTACATTACAGTCACTATTAATCTTGGAAAGCGGTTCTAATCAAGTGGAGAGCTTGGATGGATGCGTGATTAACTTGGATCTTTCTTAACTCGGTGTTGCATGTGATTAAATATCGAGAGAGGTATTATGGATGAGTTCTTTTATACTTTAATTGTATTGGAATTGTTTGATGCCTCAGTTCGTGGAAATAAAAATAAAAAGAAATAGAAGAATAAAACCCCAGTAATGTTTTGGATTTAATGTAGTGTATAAGCACGGTCCAGTTGTGTTGGCTTTGCAAGGGAAATTTTCGGGATATTATCAGAGTTATGAGTTTTTGCATTCAGCGCTTGGGCAATAAAGAATAATATAAAACAAATTTTTGTTTCCAATTTATTTTGGAGAATGGGAAAAAATCCAATTGTGTAAATAAACTAGCTTCTGCCCGCGACTTCGTCTGCATGAATTTTTTTTGTACCCTCGCACGCACTCCGTCACATCGCATCGTCTGCCCGTGCTAATACTTCCTTTTCGTTCAGCGTTCTTTCTGACTTTTTTTGATTTTACTCTGCTGCTGAGGGTCCTAGCGTGATGTAAAGTAGCCTATAGCCTGTCTAAAGAATTGAGCTACCAAATGCAACAATATTTTTTCAGAGCCGACTGGTAGTTCCAGAGATTAGCGCGTTCAAACAAACAAACAAACTCAACTTTAATATTAGTATATATTTATATTATTCCGAACTAGGGTGCTGCTCGATTTTCATGTAAAAAAGCCAATTTTTCCCGACCTAAAATTTTTAGAAACATACTCTTTTCAGCCGACTTCTAAAACTATGAAGCGGGGTCCAATTTTATCCAATACACTAAAAAAATACAGAACATTCAGCCTTCAACACAACTTCAACTTTAAAGACTTCAGTTCAACTTCAAACAGAAAATCACAATAGTTCTCTTTTCAATCCACTAATGTTAGAACTAAGTGATTAGCTTGAAGATCTAACGGACGGTTCGCTAAGCTGATGAATGGAGAGAGGCTTGGCTGCTTCCGCATCGTTAAGTTAACGGTCCAATTCCTTCAGACTTTAGTCAAGTTTATTGATAAGTTACAACACTTCGTTAGAATGGAAAATTTCGTAGTATGCACCGTTTTAGAGAGATCAAAAGGGGGGGAGTTAAGTTTAATTTTAAATTGATAAAGTTGACGTTGAAAATACAGTATGTTAAATAACAGAGGGCGTTCCCTTAAACTCGTTAATCTATATCATTAATAGAATAAAATAAAAATGTCAGCATAGAAAAATAAGCCTAAAATAATCCGAATTCAAAAAAATAATTAATTGACAATAAATTCGAAACCTCCTGTTTAAAATAAAAATAGTAGCGCGGAATAGTACTTGTAGTACGCTATCGTAGCACGAAGCCGACCGAGCGTCTCCGAGAGTTCACGAACCCGAGCGAGCCGACCGCCCGCCGCCCGCGCCGCGCGCCGCGCTGAATGGCGAGCGGCATTTTTAACCCCCGACGCAAAAACGACGGGGTGTTATAAGTTTGACGTGTCTGTGTGTGTGTGTGTGTGTGTGTGTGTGTGTGTGTCTGTCTGTGGCATCGTAGCTCCCGAACGGATGAACCGATTTTGACTTTGTTTTTTTTGTTTGAAAGGTGAATTAGTCGGGAGTGTTCTTAGCTATGTTTGATGAAAATCGGTCCAAGATGGCCGCCGCCACAAAATGGCGGAATACATATTTTTTCACAAATCCCTTAATATGGGTATCAAATGAAAGGGCTTGAATAGTAGAATACTAATACACTATAATAAATTTCAAATCCAAGATGGCCGCCACCACAAAGTGGCGATTTACATTTTTTTTTTCACAACCCCCTCAATATGGGTATCAAATGAAAGGGCTTGACTAGTACAATACTATACGCTATTACAAATTTCAAATCCAAGATGGCCGCCACCACAAAATGGCGAATTATATTCTTTTTTCACAACTCCTTCAATATAGGTATCAAATGCAAGGGCTTGACAAGTAGAATAATGTAAACTATTTTGAAAGGGAATAAGGAATATTAACTAACGAAATGAATACTAAAAACTTAAAAATATTTTTTTGTCTGATCAATGCTCTAGAATGATGAGGAAAGTGGAGTGATGACTGGTACCTACGACCACTGAGTTTGACTATTTTTATTACGAATGGAACAATCCCACTTAAAAAGCGTAGGTATTTCTACATCAGATAGTGTCGCAGTCCCATTTTATAAACTAGATCTGAAATACCTAAGATATCTAACGCTATGAAATACTTGTACGAAAGTTGAATAACTAAAGGAAGAACTAGGAAAAGGATATAATAAAACAAAAAAATCTGTTTAATCTTAAAAATTATTCTTCAACTATAAATAAATAATTATTTTTTGACGGATAAAAAACCTGATTAAACACCAAATTACCTGAATCTTAAAACGCAAGAAAATAAAAGAAATGAAATACAAATATTAAGGACTCCCTACAAAAAGCATGAAATAAAAAATTAAATTTAAAATTTAAAAAACCCCCGACACAAAAAAATAATAAAATTAAATGTAAGTAATTGGAAAAGGATCAAATAATTTAAAAACCCCCAACTTAAAGAATCTAGGTAACGAGACTAAAACAGATAAATTCATATGGAAGTCGGGGGACCGTTCTGTGGAACACCTTCTATGCTAAGAGGTCCCCCGACTGCCATATGAATTTATCTGTTTTAGTCTCGTTACCTAGATTCTTTAAGTTGGGGGTTTTTAAATTATTTGATCCTTTTCCAATTACTTATTGATAAAGGCGGCGTATTGAATTACAAAGACATTTATGTAAGTATGTTTAGTTTTAGCAATAACAATCCGTCTCAAATGCCCGACTGACAACCTTGGGCTTGGAAGGACCTAATTCGCAAACATAGTAAATAAAAAAACATACATTCATGTACCTACCTATCTAAGCCACGTTTCAATAACACGCATCACTGAAGTGCCCACTGGCAAGTTTTTCTTTATAATTTTAAAGGCTGCGATGTGACTCATGTTTAACAGGCGGCCGGCTCTTTCTAGGGCTTGAACCGGGCTCCTCCTCAAAATCCCTTAGCACTTTCTCTTCCTGCCGCACAGAGATCACGGGTCGGGGGCCACCAGAACGACGTGGCACTACGGGTTCATTGTTACGAATGAATACGCACCAGGGCACTCACAATAACACGAGAATTCCGCGGTTGATGTGCTTTGGGGTACCTCCCAGCATACATCCTCAGAGTACGTGCACCATCATAATTACACTCAGCATAAATGAGCACCACGTTCACATACTCCTGAGCACTGAACTGATATTGCGGCATTTTTCACACCAGAATGACGCAAGATGTTGCAATGCGAAAATAATGCACGTCCGGTCAGCGCGTGAGATTAGTTCCGAATAAAATTAGGTGGACATTCGGGGGCAGGGGGCGGGGTTAGGCGCATCAATTAGATCGCCGCACACGCGGCCCGTCATTCATAAATAAATTGCGATATTGCTGTCCTTCAAGTACGCGTGTACAGAGTGTTTCTTTAACGTATCAATTTAACATTTTTAGTGAATATTTTGATATAAAAATAAATAAAAACATTTTGTTTTCGAATGGTAATATTTTTTTTAGCATGTATGGATGCTAAACTATTGCGGGTTAACGGGAACGCCCTCTGTTAGTTAACATACTGTATAGTTTCTTGCCCAGTCTTCTCCATGGGATATAACTTTTGGAAGGGGCGACTAGAATCCATACTATTGTACAGACGCCAGCACATCAAGCTACCCGGAACTGTCAAATTTTCCCAATCAATTTCGAACCTTATGCGTTAGCGATAAAGTTGAAAATCTATTGAAGAAATTTGACAGATTGTAGTAGCTAGATGTGCTGGCGTCTGTACATAAAAAAATAATGATTTGACTTGGACTTTATATTTATTCTAATCTAAGATCCCATGGGGTAATATTGTTTTTGTACAGTAGGGCAAAAGCAATTATAATATATTTCTGAACTATCCATGCAAATGTGCATGGATAGTTCAGAAATATATTATAATCGTGTGAAGCGAGATTTTTTTTTTCATATGCTAGCAAATGTAATGTAATAGTTAGATAAATATATTAGCTGTGTAACTCCTTTCACGAACAGCTGATGTTCGACCTGCGGATATAAACGGGGAGTATTGTTTATTTTTATCCTATAATTAGCTCACAAACGTAATTTTAGACTCTATAACACATTCGTTGACTCACTTGTTTGATTTGGCACCCTGCATTGGGTCTAAGTCACTTTGTTTAGGTACTTTGATCATAAAGAAACTTATTATTGGAAATATCAAAATATTGAAATTCTATTACTGTTACTTAGATTGTACATAACAACAATAACGTTGACTATCGTTATTTTCAATAATTATTGTAATTTAATGTAAAACTAGATTTTTCTTTAGCAAGGCATCCTACCCACTTAGTAAATGTAAATTCATAAGTCACTAAAATCAATGCTACTGTGTACTAACTTTATCTAATCATATCGTGATCATATCAGTTGCATTCCAATTCGATTCAGCCTACCTCATTTTACCTTTAAATCAACACTAACTTCTCCAATTTTTCCTTTCATTTCTAGCTTTCCTCTTTGTTTGTTTATTTAACTAGTTCTCACCGTTTCTTTAATTTCACTTTCAGTTCTTATTCCTGAAACCATGCCTGTGATGACCCGTAAGGCTGCTGCTCAGGAGTTGGAGCTTAAATTGAAAACAACCATTCAAGATCTTAAGGCTTCAAACAGCAAATGTCAACAGCTGTTACAGGAAATAGAGGATAGTGAGAAGGAAGTCGAGAATGTCGTTTTCAAAAATACAAGCTTAAAGCAGGAGCTAGTAGACCTTCATCAAAAATACCTGGTTGTGGTCGATGAACGGGACAAATTGCGGTTGGTCACAGATGGTTTCAATAACTGTAGTAACTTATATGAGGAGGCATTGTGTAAGGTTAGGGACCTAGAAGAGGAATTAATTCATGCAAATGTACGTATTACTAAGTTACAGAAACTAAAAGAACATACTCAGGCTCGGGAAAGTAATAACTTGTATACTGAATTATTTAATACAAATTGCAACCCTCATTCCTTAATAACAATAGACCTTACTGAAGATTCTATATCGAAATATAATAATAATAGTTATAAAGTAAGCAAAAATAAAATAAAAAAATATGCAAAACTAAATAAAATTATAAATAGATGCAATAAGTTTAGGAAACAACAAAAACACAATTCCAATAATATTAAACTAAGGAAGGAACGTGTTTTTCTAATAAATAAATTAAAAAACTATGAAATCAAATTAGAAGATAGTAAAAACATTTATCATATTGACACTCAGCGATTACAGTCTGAAATTGAGGTACTTGAAGAGTCCCTACATTTACATTATAATAA
This sequence comes from Mesoligia furuncula, assembly GCA_916614155.1. NCBI lineage: Eukaryota > Metazoa > Arthropoda > Insecta > Lepidoptera > Noctuidae > Mesoligia > Mesoligia furuncula. The sequence continues at coordinate 24,496,616 of OU744804.1, forward strand.
GTATGTGAGCTCTCAAAAACAAATAAAGGAACACATCCTTGCTGCAAACGAGCTGGTGGGAATGTGTAACAAGGAGGCAGGTAGAGGGGACCCGATGACTCTGAGCACACATCAATGTTCTTGTCAAAGGGAATCAAACCTTGAGGCTATCCAACCTGAGGCAACGGAGGACCCGTCCCAGTCTGGAGGAGCTCAGGAATGTATCCCCCCCAATCAAGATTCACCACATGTTGTACAAGGTTCATCTCAAGTATCACAGACAGAGACTTATGCTGTCACTTCTTCTAGTAATGTCAGTTCTTGTTCTGTTATGTTTTCAGATAGTTTAGGGAGAGGGTTAGGTAAATTATTGAGTAACAACCTGAGTCAATCAGCTGTTAATTACTGTATGCCTAGGAAATCCTACAAAGAAATAATGACATCAATAAGTTGCAATAAATATAATCCAAATGCCATTATTTCTGTATTTGTAGGTAATAGTGGGAATGTAAAAATAGATGACATCACTGAGAGTGTCACTGAAATCCTAAAGATTAATTGTCAAAAAATAATATTATGTGCTTTCCCATACTTTGAGCACTTATCAAGTAGGCAAAATCATTATATACACATGCTAAATAATCATATGCATTTATTAGTTAATCACTATAGTGACAAACTTATATTTTTTGACACCAACACTTTTGTTGAGTATTTAAAATCGACTAGGGGTACAGCGTATCTGCCTATTAGTTTTAGACGTCAAATAGCATGGCTATTAGCTTTTATTATTAACTCAGACATAAGTAGTATGTCGAAGTCGGATGTAATTAGCACCACAGAAATTAGTAATAATACTAATAATAAGGTGGTCAGCCACAATAATTTAAACTAGTCAGTAAGACAACAGAAGGTACCAATAATAATATTATTAATCTCACCTACAACAAGGTATCTTCTAGCACTCAATTAGTAAATTGTAAAAAAGGGGCTAAGCAGAATTCCTTGAAATTGTTTCATCAAAACATTCAAGGTTTTTCTTCCAAAATATTAGAAATTGAATTGTTTTTAGAAAAAACAATGTTTGATATTATTTGTATTACTGAACATTGGTTGAAAGATTATGAAATGATGATTAATTATGAGAACTATAGTGTAGGCAGTTGCTTTAACCGAAAATCCATGCCGCGTGGTGGATCATTAATATTAATTAAAAATTGTGTAAAATACAAGACTCGTAAAGACATAGTGGAACTATCGGTGGAACATAGCATCGAACTGTCCTGTGTTGAGCTAGATAAGCATTTTATAGTGTGCGTTTACAGACCTCCAAACTATCAAAACTACTCTATATTTGAGTCAGTAATGGAAGATGTCTTAGGAAAACTTGCAACTGGTAATAAATCAATAATTATTTGTGGTGACTTTAATGTTAATATTTTGGAAAATAATTCAAATAGCAGTAGATTGTTAAGCCTCTTCAAATCATTCAATCTGTCAAATGTGTTTTTGGAACCAACGCGAATAACTACGACTACTGCTACATGTATTGATAATGTTTTTTGTTGCTGTGAATATTTAGATAAAGCCATTGTAAATTATCTCCCTTCGGATCACAGTGGTCAAACCGTGTCTTTTGAGTGCAACACACCGATACAAAAAGTGCAGATTCAAACTAGACCAATAACATCGGGTAATTTGAATAAGTTTAATAACACTTTAATTAACAAGTTAAATGCTCAGGGCCTAAGTATGACGAATGGTAATATTTTGTATAAAGAATTCTTTTCATTAGTGCAAACAGAGTTCAATAATTCCTTTAAGAAGAAATCTAAAACTATTTGCCCTAAGTTTTTATTCAGTGACTGGGCAACTAAAGGAATCAGGAAAAGTAGGGAAAGATTATTTGAACTGTATGGCCTTAAGCCGTATATAAACACGGATACTTTTAATAAGTATGTTGCTACTTATTCTAAAATTTTTAAAAATATCTGCAAAGCAGCTAAAGCTTCTTTCATTAGTAACAAAGTTAAATCCGCAGACAATAAAATAAAGACAGTTTGGAAAATTATAAACAATGAAACGAACAGGAACAAAAAACATAATACTGATTACACACTGGACACTTCCCGCGGTCTCATTAGCGATAACATCGATGTTGCTCAGGAATTTGCAAGTTTCTTTACTAATATTCCAATTAAAACTACAGAAACTTTAAATTCCTCGCCCGCACTAGCTATTGAATTATTAAGAGCGAATGTCTCAGCCTGTCCTGTGGAATTTAAATTTAAACATATAAACCCCGTAGTCATTATAAAGGCATTTAAGCAACTTAAGATCAAAATTACCGAAGATCTGTGGGGCATGTCCACTAAAGTTTGTCAATCCTTTATTGAGACAATTGCACCCTATTTAGCTTTAATATTTAATTTGTGTGTAGATCAAGGGGTTTTCCCGGATTTAATGAAGTTCAGTAAAGTTATTCCACTTTTCAAATCTGGGGACAGCAAGGACACTAATAATTATAGACCCGTATCGGTTTTGCCGGTTTTTAGCAAGGTGTTCGAAAAAGTAATGTTAAATCAAATGCTCAATCATTTTAATCGTAATAACATCTTACACGATCAACAGTATGGTTTCACCAAAGGACGTTGTACAACCGACGCCGGTGTCACCTTATTAAAACACATCTTTAACGCATGGGAAGAGGCACAAGATGCTATAGGCATTTTTTGTGACCTATCCAAGGCATTTGATTGCGTGAATTATGAAACACTGCTCTTGAAACTTGAGCATTACGGACTAGGTAAACTTGCTCTTAGCTTAATAGAATCATATTTAAATGATAGATTTCAGCAAGTTCAAATTAACGGTGTGAATTCATCGGGCTTAAAAGTCAAAATGGGAGTACCGCAGGGCTCAATATTGGGGCCATTCCTATTTTTAGTATATATAAATGATTTACCTCATTTACTGAAAAACCAACCACAAATGTTGTTATTTGCTGATGACACATCACTGATTTTTAAAGTAAGCAGACGTGCACAGGAGCTTGACGACGTAAATAACGCTATGCATGTGGTCCATAATTGGTTTACTGTGAATAATTTGGTATTAAATGAGAAAAAAACTAAATGCATTAGATTCGCTTTACCGAATGTTAGAAGTAATGAATGTCATGTTGTATTGAATAGGGAGACACTTGAATTCGTCGAAACTACGGTTTTTCTGGGGATCGCGCTTGACTCAAAGCTACAGTGGGGTCCGCACTTAACATCACTTGCAGGGCGGCTCAGTTCGGCCGCTTACGCTGTTAGGAAAATTCGCCAATTAACAGACGTGGATACCGCGAGACTGGTCTATTTTAGTTACTTTCATAGCATCATGTCTTACGGTATTTTGTTATGGGGACGGGCTGCAGATATTGATTCTATCTTCATTCTGCAAAAGAGGGCTGTTAGAGCCATCTACAAGCTCAGCAGACGCGATTCTTTACGAGAACTGTTTAAAGAAATTAACATCATGACGGTTCCTTGTCAATATATATATGAAAACATTATGTACGTTCGAAAAAATTTACATCTTTTTAGTAAGATAAGTGACAGGCATAATTTTAACACTAGAAATAGGGACAAATTAGATCAACCGCGTTTCAGATTGTCTAAAGTAAAAACTTCTTTTATGGGTTACTGTGTAAAATGTTATAATAAAATACCATTCGATATTCTTCAATTAAATGAGAAGAAATTTAAAACATGCATTAAACGCACACTATGTAGACAAGCATATTACAAGTTGGATGATTATATCGTAGATAAAAATGCTTGGCTTAATGCTGGTCCTGCTCCACAGGCACTTGGGCTCACTAGTTAAAATTTCAATATTTGGAAGAGGTGCTTCCCTTTTTCTTTTTAAATTTTTCTGACATTACGAACATAACTTTTTTATTTTGTTCAATCCAGTTTTAATTGTTGAATACTGCAATATTTGATACCTCTTCCTGTTTGGTAGTAAATTATATTAACATCTTAAATAAATTGCAAACTATAGTTTTGTATAATTTAGAAGCATTTTTTTTTAAATTTTGTAAATGTAAGAACCATGTTTCCGTTTATTATGATTTTTTTTTTGTTGTTGACTAGAAAGAGCATGGCAGTTGAGAACGTGTCATGCTCACTTAAATGTCTCACCGATGGTGGCGCGTGTGTTGGATTATTCGGTTCCCTACAAAATGGTTGAGCTGGATGGTGCTGATCCACGCGTCATGTTCGTGAACGGGTGCCGTCGGTTGAGACTGGTCACCTCTTAACTGCCAAGGCTTATTTTTAATCTTATATTTTGAATTGTTTCTTCATTTGTCTTTTTTTTTACATTGTTCTCACATATAGAAGCAACAAGAATAATGTACCCAAGATTTTGTAATAACTTGATTTAAAAGAGTGTCCATGGAGTTTCTTGCCCGTTCTTCTCCATAGAGATCTACGTTTTGGAATGGGCAACTAGCTTCAACTTTCTGACTAACTGACAGACTATTTAATTTTGACAATTCAAAAGTGCCTGTACAAGGTTTAATTGAAATAAATGCTTTGAGTTTGAGTTTGAGTTTGAGTTTTTCTCAATACGTTTCTTCCCAACTGCTTACTTACGTTTCGTAAATTAGTCACAGTTGTGAAGAAACCAACGCCATCTAGTTTATTTTAGAAAACTTGAACTCAAATGTTTAAGGAAAATAGCCATTAGGGTATCCATGTACATTTGCAGGTGACCGTACCTCTGTCCATTTCTCACGGCTGATTGTTGAAATAATTTCCAACTACAATAATTGTCCGAAAAAAATAACAACTGTAGTTTTTTTGGCAGTTTTATGAAATGGCTATACCACAACAAATTGGCGTAGTTTAAGTACTATTAGTAATTCTGTGGTAGCGTATCAATTTGATAAAACCTGAATTTCCCTTAGTGTACAGACGCCAGCACATTAACCTACTACAATCTATCAAATTTCTTTAATAGATTTTCAACTTTATCGCTAACGCATTAGGTTCAAAGTTCATTGGGAAAATTTGACAGTTTCGGGTAGTTTGATGTGCTGGCTGTGCTGTGTCTATACAATCCTAACTTTAATATTATAAATGCGAAAGTAAGTTTGTTTGTTACCTTTTCACGCCTAAACTACTGAACCGATCATCCTGAAATTTTGCATATACGTTGTCAGGTGTACAGAAACGGATATAGGGTACCTTTCATCCCGAAAAAAAATGCTGTTCCCGAGGAAAACAACAAAAACGTTATTATGATAATAGATGGCGCCACGTGTCTTTCGAACGGAATCGAGACTTATGCGGGTGAAACCGCGGGGCGCTGCTAGTTTTTAATAAAGTCGTTTAACTTACTTTTCTCCCTTGGTAGAAATGTTTCCTGTTAATAGTTAGGTACTGGAAAAACGCTACAGTTTGTATTAATTGAATGGAAGCTAAAGTAGTTCAAGTGGTGACTGACTCAAAGAATTTCTCTGAAATCTTTAATGAGTAATTTGCTTTTACTTTAGCAATTACCTTTCCCGGAATTATATAACTACTTTCGGCTGATTGTAAACTTAACATTCACTTACTCTGATTTCCTAGAAGTAGTCTTCTACATAGGTACTTTGTATCTTTAAGATACGAAGTACCATTTAATGGTATCATTTAATTCTATTCACTGATATAAAATAAATTACCTGTAATTCGTATAATTCTCATCATCTACCGAGCCTATTCCCAACCATGTTGGGGTCGGCTTCCAGTCTAACCGGATGCAGCTGAATACCAGTATTTTACATGGAGCGACTGCCTATCTGACCTCCACAACCCAGTTACTGGGTAATATGATACCCTTTGGTAAAACTGGTTGTCAGACTTACGGGCTTTTGACTACCCGTAACGACTGACAAAGATCCACGAACGACAGCCGGGATCAACGGCTTAACGTGCTTTCCGAGGCACGGAGGGGTGTCGGTATGTAAAGATGGTCACCCATCAACTGCGGCAAGCTTAAATTAACCTGATCGATCAATCTGTGCGGCTGTTATTATTTAACCCCACCTGTAATTCGTATATAGTAATAAAATATCGTAGGTCGCTCACAGTGGGCCTCATTTGAAGGCTGAAAGTCAACCAAAGGGCAATGGAGAGGGCTATGCTCGGAGTTTCCCAACAAGGTAACCGACATAGCCCGAAGAATTTCCAAACTTAAGTGGCAGTGGGCAGGACACATTGCTCGCAGAATAAATGGCCGATGGGGCCGAAAGGTTCTGGAGTGGCGACCGCGTACCGAAAGACGTAGCGTTGGAAGGCCTTTTTTTTGTTTTCGGGTTGGAAACTCTTGGATGTCCGCCGAAATCCTCACAGCGGGGTCTGTCAGACTCTTACGCGGGAACTTACGATCCTTCCGCAACCCCCGACTCGTGCGCCGGTGCGCCGCTGCGGGCCGCGTCGGGTCAGGGGGGGAGTAAGGTGTTTGACTCCCCCCGCGACGTCTAAGCGGGGCGCGCGTGGAACACTGCGCGCCGCCGGCTCGGGTCCTGAGGTGTGGGGGGCGACCGACATCCCCGAGTCCGTCACCCCTGGACCCATTTAAGGGGCTGGAAGAGGGCGTTGTCCACCCTCCGCCGACGCCCGGTGTGCCTGCTGCGGCCCGGGTGAGTGGACGAGATCTGCCTCTCCCTTTCCCAGTCTCCTTCTGCGAAAAGACTGTTTCGCAGATTTGAAACTCAGGACTCTTCACTGCTGGCCATCGACTCGACCACGGCCGGCAGCGACAGGTCACTGCCTACTTCTGAGATGAGGGCACTCCCACAAGGTAGACCGAAGAATCCGCTGGATGATAGAAGCACAGAACCGGTCGAAGTGCTTGGAGGAGGCCTTTGTCCTGCAGTGGAACTTTTTCGGCTGAAATGATGATGATAATGAACAAAATATCTACATGTTTAGCTTACAAACATTTGTATTCGTAATAACAAATACCTATGTGTTGTTCATTTAATTTTAAAACACAAAACTGCCTAAAACCTAAGCCTAATTTACTTCCTACTGAAAAGTCTCAAAATCAAAAGTAGCTTTAGTACTAACTGCGCTGCGCCCCGTGGATTCACCCGCATTAGTCTCGATGCCGTGGGGGGAATATCGGTATAAAAAGCATCACATGACCTGTTCCAGGTCATGGTCTACCCATGTGCCCAACATCCAAATCCGTTCAGCCCTTTTAGCGTGAAAGCTTCATAATTTCAGCCGAAAGACGTCCACTGCTGGACATAGGCCTCCCCCAAAAGGGGGGGGTTTGACATAATCGCCACGCTTGGCAGGCGGGTTGGCGATCGCAGTATGGTATGGTGGTGGAATCATAGAGAACGCTGCTGCCCATTCTCCGGTACGCCCCTTAGTCGCCTTTTACGACACCCACGGGAAGTATGGGGTGGTGCTATTCTTTAAGTCAGGCACTACACAGACAAAACCAGCAGTCAAAAAATACATAAATCAAATCTTTTCTCTTTATAATATTAGTTTAGAAAACAATAACATCAGATCTGAATAAAATTCTGAAATACAAAACACACAGAATAACTTTGTTTAAACACGGTTTACAGTTACAAGTTGGCAAATAAACGTCACTAGTATGAAACTGGAAACTGAGTTTCGAAACTCACTTATGACCTTAGTCTGTACTCTGGAACAGCTATGGGAATAGGCTTAAGTATATGTATTAACGCTGACGTTTTTGAGTTTTAACTTCCTAGTTTGTTGGTATTGAAAGCTAGTGGTTTTTCTGGTCTTTTGGTACATATTAGGAACTAGCTTCCGCACGCGGAATTGTGGTCCCCCCGGTGGGTTCCTGCATTGTGGAGGCGGGGGGGCTCAGTAGCCGTGGCTTGGTCACCCACGGAGAAGCGAACAGGAACACGAGGAGGGGTCGCTCGTCAGGGCTTTTGCCGGCAAGCCGACGACGACGTAGCTGCCAACAAGTAGGTTACGGTGCCGCTTGGACGAGATCGCTACTGAGGCGGGCCGCAGACGTCAGACGTCCCTCACTAAGCTTGCCGATACGCGGTCTCCACTCCAGGACAATAACAACTCTAAAACTAAAACAATTGTGTCTCGTAGATTGCATTCAGCTCATCCAAGCCGTTATCAACGTACTCAAGAATAATGATAATGTTAGTAGGTAGTACAGTAGTAGGTGCTCAGAATCTTATCTTTACCGTATCGTTTTGAGTCTGTTCTATGAGTAATTAAATAAAAAGAAAGAATGAAATATGTGGAAAAGTAATTGTAGGTAAACTCAAATAGATAGTTTAACAATGTTTATTGCACGGTAAGTCATAGAACAGTGACATGGCAGTTTTCAACAAAGACAATCCTAATTTGTTCGTAAACTATAAGAAGTAAGTATTTAATGTTTACTATTCCAACAAAATAAAATATTTTTTTTAGCACAGACTAAAAGACACACAATATACCAGCACGCGCAAGAAGCTTATAGATAAAAGTGGAGACAACACTCTAAATACCTGAGTGAAGACTACTGTGGTCGGACACTCTCTTTCTAAATACATACATATGACAAAGAAAACATATATCACTGTCTCGTTCTTATGTGTGTATTTAGAAAGAGAGTGTCCGACCACAGTCGTCTTCACTTAGGCATTTAGAGTGTTGCCTCCACTTTTATCTAGAAGCTTCTTAGCACGCGTAGCATGACGACGTTTTGTCGACGAAAGAATGCTTACGGCTTAGACGCGTAGAATGCGTACAAATATTTCTACAATCTGTCATTTAGTCTGTTCTTCCGTCGACAATACCCGTTTCAATGCACATAGAGATGTCAGCTATAGACTTGTTTTCTACCACCACTTGTGTTGGGAATGGAATCCAACACAACACCTTGCGCGTGGCCTGCACGCGCAGGCAGCGTGATCACCGCGTCATCGACAACCTGAGGTGCGCGACGGACGATACTCCTTCCTTATATTAATAACTGTTTGTCCGGGAAAGTTTATATTGTAAATAAGAACGGCAATAAACCGTTGCCCCTAAAATACAGTCCACGCTTTCATTGCTCCCCGCGCTAACAACTTGCCACCTTACGATATAACCTGATGGCCAAGTTAAGTGGCAATCGCTTTCAAAGCCAAAGTATTTCTAGGACGCGTTGGTAGAGAGATTGCCACTTGTCTTGGCCATCAGGTTATCGAAAGGTGGCAAGCGGTGCTTCTAACAAAATGATCGCCACGGTCCCATGTCGGGACGATCGCTTAAATGTCATCACTCATTATAACAGCACCGCTCCACAGCAAATAACTTGCCATTCAAGTTAGGATTTTAAATCAACTGCATTAAAGTAAATTTTACGATGACAATACAGAGTAGGTAGTGGATATGTCAAAAATGTCGCACCTACCGTGCGCTTCAAGCCAGCAGCCCATCAACGCCTGCAAGCGCCTTCCCAACTATGCTGGGGTCGGTTTCCAGTCTAACCACATGCAGCTGAATGTCTGTATTTTACATGGAGCGACTGCCTATCTGACTTCCACAACCCAGTTACTGGGTAATACGATACCCCTTGGAAGTCTGGTTGTCTGACTTACGGGCTTCTGTCGACCCGTAACGACTGTCAAAGATCTACAAATAACAGCCGGGACCAACGGCATAACGTGCTTTCCGAGGCACAGAGGGTCTGTAAAGATGGTCACCCATCCACGGACCAACCGCGGCAAGCGTAGCTTAACCTGATCGATCGACCCGTGCGGCTGTTATTACTTAGCCACAAGACTAAAATGGGGAGAGCCTATTGCCATCAACTGGGCAAAAAATCCAGGCTGTGGGCCGCAACTGTCTCAGTTGCGGCCCACAGCCTGGATTTTTTCATTCCAGATGGAAAAACCAATATCACTCTACCCGACTTGGGAATAGAACCCAAGACCTCGTGCCCAGCAGTAGCGCTTGCGACCACTACACACCAACGAAGCAGTCAACTATTCAACTATTTTTAGGTTCTTGATCACTTCTGATTTTTTATGAAGTCAGGTCAGTTAGCAACTTGAAGCTATTATATCTTAATAATAATACAGGTGAAATTAGCAAAAATACGTAATCCGATAAAAAAATATCAACTCAATCCAAATAAAAGACATATTTTTATCTTATCATATACTTTACAACACTGATCCGAATACATTATCAAAATTATTCACGTATCAAATATTTAGGTACAGATAACAAAATAATTATATTAACTTTGCAGAATTAAAGACCACATAATTCTTCATTACAGTAGGTCTGTATTTAAATAAATTATAGAACATTTTCATAAAACATTTAAAGAGGTAAAGTGTAAAAGTATCCAGAAGCCCGTAATCCGTAATCCGTAATTCGCAATTCGTATTCCGTAATTAAACACGTTCAAAATCTAGTCGCAATCTCATCTCAGCGACGATCATTGGCGCCGATTCTGTTGTTCACAAACTAAACTAAATTTAAGTTCAGTGCATCTTTTTCTTTCTATTTCATTAAGAAAAGGACAGAAGATAATTCAATTTTAGTTTAGTCCTGTCAAATTAATCAGCGCCTGACGTAAATTGACGTAATCTTAGTGGGCAAATTTTTAATCACGTCTAAACTTGTGTGGATTAGTGTCAGGCGCTGATTAATTTGACAGGACTAAACTAAAACGTATCTTTCAAAAATTTTGGGAAATCAGAAGATATTTTTGACAGATTGAGACTGAGATCAGACTGTGAACGTTCTTAAAATTACGATGATTACCCATCTGGAATGTCCTAAAATAGATTACTAAAAAATATAAACTGATCACTCAATTTCAGGGGGGAGGCCTATGTCCAGCAGTAGACGTCTTTCGGCTGAAATGATGATGATGATGATGACTCAATTTCAGTGATCAGTTTTTTTTTCAGACAATTATTCGGAAAAAAAAAAGTTCAGTAGATCCAGATTTTGACTTTGACTTTAGCCTTTACGTAGCAATGTGACACAATATAGGCTAAAAAAAACATCCAGCCTAACATTGCTGTCATTAATATGTGGCACCGTCCGATCAGAGGACGTACCTGTTTGGAGCGCATGTAGCTCGCACCTTCGTCGACCGTGTGATGTGTGTACCTCACCGCCTGCGCCCGCGCACCGGCAACGCGCGCACGCAACACGCGAATGCTCGGTCTTCCGCGGGTCGTTAGCCTACTCTGACGGCAAATGCTCGCGCTAATCGTTACGTTACGCAACCTAGCTTATCTAAAGCCTCAGTTTTCCTTCTAATTCTTGATACTGTATCTTCCTAGTCCTTGTTTCTTCTTATACTTCAAACTGTAAATCTTAACTTACTATTAACACTTCTATCTTCAACTTAGAAAACGCCTGTCATTTCACACACCCTCCGAGCAACCACAAATATATCTCCACTATCTATGTATTGATGTGAAAAAAACACGCTCTGCAATCCTGTTATCGAAGTAACACTCTTACAAAATATACATAGAAGAACACCTGACCCTTATAATTAATTTCCCCTTAACTCAAATTACAAAGTTTATTAAAATAAAACATAATTGTTTAAAAAAAATATAGCTACATTAAACATATGCTTCGTTCTTTCGAGCAACTGAATTGCGCAACTCTTGGCAAATTAGGTTAACTATGACGTCTCGACAAAAGCGAGCAATTGACAGCAATACAAAGACAGTTAATAATTTGCCAATAATTGTGCAATTTTAGTTGCGCATATAAGAGCATCATAGGACATGTGTACCACAAGCGGTTAAGCCCCGGGACACATGATTGGTGTGGCATGCCGCGTCAGATTCATACATTAAACTTTACGCTCACGGCTAAGGGAATACTGACAAATCATATCAAGTATTTTCTACAAGGTGTAACAGAATAAACGCAAGTCTTGAAAGTAATTTGTTCATTATTGATTACTGAATCGATTTCAGTTGATGACTGATCGATTTTTATGTATTTTGCCATACTGACCGAAGAAAATTAAATGTTATTTCAAGGCTCAATCTAAAAAAATAAGACTCAATTTTAAATGCATACAGTAATGCAAGGGTCAACTCGAACACGCTTAAAAATAAATTTTTGGTCACGTGTATTAAGCTTTTAACTTAATACTCTTTGTGGGGTATATGAGACCTTGCGTTAATTATGTTACATATTGTATAAGCATTTTCACCTATAGAAAATGCTTGAACTGATTTAATACACATCAGATGACGCCACCACACATAAATATGAACCTAAATTTCGACTTGGTGTCGACAGCGATAAACACGGAATATTATAAAATTGCATGAAGATTGGCCGAAACATTGTCAGCGATTACAAAAACGCACGAGAAAAATGAAAATAATAAATTTTAATTATATCAAATGGATTAGAAACAATACATTTACGTTCTATACATTTCTCACATGACAAACTTACGTAGGTAACTATTTGCTTATGATAACAAAGAAGCATCTTTTCACTCCAACAATCACAGAAGCACTTTCACTTTTAATGGAAATAATTATGAAGCACCGGCTAATAGTTGGAGTAATTTATTCTGACTTTCTGGTGATTCCGCCTGGCCAGCATTTAACACTTTTGCATCTGCTGCTGATTTTGGTGGTGCTGGTGTTGTTGGTGTTGTAACCGGTTCTGTAGTCTCTGCTGTAGGTGTAGTAACCGTTGTCGATAAACTGTTCCTACACTCTTCCAATTCATAACCTAACCCCCTCTTCTGACCTGCCAATGCCAAGGTCGACACGAACAGACAGAATGACAGCAATGACAATACAACAATGATCTTGTTGTTCAGCATCCACCCCAGGGTCACCTCCGTGTAATATTTGCAACTTCCCATTTTTTTCTTCTATATTTGCTTCGTTTCACACGAGTATCACTATCCGTTCTGTTGCGACGAATACTTCAAATTCGTCATTATCTTTTATCGACACTATTTGACGATATCTTGTTTTATCAATTGCTGATAAAGCATGACCTCTAATTTCGTCACTTCTGACTTAAACCTTATTGCAATAGCGATTAAGTTGTGTTTAAGTTGAAACATTCCATGTTATTGATCGTGGGCAGAATAAGATAGTAATTGAGTCACAGATTACTGAAATACTATTGGTTTTTTAGACAGTCCATTATTGTCGCTGAAAAATATGAATCATCAAAAAGATTAAAATCTCAACTACAATACAAAGGACTTTGTACACCACAAGTGACAAAAGGCTATTTTAATCCTTATCAGATAAAAAAAACAAAAGAAAAAGAGGGGCCTGTGGCTAAACACTAAAAGCCGCACAGGTCAATCGGTCAGGTTAAGCTACCTTGCCGCGGTTGGTCTGTGGATGGGTGACCATCTTTACATACCGTGATCCCTCTGTGCCTCGGAAAGCACACTAAGCCATTGGTCTCGGCTGTCATTTGTGGATCTTTGACAGTCGTTACGGGTAATAATTATATGCAATTAGTAAAAGCAGGTATTTTGAAAACTCAAGCTTTTCAAAGGTGACGTTACAATCAACCAAACATTATAAGACAGGACTTGGTAACACAGGGTGGCATCCATCGACGTGGAACCTGTTGACTTGGATTCAGTACATGATTCTTCTGACCCCCCGCGTTGAAATTTTTCGTCGGTTTAAACAAGATAATGTCAGACTTCTCTAAAAAAATAAATGTGCTAATACATTATTATTTATATGAGAATTATTAATAACAGCCGCACGGGTCGATCGATCAGGTTAAGCTACGCTTGCCAAATTGGTCCGTGTATGGGTGAACATCTTTACATACCGTGATCCCTCTGTGCCTCGGAAAGCACATTAAGCCATTGGTCTCGGCTGTCATTCGTGGATCTTTGACAGTCGTTACGGGTAGTCAGAAGCCCGAAAGTGCCCGAGTTGACAACAAGTCTTACCTATGGGTATTGTAATACCCAGCAACTGGGTTGTGGATATCAGATAGGCAGTCCCTCCATGTAAAATACTGGTATTCAGCTGCATCCAGTTAGACTGGAAGCCGACCCCAACATAGTTGGGAAAAGGCTAGGCAGATGATGATGATCAAATAAAAATTAAATTAAAAATTTAAAAAACCCCCGACACAAAAAATAATAAAATTAAATGTAAGTAATTGGAAAAGGATCAAATAATTTAAAAACCCCCAACTTAAAGAATCTAGGTAACGAGACTAAAACAGATAAATTCATATGGCAGTCGGGGGACCTCTTATACATAGAAGGTGTTCCACAGAACGGTCCCCCGACTTCCATATGAATTTATCTGTTTTAGTCTCGTTACCTAGATTCTTTAAGTTGGGGGTTTTTAAATTATTTGATCCTTTTCCAATTACTTACATTTAATTTTATTATTTTTTGTGTCGGGGGTTTTTTAAATTTTTAATTTAATTTTTATTTCATGCTTTTTAACCCCCGACGCAAAAACGACGGGGTGTTATAAGTTTGACGTGTCTGTGTGTGTGTGTGTGTGTGTGTGTGTGTGTGTGTGTGTCTGTCTGTGGCATCGTAGCTCCCGAACGGATGAACCGATTTTGATTTTATTTTTTTTGGTTGAAAGGTGAATTAGTCGGGAGTGTTCTTAGCTATGTTTGATGAAAATCGGTCCAAGATGGCCGCCGCCACAAAATGGCGGAATACATATTTTTACACAACTCCCTTAATATGGGTATCAAATGAAAGGGCTTGAATAGTAGAATACTATACACTATGATAAATTTCAAATCCAATATGGCCGCCACCACAAAGTGGCGAATTACATTTTTTTTTTCACAATTCCCTCAATATGGGTATCAAATGAAAGGGCTTGACTAGTAGAATACTATACGCTATTACAAATTTCAAATCCAAGATGGCCGCCACCACAAAATGGCGAATTATATTCTTTTTTCACAACTGCTTCAATATAGGTATCAAATGCAAGGGCTTGACAAGTAGAATAATGTAAACTATATTGAAAGGGAATGAGGAATATTAACTAACGAAATAAAAACTAAAAACTTCAAAATAGTTTTTTGTCTGATCAATGCTCTAGAATGATGGGGAAAGTGGAGTGATGACTGGTACCTACGACCACTGAGTTTGACTATTTTTATTACGAATGGAATAATCCCACTTAAAAAGCGTAGGTATTTCTACATCAGATAGTGTCGCAGTCGCAGTCCCATTTTATAAACTAGATCTGAAATACCTAAGATATCTAACGCTATGAAATACTTGTACGAAAGTTGAATAACTAAAGGAAGAACTAGGAAAAGGATATAATAAAACAAAAAAATCTGTTTAGTCTTAAAATTATTCTTCAACTATAAATTAATAATTATTTTTTGACGGATAAAAAACCTGATTAAACACCAAATTACCTGAATCTTAAAACGCAAGAAAATAAAAGAAATGAAATACAAAAATTAAGGAGTCCCTACAAAAAGCATGAAATAAAAAATTTAATTAAAAATTTAAAAAACCCCCGACACAAAAAAGTACTTAATAAAATTAAATGTAAGTAATTGGAAAAGGATCAAATAATTTAAAAACCCCCAACTTAAAGAATCTAGGTAACGAGACTAAAACAGAAAAAATCATATGGAAGTCGGGGGACCGTTCTGTGGAACACCTTCTATGCTAAGAGGTCCCCCGACTGCCATATGAATTTATCTGTTTTAGTCTCGTTACCTAGATTCTTTAAGTTGGGGGTTTTTAAATTATTTGATCCTTTTCCAATTACTTACATTTAATTTTATTAAGTACTTTTTTGTGTCGGGGGTTTTTTAAATTTTTAATTAAATTTTTTGTAGGGACTCCTTAATTTTTGTATTTCATTTCTTTTATTTTCTTGCGGTTTAAGATTCAGGTAATTTGGTGTTTAATCAGGTTTTTATCCGTCAAAAAATTATTATTAATTTATAGTTGAAGAATAATTTTGACTAAACAGACTTTTTTGTTTTATTATATCCTTTTTCTAGTTCTTCCTTTAGTTATTCAACTTTCGTACAAGTATTTCATAGCTATTAGATATCGTAGGTATTTCAGATCTAGTTTATAAAATGGGATTGCGACACTATCTGATGTAGAAATACCTACGCTTTTTAAGTAGGATAATTCCATTCGTAATAAAAATAGTCAAACTCAGTGGTCGTAGTAGTCATCACTCCACTTTCCTCATCATTCTAGAAGAGCATTGATCGGACAAAAACATATTTTCAAGTTTTTAGTTTTCATTTCATTAGTTAATATTCCTCATTCCCTTTCAATATAGTGTACATTATTCTACTTGTCAAGCCCTTGCATTTGATACCTATATTGTTGTGTTGTGAAAAAGAAATATAATTTGCCATGTTGTGGTGGCGGCCATCTTGGATTTGAAATTTGTAATAGCGTATAGTATTCTACTAGTCAAGCCCTTTCATTTGATACCCATATTGTGGGAGTTGTGAAAATAAAACGTAATTAGCCACTTTGTGGTGGCGGCCATCTTGAATTTGAAATTTATCATAGTGCATAGTATTCTACTATTCAAGCCCTTTCATTTGACACCCATATTGATTGAGTTGTGAAAAAATATGTAACCCGCCATTTTGTGGCGGCGGCCATCTTGGACCGATTTTCATCAAACATAGCTAAGAACACTCCCGACTAATTCACCTTTCAAACAAAAAAAACAAAATCAAAATCGGTTCATCCGTTCGGGAGCTACGATGCCACAGACACACACACACACACACACACACACACACACACACACAGACACGTCAAACTTATAACACCCCGTCGTTTTTGCGTCGGGGGTTAAAAAACAAAACCCTCTGTTTTCGCTCCTCGTTATTTCTGACATTTTTTTGTTTTTGCTCCTAAGGGCCCTAGCGTGGAGCGTTTACGCCGTAGGGCATTTCATACAAACTTTCAAGTCCTTGTTTTTCGAAATTAATGAACCGATTTTAATGAAACTTCATACGCATAAGCAGGATACAAAGGTCTAAATAGTTAGTAGAAAACATTTTTGAAATGTCTTATTTAAATAAAGATAACTGAAAATCTCTGTTTCTATGGAAAGTTTAAAATCGGTCTGATTTGGCTGTAACACTATTTTTCGAAAATGTTCTCTACTAACTTTTTAGACCTTTGTATCCTGCTTATGCGTATGAAGTTCCATTAAAATCGGTTCATTCATTTCGAAAAACAAGGTTTTGAAATTTTGTATGAAATGCCGTACGGTGTAAACGCTCTTCTAAAATATATCGTAGGCGCGGGCCTGCAGACGGAGAGTAATGGGTAGCTCACCCTCCGATCAGGACCAGGCCCGTGCCGGACGGCGCGTACGTGTTCCAAGCGCGCCTCAAAGAGATGTCAGCAATAGTGATGAGGCCCAGGTCAGCGGGATCATCCGAAAGGGTTACCGCTGCCCCGGAACATAAAGGGCTAAGGAAGGAACACGGGTGGGTTTTAGTCAGTAAGAGTCTGACACTCCCTTCCGCTCCACCCAGAGTGGGAGGGGTCATTTGATGATTTCCCACCCTCAAAAAAAAGGGCCCTAGCGTGATGTTAAGTAATAAAATGCAAAATATTTTATCAAATCCACGTTAGCACGGACTGGACTGGTAGTTCCAGAGATTAGCGCTTTTGAACAAACAAACTCTTCAGCTTTATTCATCATCATCATCATCATCATCTTTTCAGCCGAAAGACGTCCACTGCTGGACATAGGCCTCCCCCAAGCACCTCCACTTCGACTGGTCCTGTGCTTCCCGCATCCAACGGGTTCCTGCGGCCTTCACAAGGTCATCGGTCCACCTTGTGGGAGGCCTTCCAACGCTGCGTCTTCCGGTGCGCGGTCGCCACTCCAAAACCTTTCGGCCCCATCAGTCATCTGTTCTGCGAGCAATGTGCCCTGCCCATTGCCACTTAAGTTTGGCAATTCTTCGGGCTATGTCGGTTACCTTGGTTCTCCTGCGGATCTTTATTATTAGTAGTATAATATAGATTAGTTCCAATGTCACCGCGTCATATTCATTTTTAGGGTTCCGCACCCAAAGGGTAAAACGGGATCCTATTACTAAGACTCCGCTGTCCGTCTGTCACCAGGCTGTATCTCATGAACCGTTATAGTTGGACAGTTGAAATTTTCACAGATGATGTATTTCTTTTGCCGCTATAACAACAAATACTAAAAACAGAATAAAATAAATATTTAAGGGGGGCTCACATACAACAAACGTGTTTTTTTCGGCGTTTTTGCCTTGTAGTACGGAACCCTTCGTGTGCGAGTCCGACTCGCACTCGGTCAGTTTTATTTTTATAGTTTGTCAAAGTATTTATTAGTGCGATTTTTGGTGAAATAACAGGTCTTACAGATATTTTATAGAAACTCAAAAATCTACCCTTTAGGGCATACACTATGAATTTAACAATATTAGAAATTAATTAAAACATTATTGTAATAAACAATTCTAATTAAATTAAAAGTCTGATAGGAATATTAGGTACATCATAAATCATAAATACACACAGGATCAGTCACAAGAAATTTTGTCAGCAAGAAATTCGTCAATGGTATAGTAGCATTTGTCTATTAAAAATTTATTTAGGCTGCGTTTAAATTGAGTCAAGTTTAAATCTTTTATGTCATTAGGTAGCTTATTAAAAATTTGTCGTGACGGTTAAGGGTGTACAGTCAACAGCAAAAGTAGGTGATCAAAATCAGAAATTCAATACTAATGAACGGAGTTCGCGTCGTGAATTTCTGATTTTGATCATCCACTTTTGGTGTTAACTGTACACTCATGTTCAGGTTGGCAAATTTGATTCAACAATACCGATTTGCTGAACAACAAAGCCGACCCGAAGCAATTCCTAACTACCTACACATACATTCGGCTTTCATTCGGCTCGTGCCGATCGCGCAACTTCGTTCGGTTCGTTCTGCCCTCATTGTTTCACTGTCGGGTAGGCTCGACCTAATTCTAGCTAAGCCGAGCGGCGCTTTTTCTGAACATTATAATTATACCTACCATTATATTCAAATTTGCCGCCCAGCTGTGCCGAATCATGCCCAGATTAAAGGATAATCCATATAATAAAAACCGGGCAAGAGCGAGTCGGACTCGCGCACCGAGGGTTCCGTAACATCCGGGTTTATGCAGAAGGTTTATGTTTATGAAATTTAATGTTTTTTTTTTATATTTGTGTTGATTGAATGAAAGGTAAATTGTAAAGTGTTTACGATTTATGACGTATTAAAAAAAACTACTTACTAGATCTCGTTCAAACCAATTTTCGGTGGAATTTTACATGGTAATGTACATCATATATTTTTTTTATATTTATGATTCTCTTATTTTAGAAGTTACAGGGGACACACACATTTTACCACTTTGGAAGCGTCTCTCGCGCAAACTATTCAGTTTAGAATCAAAATAAATTAGAAACCTCAATACCATTTTTGAAGAACTATCCATAAATATCCCACACGTATGGGTTTGATGAAAAAAAAAATGTTGAGTTTCAATTCTAAGTACCCCAAAATGTATTGTTTTTTTTTCTATTTTTGTGTGAAAATCTTAATGCGGTTCGCAGAATACATCTACTTACCAAGTTTCAACAGTATAGTTCTTATAGTTTCGAAAAAAAGTGGCTGTGACATTCGGACGGACAGACAGACGGACAGACAGACAGACATGACAAATCTATAGGGGTTCCGTTTTTTGCCATTTGGCAACGGAACCCTAAAAATGAAATGATGTTCGTTGGTAAGCGCGTTGAAAACGGATGGACCTGGCTATTTATTGGATTTGGCTATTTATTGTTTTAAAATGTTCGCGGAGAAACAAAATTGATAAGTTCCGAGGGAAACTGGTGCATTTTCTATGAGAATTCTGTTTGAATTTTTGAAAGGACAGGACAACATCGGGGAGTGATGCAGATAAGTTCTTCGACACTACCAATAACAATAACATCTATCGATTCAGCTAGAATGAACAAAAAAGTACGAAGCGTATTGTTATCGGTCATCCAAGATTTATTTATAGGTATCGTTTATTGAGCAGTGAACTACTTATACAGGGTTATCGGTAAAACATTAATAACCTCTTAAGAGGTCATTGTACTCATCACTAGGGACAAAACCTGAAATCGCGAAAAATGATCGCGTGATGAGTACAATGACCTCTTAAGAGGTTGTTAATGTTTTACCAATAACCCTGTATACTACGTGGTAGGAAAGCCAAATTACTTGTATCTTGCAGTCGTAAAGCCTTGGCATTTTCTTGTGCTTTTTATTATCGAGATACAGGCAGCATTGACTGTTATTGTGTTTTGGGGTTCTTTTTACCCGACTGCGCGACGCAAAGGAGTGGTAATGTGTTCATCAGCCTATGTATGTATGTATGTATGTATGTATGTATGTATGTATGTTTATATGTTCCTTTGAAGCACTATACAGACCAAACGCCTGGGCCGATTTTTATGATTCACACGTTAATCGATTCCTCTTAGTCCGGCGAGTGTCACTAAAGACATGACATTAGTGAAAATTCAATATGGCGACTACTGGATGCCCTATAATTTTTTTTTTTTTTCAAAACCTATCGAGTGGGGTATCAAAATAAAGGGTTTTAAAAGGTGATTACAAAAATATATACAACATATATACTTAAAAGCAATTCGAAGTGACAAATCGCGAAAAACACCTACCAAGAACTAAACCGTCTGCGAAATTTTTCAAATTTGTAAACTAAAAAGCTGGAAATAAAAAAATTTATTTAAAAAATCAAAAAACCCGACTGCGGTAAAAAACTTAAGTTAAAAGAAACTGAAAAGCTAAAAACAAGCCCATTTTAAATTAAATAAAAGTTGGAAGTAGGCGGGACCCATTTGAATTTGAAAATACAATAAAAATTATGTGGCTCCCGCCTGCTTCCAACTTTTATTTAATTTAAAATGGGCTTGTTTTTAGCTTTTCAGTTTCTTTTAACTTAAGTTTTTTACCGCAGTCGGGTTTTTTGATTTTTTAAATAACTTTTTTTATTCTTGGTTATGCCTTAACTGGAGATGATAATGCTGCTTTAGATAATCATTATCTTTGCGTGTTTATGTGTTAGTTGTAAGAACAGAAGAAGACGACCGGAAGACGTAGCGTTGGAAGGCCTCAGGTGGACCGACGACCTTGTGAAGGCCGCAGGAACCCGTTGGATGCGAGAAGCACAGAACCGGTCGAAGTGGAGGTGCTTGGGGAAGGCCTATGTCCAGCAGTGGACGTCTTTCGGCTGAAATGATGATGATGATGACGTAAGAACAGAGAGACAATTTTCGTAATTTTAAGAATGTTCACAGTCTGATCTCACTCTCAATCTGTCAAAAATATTTCTAATTTTCCTTCATTTTTGACAAGTTTTTGACATTGTTTGACGCTGAAATGAGATTGCGACTTAATTTTGAATGTTTTAATTACGCGAATTGGGCTTCAGGTTTTTAGAACAAGCCATTGTTTACTCATTCATTCGTTAAAACTTTATTCGCAAGTAAAAAAATATTGTACTAAGGCGGATGTAATTCCTGCGGCATTTTCTACCAGCCAACCTTAGGGTGGTGCAGAGACTAAACATGGCAGGCATGGCTATCAAATAGAAGAATAAATACTAATGGGTACAATTAAGACCAAATAAATGTTGTATGTGTGGTGCCGGACTGAAAGAATAGCACCACCCCATACTTCCCGTGGGTGTCGTAAAATGCGACTAAGGAGCGTACCGGAGAATGGGCAGCAGCGTTCTCTATGCATTCCACCACCATACCATACTGCGATCGCCAACCCGCCTGCCAAGCGTGGCGATTATGGCAAACCGCCCCTTTTGGGGGAGGCCTATGTCCAGCAGTGGACGTCTTTCGGCTGAAATGATGATGATGATGAAATGTTCAAACAATTTATGGGTTTAATGAATGACCCATGAGGGTTTGATGAAAATTCCAGTTGTCATCGTTTCAGTTTTTTGAAGCAAAGTTACATTATATCAATTAATTTTAATCAAGTCGGCTCAAAAATTCACGTAAAATTCAAGTAGAAAAGTAATTAACTTTTGAAACGAAGATTTTAACATTATTCAATGAAGTACGAATGTTTTTACGTCATAATTAGAAAATGCTATAAACGTTTTTTTTTTTTTTTAAATGTCACGAAATTATTGCATATTGATACCCTACACTGACCCGTTAAGCAGTAGTTCCCGGCTTTCATTCATAGAACTTTGACAGTCGTTATGGTTCGTCAGAAACCCAAAGGTCTGACAAACAGTCTCACCAACGTGTATTACCCAGTAGCGGGGTTGTGGAGGTCGCACAGGCAATCGCTCCACGTTAAATACTGGTATACATATGCATCCAGTTAGACTGGAAGCTGACCCTAACATATTTGGCCTAAGGCTAAGTATATGATGAGATCTGTAAAAAAGAAGAATGTGTAACCAAATGCAAGACTTGGGCCATAATATTATCTAAGTATATTTATTATGTACCTACGTAAGGTAAGGGTCGTCAATCAAAGGACTACCCGGTCATCTCAGGCCAAATTATGATGGCCTACTCCTAAACGACCAGTCATTGACTAACCGCGGGACTTGACCCATTTAAACATTGAGTTTGGGATACACAGAGGTCTTACAACACTAGATGAAAACATAGTTTAAAAGTTTTTTTTTAGTAATGAAGAATTTTTTTTTTGTACTTGTGACCTCACTGCATGGTCGCTAAATTTATAATTTTCAAAGTTTCTCGTATGACATTACTTCCTAGAATTCGATCCCTCTTTCGTCCGAACCAGCACTGAGTGCAGACGTGTTATCGCTCGCTCCGAAAAAATGTAATATAATTTCACACGAAAGTGCCACTATTGTTTAGTGTCATAGTTATCATTTTGGTTCAAACTCTTGACCGTCAGCCAGCGCGGTGACGCGTACCCGAGTGTCCCCCGCGCGTCTCGAGTAAAAGAGAACGTGGTCATAATTGCTGTCCTGTTTTCGCATCGTTGCCTGCGGCCTGTGATCAAGCTTTGTGCCCGTGCGATATCGCACCTTTAATAATAAACCGAAATAATTAAAAAATTTGATGTTTTGACATTTAATCAAAAAACGAATTAAGTCCGCGTAAGGAATACGTCAGTCTAACGAGCGCTTCATTCGGACAACTACAAAGCGAAATAGAGGACCTTCCGTCTCTTTTTGTTTGACGGAATGGGCCAATGAGTATTCAAAAAACGGTGCCATTTAGTGTTATGCCAGCAGTGACAAGAGTGAGACGAGTATGTGGCTGTTCTAATACCCAATAGTTCGTTGTACTATGAAAAGGTAACCGCTTTCATGTCTATTATTTTGGATATAAAATGAACTTTTGTAAGTTATTTCGTTTTGGTTTTAAAGAATGGTTATTTAATTTAGCAATAATTTGATTTAATTCAGTTTACTATTAAACATTACGACAACTTGTAAGGACGTTTTATGTTTGTTACGTTTTATTATTAGAATTTTACGATGTTTAATAGAATATTAGATGATAGTTCTGTTTATTATTTTATGATTTTAAAATCAAAGTTAAAATTATGAGTTGTTGCAGTTTATTGTTTATTTATTAAAAAAATACTGTTTAATATATAAAATTATTTCTCTTCTGGATTAACCAGATTTATAAGTATTCAAAAAAAGTCATGAGAGGATCGTCGTCGAGATCGTCGTCGTCGAAGAGAAGTCAACTTTTGGGGCTGATTAGAAAATCTCATGCATCCCAAAACGAGCAAACAACCGCAAGTATATCAAAATGCGTAAAACAGCATACCGGCGACATTGTTAGTACATACATTAGAACGATAATGTTGTAGTAGTTTTTTCAAATTCATTGTACCTAAATTCATTTTATTTTATTACAGCCAATGTGTCTGCAAATTCGTGAATATAACATAGAAAATGTCAACCCGTGCGATACAGAAGTAAGTTTCTACAAACAGATTTTGTTTTTATAAATATTTATTTTACCGCCTAATTAACTTTGTGTTCAAATTTTCGGGAGCAAATTAATATAGAGGAAACTGAGTTGCTTTTTTTGTCTAGCCTTACTTAAGATTGGCTTGAACTAGACCATACACAATTAAATAATGACGTAAGATGTTTAATGTTTCATTTTCTTAATGTTTTAAGTTTCTCACTGTTTAACGTACCGTACGCACCTTGTCACTGTTTAACGTATCCTACTTATCCACTTCAGACCGATCAAGTTATTGCTGAAACCGATAGACCCCTGGAGTTGGGAAAAAAATTACTATCGGTCACAGAAACAAAAATAAGTCTTGTCCCAGATTATGATAGCGAAAGTATTTCCAACGTAGATGACGAGGAAAACACAACAGTACTTGCACCAGTAATTAGCACGAACTTCACTCGAAGTTTATCTTCAAGTTCGTCTTCCTCGAACTCATCTTCATCGAGTTCGTCGTCTTCGAATTCCAACAGCTCATCCTCTTCGGAGCAAACATACAAACAGGCTCAGGATAGCAGCATACCACGAACTGACCTAGCCGTTATAGTTACACATACGCCTGAATTGCAGGATACTACGGAGACCACAACACAAAATGACCTTACATCTGATGTAATAATATACTTACCTAATATTTTTTTTTAGTTCTAATCAAAGTTAAACATTGAATATTCATTTAAAAAAAAAACTCTTTTATTTACAGACAACGTGAGTGAGTAACGTAAGAGAACAAAGATTCTGTTCTATGAATGGTACAATTACAATTTCTCCTCGATACACCGATGAAAGTGACTTAGACGACGACGTAGATGATCCAACTTATAACTTTGAAGACAAATTCGCTAACGCTTCTGGTTCCAGAATTAAGAATTTTTTATTACCTTCAAGTTGGAATTACACAAGTAGTGATTCTGACTCTTCCAATCAGAACATCAAAAAAGGTCGATTATTATTTAATCATTTTTTTTTACTGAATTTATATATCTCGGAACCTTGGGGTCCCGGTCCTTTGGAAGGCGTACGAGGGGCCGAAGCCAACTCGCAGAGGCCCCTTAGGAAATTTTTATGAAATGCGGCACCAATCGACGATTATCCCTGTATGCGCTATGCAAGTGCACCCAAGATAACCCCCGGTTGGTGTAGGACTATTGCAGGATATGGAAATGGGTTTGGGTGGCTAAAGTGGGCTGGTTACCAAGAACTATGGAATAACTGTGACCCCTGTCTGATCAATGTTTTATATAATACACGGATAAAATGGCAGGGGGTGACTTGCACACTCAATAATGGGCCCCCGGAAACGGTCGCTAGCACATAGTGACGTAGCAACAAGGGGGCAACATGTCCTGATGTGCTGAGCAGGAGTGAAGAGGTATTCCACGGCTATCAGGACAATCCCTGAAGTACGGTCAAGATCCCTACCATCTTACTGGAATGCTTTCTACCTCCGAGCACGTTTGCTCTTGCGAATCTCCACTCAAGCCGGCCAATAAAGGCAAGAATGAGGTGGGAGCTCTGTTCCTCGTCATTGTTCACTCCAGCCGGCCAATAAAGGCAAGCCAAAGGTGAGGAACAAGACTTCTCCCTGAAGATAGGGTGCTTGGGGTCGCTACTGCCCAACAGCTCGCAACATGCTGCCCTGCGGATTTCTGTATCTCTCTTGGTCTGGCTCCTCACCTTAGACCTGTTCCAGCAAAGTAAACTCTTCCGGCATAGGCCTAGAGCTCGGAGCGCGCAAGCCCCACCACTGCGTCAACGTAGAGATACGGCGGCGGGGTAAAATAATAATAATAATTATTATTATTCTTATTATTTAATTATAATAAGACCGCCTACGAGGTACAGGTAATCGAAATACCTATAAAATTGTACTGATTTAATATTAGTTTATAGTGAAGCAAAGTTCCTTGTGAGATTTCTAAGTGTAAACTGTGATGGTTTCCTCTCAATGAAACCAGTTAATTAAACCATTTTGTAATAATCTAACGAAGTTTCTTTGAAAAACCTTTATTCCCTAAATATTTAACCTAAAATGTTATCTTTATAATATATGAAGAGAGCACTATACCTTAATGTATAAAGTTTTTCAGATATTTGTTAATAATAAACTGCACTAATATATTTTGTGCCTCTTATCATTTTAAAAACTTTCTCGTATTTTAATCATAAAACGAATCAAGTCGCTAGTATGTTTTTTAAAGCCTCGTATTTTTTAATTAATTAATAATAGTAATGATTTATATATATCATTTAAAAGGCTATTCTCCTGGTAAAACATAACTTTTACTAGTATTACTGTATTGTTTCCATCTTTATTTTAATTTGCAAAAATGTAGACTGCATCATTTTGGCAAAACTTTAAACGAGATTTCCCAACAATCGTCATTTTGTAATTATTTCGGTTTATTATTAAAGGTGCGATATCGTTATTTGGTGCTACTACGACGTCATCGCTCTCGTACGACGAAATCGGCTACAAATCAACTACGTGCAGTGTTTACATCGCTAATACCTACGCCTACCTATTTATCTGGGTGTCGACTCGCATTGATTGATTATGGATTCATCCACGAACAAGTCCATCTCTGATACGGACATTTACCTGGCTGGAAGCTGCAAATCACCACCCAGCTTCGTATTTCAACGAGCCAAGCGTAGCAGAGAGGATGTTTCGATTGGTCAGCAGTTAGACGAGTTTAAGGAGGAGATGAGGAAAATGATGAAACTCTTTACGGAAAAACGAGAAAGTGAGATTCATGAAATCAATTTAACTCTCAAACAAATACAGCAGTCGAATATAAACATTGAATATTCAATAACATCACTGACTGAGCAAAATGAAGAATTAAAGGTGAAAATCGTGAAACTGGAGAATCAGGCTAAGGATAGTAATCAGTATATTACAGTTCTGGAACAGAAGCTTGAAGATATGCAAATAGGATGCCGTAAGGCGAATTTCGTTCTGAAAAATGTGCCTAAAAAATCCGATGAATCTAAAGAAGACCTTATAGACATGGTTCTTTGTCTGTCTAGCAATTTAGGGTGCTTGTTGGACAAACACAACATCAAGGACATTTTCAGAGTTCGAGGCAAGAAAAGTGACAGTCCTAACACACCGATCGTTGTGGAAACTGGCTCCTCTATTTTGAAGGCAGAACTACTGAAAATGGGAAAGACTTTTAATCTTAAAAACAAGACAAAACTCTCCTGTAAACATCTGGGACTTAAAACTCATGAAGACACCCCTATCTTCCTGGCTGAGCATCTCACCACCAAGGCGTCTCGATTGTTCTTTCTTGCCCGTGATTTAACAAAGTCTGGTGCTTACAAGTTTTGTTGGACTGCATATGGTAAGGTCTACTTAAAAAAAGACGAACAGTCACCGACCGTTATTATTAGAACAGAGGACCAGGTCCATCAATTAATACTGAAATCGTGACTACCTATAAATATGCATTGGCACTTCTACCATAAAATTAATACTTCTTTGCGACTATGCAATTCAATACAATTGTCCAATGCGCTCACTGAATGCTCCACGCATACTGTTGTTTTCCTTAATTCTAAAGATAAATGTATCACATTAAATTGCACTGATAAACACACATGTACACTATACCAGTTTCTCTATATACACATTCACACTAGTACGCAAATCCTCGTAACGAAGAGATTCCATGCATCATTTTACACGCAATCATTTACTTACTTAATGGTACATACCTTACATCAACACACTTTTTTATTCACTAACCCTACTCTAACGAGATGTGCGAGATTACTAATATTATTATGTTTTTATTGTAACTACTATCGTTCATGTTTCACTAAACTCTTAAATACAGCTGATAATTATCCTTATACCTACCTAGTAATGACGATTTTTTCCATTTACAATATCCATTATGGGTGATACACTAAATACGCTCAATGAAATAGACAATATTGAAATTACCCGCATTATTGAATGTGACTCATCCGATCTCGCTAAACGAATTCAAGTTAAACGAAATGACCTGACGATTATATCTCAAAACATAAGGAGCATATATTGTAATTTTGACAGTTTTTTGACAATACTGTCCTCTCTTGCCTTCGAAACTGATATCATTATACTGACGGAATGTAGATTAAGTGCCTATAAACAGATACCACAACTAAATAACTATCACTCTTACACTTCTACCCACCACTTAAATCAAAACGATGGTGTTGTTGTTTACATAAAAAATACACTTAAATGTAAAGTTAGGGAAATAATGTTAACTCATGCGTCGTGCCTTCAATTAGACGTTCTTAACTTCATTATTTTGTGCATCTACCGGTCGCCGTCAAATGTTAGTACTGATAACTTCCTCGAATCGCTGGGCAAACAACTTGACACTTTACCAATGCAAAAAAACATTATTATAGCGGGAGATATCAATATTAATATTAGACCAAAAGATTCTGAACCTAGTCAAGAGCGCAAAAGTAGATTAAATTACCTTAATATGCTGTCCACGTACGGTATTCTCCCTGGTCATACTCAGCCTACCAGGGAAAATAACTGTTTGGATCATTTTATGCTGAAATTTAATAAAAATAAATTGACGGCAGTTGTTGGTATCTTACACACAACAATCACTGATCATTTCACCACTTTTCTATCTATATCTAAAATAAAGGATATTCAATTTGCTCCAAAAACAAGTAAAACTGTAAATTATGAAAATGCGTTAAAATATCTCCAAGAACACAAAATCGCAGAACTGCTTTTCTGTGACGACCCTATAGCTTTAACTAATCTTTTCCTGCATAAATTATCTGAGTCCATAAAAATAAGCACTGATATTGTAAAAATTCCTTGTCATAAGCGTATTATTAAACCGTGGATCACCCCTGGTATCCTACGGTGTATTCATAACCGCAATAAAATGCAAAAATGTCTCAAAAATGACCCGAACAATGAAGTTTTAAAAATCACCTATATCCGTTATAGGAATTTCTGCAACAACCTTATCAAAAAACTTAAACGAAAATATCAAAAAGAACTTTTAGCTAAAACAGTCAAAAATAATAAACTACTTTGGAAAAATATAAAAATGATAACCTACTCTAGCAAATCTAAAAATGAAAATGGGGAACTGTTGAACTTAAAATCATCTCCGATCGACTCAGTTAACTTTATAAACGACTTTTTTGTAAACATTGGGGAACATCTAGCCCTGAATATACAATTAAACACAAATCTTCCTAGTTCGACAGGTAAGTTGTCTAATCTGCCCAATTCTTTTGTACTCTATGAGACTGACCTCTGTGAAGTTAACGAAATATTAGCTGGTCTAAAACCTTCTAGCGCCCCGGGCTGGGACAATTTAACTACTAGTTTTCTAAAGTATATAAGTAAGGAAGCTGTTCCGATTATAGCGCATCTTGCTAATTTATGTTTCAGAACAGGCTTATTCCCTGCACCGCTTAAACAGGCCATTATCACACCTGTACATAAGGGCGGTAACAGAGACGACGTCAATAATTATAGACCCATATCCGTTTTACCCACTATTTCAAAAATTATAGAGAAGCTTATTAATAACAGACTACTTAAATATTTAAATAAATTTGACCTACTATCTGATTCTCAGTATGGATTCCGACAAGGCTTATCTACTGAGGAAGCAGTAACTGCTCTTACAACTCAAGTAGTTGACAGTCTTGACAATGGAAACAAATGTATTACAGTATTCTTAGATCTGAAAAAAGCGTTTGACACCGTCTCTGTTCCGATCCTGGTGAACAAATTAGAAAAAGAATTTGGAATAAGAGGTATACCACTGGACCTCCTTCGTAACTATCTTTCTGATAGAAAACAAAGAGTAAAAGTTGGTGACTGTATTAGCGAAGACGCACAAGTATCATACGGCGTGCCCCAAGGAAGCGTACTAGGTCCTACATTATTTTTGACCTATATTAATCGTCGTCGTCGTTTCAGCCGATAGACGTCCACTGCTGGACATAGGCCTCCCCCAATTTTGGGGGGGTTTGCCATAATCGCCACGCTTGGCAGGCGGGTTGGCGATCGCAGTATGGTATGATGGTGGAATAAATAGAGAACGCTGCTGCCCATTCTCCGGTAAGACCCTTAGTCGCCTTTTACGACACCCACGGGAAGTAAGGGGTGGTGCAATTCTTTAAGTCCGGCACCACACAGACTATATTAATGACCTCTGTAATTTGAGGATCAAAAATGCCAAAATTTTCGCTTATGCCGATGATACAGCTGTTGTTTTTTCTGGGAAGTCCTGGAAAGAGGTCAAAGTCTCTGCTGAGATGGGTATGACTGTAATTGCCAAATGGTTAAAAAAACATTTACTTACATTGAACACCTCTAAAACCAACTTTATATGTTTTAGTATTAACAACCGTACCCAGCCTGATGAACAATTTAAATTAAAAATTCATCAATGTTGCAATATAAATAATCTAAATTGTAAATGTCCAACAATAGATAAAGTAACTCATACGAAATACTTAGGAGTGGTTGTTGACCAAAGGTTATCTTGGTACCTACATCTTGAACAAGTTACAAGCAGAGTCAGAAAGCTAAGCTGGTTATTTAATTCTTTACGACATGTCGTCCCAAAAACTTTGTCTATTCGTCACAATTCATCAAGAAATCTCCTGAATGAAATATATACGGCTCTAGTACAGTCAGTTTTGACGTACTGCATTCCTGTTTGGGGAGGGGCTAGTAAATCAAAATTCATAGATGTTGAGCGTGCACAACGTGCTTTAATAAAAATTATGTATTTTAAGAAATTGAGATTCCCCACAGATGAACTATATCAGATCAGTGACCTGCTCTCTGTGAGAAAATTATATATTATGCAGACCATCTTGAAAACGCACAAAACTTTACCGTTGGACTCCTCCAAATTAACAAAAAGACGAAAGGACAATATTATGCAAATTCCCCAATCACGAACTCGCTTTGCTAGAATACAACTACATAAACGATCAGCCCAATTATATAATAGGATAAATAAGGAAATAAACATATATACAAAAAAATACTATGACTGCAAAAAATCTTTAATTAATTGGATAAAACTTTTAAACTACGATGAAACGGAAGCACTGTTATCACATGTAACATAAGTTGATGATCTAGTCTACTTGAACTGTTGTATGCAATGGAATGCAACAGCTTAAGTGTTGTAGGGATGGCTGAAGTGTGGTGACACGTCCTTTATACCTCGCATCTTATGTTGGCACTTATATTATACTCACACTCTAATAGGCTCACTCGCACTCACAAATACACACACTCACACAAATACTCTCACACTCACACTCACACTTATACTCACATACTCTCACTTATACTCACTCACTCACACACATATACTCACACACTCACACAAATAGTGTATTTTTTATTATTATTATTTTTTTTTTTAATTATTATTTTTTGTTTTTCTTTACTTTTATTTGTTATCCAAGAAGTATTCGGTATGGAAGAGCGGAGTCTCCCTATACAGGCATTACTTGCTTAAAGGGAGGCTCCAATCACTAATGTGTTTAGCTTAAGTTATGTTGGAGAAATAAATAATTTTTGATTTTTTTTTTTTTTTTTTTTTTTTTTGATTTTGAATAGCAACAGTATCGAATGGTGTATTATACAGTGTGTTTTTTTTTTTCAAAATTAACAGGTTCGGCCAGAAATATTGATTTTTCAAAAATCCAATGATGCAGTTTTAGTTTTCATCAAAATCGAGCACGAGACTCCTTTGAGTACTTTTCGCTATTCCTCATAGTTTCGGATTTGGCCATCCACGCCCACTTAGAAAATTCACTCTGTTTTGTTCTTAGGGAGATCATGTAAAAATGTGATAACATACTTCACTGTAAACTGGAGCCTCATTAAGAGGGAACAGGGCGTGCGATTCTCAATACAAATGTATTCCCCTGTTTTCTTCCTGAATATTTGAATAATACCTCTAGAGCAAATTTTTTTTCATAAAATCAAGGTCTGCTGTAAACACGTCCCTGTCATTTTTAGGGTTCCGTACTCTAAGGGTAAAAACAGGACCCTATTACTACGACATCGCTGTCTGTCCGTCTGTCTGTCACCAGGCTGTATCTCAAGAACCGCGACAGCTAGACAGTTGTAATTTTCACAAATTATGTATTTCTGTTGCCGCTATAACAACAAATACTAAAAACAAAATAAAAGAAATATTTATGGTGGGCTCCCATACAACAAACGTGTTTTTTTCGGCGTTTTTGCCTTGTGGTACGGAACCCTTCGTGTGCGAGTCCGACTCGCACTTGACCAGTTTTTCTTTTTTTCAGCAACTAATTAGTAAAGAAAATATGACCCTCCAAAAATTCCAAAAAATGCCCTATTTTTACCGCTGTGATTAGAAGTCTACCAGACAAATTAGAAAAGTTTTTAAAATAAGATATAAGTGGTAGGAACCTAAACATACTCTTTCTTAAAATGTTAGTGTAAAAAATAATTGAATCGGCTCAGTTTTCGAGGAGAAAAAAGGGGACTACGGAACGTCGATCTCGTCAAAATTTTTGTGATTATTTCGGTCTGAGCTGCAGCTGTCCCTATCACAAACTACGGGGGCAGACTTGAGGTAAGGCGACCGCAACAGTTTCTTCAAATACCTACCTATTTTTCAAATTCCTCGCAGGCCCGTCCCCTCTTAAACAAGCTGCGGATGCGGTTGTCATGGCCTATATCATGACAACCGCTTTTCATATACTTAACTAGCTTTTTGAAACCAAAAGTTGCTCATGCATGTGATGCAGAGGAATGAGGGAAACGCCGTGAGGTAATTTTTGAGTATACATGTGGATAGATTTGAGTAGGAAGAAAAAGAAGGGGAAGACCAAATTATTTATTTATTGTGAATTTGTGAATGTGAAGACGATATGAGTAATTTTATTCCTTTTATATTTTTTTAATTATTCTCTCTGTTCTGTTAGTTTTTTTCATGGTCTGGCAGTTTGAGTAATTTATGTGGCCTACCCAAATGTCCTTTCTATGGTATTGTTCGTCGAATTGTTGAGCTCCTTAAGTCTTGAGTTGAGCTGCACGATTTCTGACAAATGCGTGCACTGACTGGACTGGTCCTCTCAATCTGTGTGGTTCTTTACTCCAAAGACCATCTCCGACATCCATCTACATGGCCTTCATATAACCTGACCAAGATTATGTCTGGAGAATAAAAGAGACTGTGACCTCTGAGTTAGTTTCGTCCTTTCTTCTCAGAGTAGTCAGATAGGAAACGCCGACTTCATCTAGTTTAAAAAAAATATGATTGACGTGTAAAAGTGTTTGTGCAAACCCACTTACAAAATAAAATCATTTATCAAAAACAAGATAGATAGACTCTGTGAAAGATGATATGGCTAGAAAAAAGAGTGATTACCGAGATAGCGACTAATAGAGAAGTATGGAAAAAAAATACATGTTGCGCCGACCGCAAATAAATTGGGTTAAAGGCAGGAGAATGAATAGAGTTAAGTATAGGAAGATACTTTAGTTTAAATTGTTCAGACGCCAGCACATCAAGCTACTACAATCTGACAAATTGCTTTAGTAGATTTTAACTTTATCGCTAAATCATAAGGTTCAAACTTGATTGGGAAATTTAGCTATTTAGCGGGTAGCTTGATGTGCTGGCGTCTGTACAAAACCATCAGAGGGGCAATTATCGTAGTTTTTAAGAACATTGGCAGTCTAATCTCAGTCTTAATCTGTCAAAAATATCAACTATTTTTGACATTTTTGACAAGTTTTTGACATTGATTGTCGCTGAGATGAGATTGAGAATATGAACGTTTTGGACTACGAGAAATGGCCTTTAATTAAGTCTTCAATGTTATTACTATTATATAATTAATCTATTCTCATTGGTTTTTAGAATCAGCTTTGCCAATTATCGCCGGCTTTACTACTGTTTTACTTCAGTAATAAAGTGATACCTATGATACTGTTTTAATATGAAGTTTTAAGTAATTGCATAAGTGCTTGGTCAGACTGGCAGCGTGTGGCGGGGAGCGGCGCGGATACGGGAACGCGCGCGATCTGCATGTCCGCAGTCGAGCGCGGCTGCGTTCTGTGTGTTGTCGTGTCCGGTTTTTGTCAAAATATAATATAGATGAATGAGACTTAGTTTTACTAGAAAAAAGCTCAAACTAGTTTGAGAACCCCGGTCTCCGCGCGGGCCGCTCGCGCACCTACTGCGGCCACTTGTATGAACGACCTATAGCATGAGTTCCCTGCGTCGAGCAGCCCGCGCCGCTGACAGCGCCCGCGTGCCCACTATGGACACTCAAATGAGGTTCTTAAGTTTGAGTAAACCGCGCCGCGCCCGCCCCGCGCCCGCGCTGCCAGTCTGGCCAAGCATTAAAAGTTAACCATACCGTAGTGAATTTAATTAATGCATTTCATGTTAGCATGTTATAACTACAATAATTCTCTTCTGCTCAAAGAGTGTGATTTTTCTTTTTATTCATCCAGTCGGCATTTCAACGCGCTAGCAGACTTAGATATTAATAAGCTTTATTAGTTTATGATATATATCGAATGTTTCTTATTACAGAAAAAAGTGTAGGGAGGATTTATTTGAAACAACTGGTGAGACTTTTATTTATACTTTTAATTAACAGAGGGCCGTTTTACAAGCTTTTATTTTTCATATCACGTTCTGATATTTCGATTTTATAGTATTGTTTGTCAGTAAAGTTAATAAACGTATTCTAATATTGAGTATGGCAATATCATGGAACGTATGATGAAAATATTTTTCATAGAATTAATTTCTTTCGATTAAGTCGATCGGTATTAACTTTTAAAAAAACAACCAACTTCAAAAAAACAACTAAAAATTGATATTAGATTATCAAGAATAACTTTAATTTCGGTAGTTGGTGTCGTTGGTTCCGCATTTTCGTTTTTTGACCGAAGTTATTTATCAATTTAGGGGTTTTTTTAGACGGTTGTTTTTCTTGTATAAAAGTTTTTATTTTCACATTTTAGTTGTACCTACCCCACACAAATTTGATGAACACTCTAGTGCATTGAAGAATTGAAGACACCGACAAAAAGAATCAAAATTCGCGCATAAGAATAACTTCGTGCATAAGAATAACTACCTATTATATACTTAATTAGCTTAATTTAGCTTAACTATATTATATACTGAAACCTTTCTGAAAATATGTAGATTACATTAATGAAAGAACTATCAAAATGACTTCATTAGTTTTTGAGAAAATCGCGGACATAAAAACATACATACCTATATACATACGGTTCGAATACAGAAACTCCTTTTTTGAAGTCGGTTACAAATAGCAATGTATTGTGAGTGCATGCGTAAGCGACGCGGAGGTGTGGGTGGGAGCGAGACAAACACTGAATATTTTTGTATAATAGGTACATGCCTTTTTTTTAGGATGGGTAATCAAAAAAAAAAAAGTAAAAAAAAAAATTGACTCTTGACTAAAACCCAACCGTGTTCCTTCCTTAGCCCTTTATGTTCCGGGGCAGCGGTAACCCTTTCGGATAATCCCGTTGACCCGGCAGGCTTCGGCCCTAACGGGCCCCTTCAATTGATGCTGACGTCTCTTTGAGGCGCGCGTGGAACATGGACGCGCCGTCCGACACCGGCCTGGTGCTGATCGGACGGTGAGCTACCCATTACTCACCGTCCGCAGGCCCGCGCCTACGTTGGCCGGGAGTCGTCGGGGGTCGTTGGGAGTGTAATAAATGCTTCGGGTGGGCTTTTATATATTTGAACGCACGGTGATGCCTGCGGATAAATTAAATTTAACGTTATTTAATAACATTAATTCATATTATAATTGGTTGTTTATGTAGTTGTTTTTTATTATAAGTACTGTTTGTTTTATTTTATTTTGTTACCTATAGTGAAAACCATTTGATCTGACTTGGTTTCCGTAAGTCTTTTTGGGATAACCACTGAAAATCAACGCTGTGCTGTGGGTCATAGCACAGCATTATGCTGAGTGGAAGCCTTCTTGTCACAGTCATGACGTGCAGCAGTCGACTATTTCTGCTTTCTGCTCGTGATTATAGATATACAATTATGTTTATAGCCATTTGAGCGTGAAGAAGTAACAAACATATAAACACACACACACACTCACAAATATTAGAATTAATTATGTATCTTTTCCTTCTTTCTTTCAATGTTTCGTTAGAAATACGGCCGTCATTAGCTGTACTTAATATCAATATACAATTATGGCAAAATTATAGGTCGTTCCATTGATTGGTATATATTTGAAAACAGAATAGGTCTTTTGATCTCGCCTAGGTACTGTTATTTTAAAATGGACTACGTAAAGTTTCATTCTGTTGACAGTTTTACTCGTGTTGCTATGAGATTAGCAGACTAGTTCCAAACTCAATCCGACTACTATTTCATAAACTCCAAAACCACAAACAATAATAAACATTAATGTGTCGCATACCAAAGTTATGACATTAAACTTCAAGCCTCAAATTATAAATTCAGATCAACAAAACAGACTCCGTAATCACGTGAACCCAAAAACAAAATGGCCACTTCTCGGATCCATCAATTACAAATATGTACAAACCGTCAGTTAACTACCAGCTCCTCAGAACAAGTGTCCCTTTCATCTGAAACAGCATAAATATTTCAAACAATATCTCAACTCCGCAGTCGGCAGTACCAAAATACCAATGCCACCACACACCCACGTTCGCCTCTCAGTGTACCTCCTACATTACTCGGTCGCTTCGAAATCGAGCGGGCACTTTACGTAGATAGCACCCATTAGAACCAACAGTGGTTTAGGATAGTGTAACACTCGCTGTGGTATTAATCAGAAAATTGCCTTCAATTATTCAGCTGCGTGTTCTGAATTGAGGGTCGGTTTATATTAATATAGGGACATTATTTCAGGCTAGGTAGACTGGAATAAAAATGAGCTGAAGTATGGAAGAAAAATGTATCAGGTGCGCCATGACAGGTAATTTAGAAACGAGGATGAAAGTGACTTTTTGTGCTTAATCAAAATGTTTACAAAACGCTGAAGGATTTCGACGAGTTACGCGAACATAAATGTAGGGAACAGGTGTTCTTTTTTGGGGATTTCATGTTTGGTCCCGTAGTAAAAGTTGTTCGTAATGATAAGTATATTGACCCTTTTTTTTTTTTTTGCGGATGGGAAATCATCAAATGACTCCTCCCGCTCTGGGTGGAGCGGAAGGGAGTGTCAGACTCTTACTGACTAAAACCCACCCGTGTTCCTTCCTTAGCCCTTTATGTTCCGGGCCAGCGGTAACCCTTTCGGACAATCCCGCTGACAAATCACTGACTGACTGACATGCTATTATTTCATTAGACAGTTTTTTTTAAATGTAATATTGTAACCTTGATGACATTGGACATTTCTTGTTACGGTTGACATTTTTAGTATAATTTAAACAAATTGCCTTATTGATTGATTATTTTATTTTCATAATTGTTACTTTTAAAATTATAATAATTATCTTTAAATTGTGTAGAAAAAAGAAAAAATAGCTGCATCCGGTGAGACTGGAAGCCGACCCCAACATAGTTGAGAAAAGGCAAATTGATTTTTGATCTTTAAATTGTGTAAAGCTATTTAATATGATTTGCATGCCCATGTGAAGGCTCCTTCAAATAGGCGCGACACGCGATTATATCGCGCGCGACACAAAGGCACCACAAGTCGCGCAATGATCAGTGCTTTTGTGTCGCACGCGATTTTATCGCGAGTCGCGCTTGTTTCTAGGAGCCTTGACGGTAGAACATAACCTGGAAGACTCTTGTAATAAAACATAATTATATGTGCTAAACACCCATGTTTGCAAACCAATACATGATTTGATTTATATAAACCAAACAAATAATACAAACCTAAATAAATGTGGTACACGAGAAGAAAAAGGAGGGGGTGTCTACCCATATCTGATCCCTAAAAACATTACGTCATTACGCGTGACTTGGTCCGCCATTTTTCCGAATCGTGGCAAAAAGGAAAATGGACGTACAAATAAATAAGTCAAAGCACATACGAATGGATAGATTACTTGGCCATCATCTGCGCCAAAACGACCCGTTTCCACAGTGGCCCAGCTGAGATAGATGCTTTTGTTTTCTTTATATGGTGTGGTTTTGTGTGATTCTTAGGTTGGAAAAAATGTCATTGGTAATAGAATAGAATACTTTTTTAGGGTTCCCTATTCAAAGGATAACAACGGGACCCTATTACTAAGACTCCACTGTCCGTCTGTCTGTCACCAGGCTGTATCTCATGAACCGTAATAGCTAGACAGTTGAAATGTTCACAGATGATGTATTTCTGTTGCCGCTATAACAACAAATACTATTAACAGAATACAATAAATATTTAAGGGGGCTCTCATACGTGATTTTTTCGGCATTTTTGTCTGTGGTACGGAACCCTTCGTGTGCGAGTCCGACTCGCACTTGGCCAGTTTTTATTATGTACGAAGCACATCAAGTTACTACAATCTGTCAAATTTCTTTAATAGATTTTCAACTTTATCGCTACAGCATAAGGTTCAAGATTGATTGGGAAAATTTGACAGTTTCGGGTAGCTTGATGTGCTGGCGTCTGTACACCATATGAATTACAGCTACATTTAAATATATAAATTACATAGGGTGACACAGGGTGAGCTTATTGCTAAAAGTGAACTGATAAGGATCTTCTTAGTTGCACTCTGAATATATGGATGTGTGTAGTTACAATGGCAATATGCTTGCCAAATTATTTTCATAGGACTTAAAAATAACTAGCAAAATATCTGTAGGTGCTATACAGGGTTATTGGTAAAACATTAACAACCTCATAAGAGGCGATTGTACTCATCATTATGAACAACTTTTACTATGGACCAAACGTGAAATCGCGATAAAAAATCAGCTGTTCCCGACATTTTGACGAGTTATACGAACATAAATGTAGGGAACAGCTGATTCTTTTTTCGCGATTTCAGGTTTGGTCCCATAGTAAAAGTTGTTCATAATGTAAAGTTATTCCATTGGGAAATACAGGATTTATGTTGCTTAACTGCCTCGTAGGTAGAGTGGTCGCAAGCGCTACTGTTAAAAAAACTGGGTTTCTGGGTTCGATTCCCGGATTAGGCAAAGTATATTGGATTTTACCATTGGGAATTTCTTATTGACAGGCCGGTGTTTGGATTTATTTATTTATCTATTATATATACTATACTTACTACACTACTACACTTACTATACTTATACTGATTTGTACCCGGTTGATGGCATTAAGCTCGCTTCCTATTGCATAGGACTAACAAGGTAATCCTACTATCACACTAATAATATAAAGGCGAAAGTTTGTGAGGATGGATGTATGTTTGTTACTCTTTCACACAAAAACTACTTAAGGGGGAAGCGCTAAGGTAGTCCGCGAAATTCAAATTTTCTTACGTTTATGCAATTTGCTTGTCAATATGAAGTTGTACTTTATTTTTATTTTATTTGTTAGGAATAACAAACAGCAGTATATTACACAGTAGGCATACAATATAAAACTTGCAATAAAAGTAACAAATACACTACTCAAGACGTTATCCACAGATTACTATACAGAATAGCTAGATGTTAGCAGGGCAATTTAAAAAAGCACTTATTAACTATATACTAGGGCTATCTCTTAAAATAGTTGTAATCTCACTCTTAAATACAGCTTTTCTGAGAAACATAATATTAGTAGAGCCAAATCGTTTATTATAGGTGTCAACCAAGCGATGTAACGGAGAGCGAGCGCCTGAGTTCGTTCGACAAAATGAAGTAGCAAATAAGCGTCTCGAACGAACCTCTCGACCGATTACAGTACGAGGGATCAGGTAGCACAAACTGTTCACAAGATCAGTACAATCAAATTTATTAACATAATTATAATCATTACAATCAGTAATACAACTTGTTAAGTTAGTATAATCCCCAAATGTCAAAATTTCATGAAATAGTCATTCTTGGGGATTACTTAGTCTTAGAGAGTCGTGTTGATGATTTTAATGATTATAATTCTGTAAATACATATTTGTTACGGCCGCGAATCATATTTTAATTAACGTACAACTTAATACTGACAAGCAAATTGCAAAAAACATAAAAAAAAATTAACGTTCGCGGGCCACCCTGGCGCTTTCGCCTTAACGGATTTTGATGAAACTTTACAGTAATATAGCTTATACATCAGGATACTTTTTATGCCGATATTCCCACGGGATCGACACTTATCCGGTTGAAACCACGGGGTTCAGCTAGTATAACTATAAAAATATTGGTACCTACTATAAACTCTGCCTATTCCTTATACAAGAGAGGTTTTGTGCATTAATTTGTATATCCGTAATCTCCCTAAAACCAAAGTACACAAACGTCTCTCTGTTAACACTGAACTGAACCGAAAACTCAATTCCAAGCCGTTAATTACTTGAATAAATATGTTAATTAACAGTTAATACGATCACTGGTATTCACCACGCGTTTAACTTGCCTGAAATACTTATATATTATGTTTGTGCTTATCATCACACGCCTAGCCTTTTCCCAACTATGTTGGGTTCGGCTTCCAGTCTAACCGGATGCAGCTGAATACCAGTATTTTACATGGAGCGACTGCCTATCTGACCTCCACAACCCAGTTACTGGGTAATACGATACCCCTTTGTAAGACTGGTTGTCAGACTTTCGGGCTTGTGACTACCCGTAACGATTGTCAAATATCCATGAATGACAGCCGGGACCAACGGCTTCACGTGCTTTCCGTAGCACGGAGGGGTCTCGGTATGTAAAGATGGTCACCCATCCACAGACTAACCGCGGCAAGCGTAGCTTAACCTGACGGATCGACCTGTGCGGCTGTTATTATTTAGTAATAACTCGTTTTTTCGCGTGCTAACATTCTTTGTCAGTTGTATGAAATGGCTTTAATACGGCAAATTGACGTAGTGTGTCAATTTGATTAACAATATAAGTTTTGACTGTACAAACAAAACAGACAGTACAGACAGTACAAAGACACAAGGTAGGTTTAGTATTTTTATCTCACGAAGTGACGCGCGCTTTACTTGTGCTTACCAAGTTTATAAAAACGCTATGAATGTGTCTGAAAGCGCAGGAGCTCTAGATACCGTACGAGACACGGGCAACGTCGGAAGTGTGTGTGTCCGTGTGCGTGTGTATTATGTGCTGACGCTACTAGTTTTCATGCACACATTCACAGCGTGTGTACCTACACTTGGTTAGAAAAAGTAAAGCGCGCATCGCTTCGTGCGATAAAAATACTAAACCTACCTTGTGTTTTTGGTTTCATTCAGGTTTGGACTTTTGTCAAATCAAATCAAATTAATTTATTTTACATAACTCTACATGGGCCCTTATGAAATGTCAGAAGCTAGGTGCACGGTTCTAATTAGTCGTTTCCTATGGAGAAGAGCCGGCAAGAAATTCCACAGTTAGTCTTTTAAAAATAATTGGCTTCTACAATGGTTTCAAGTTACAGTGTTAATAGTTTGGGAGGACAGAGTTTTACACCACCTAGTCCTCTTCAATATTAACTGTAAACCACTTTATTTTTCAACCGAGACCATTTTATTTTCCAACCTCAAGTCATCTAGTTCTTTGTAGCTGATGATGAGGATGAAGATGATGAACAGGGGGCCTAAAAAGGCCACTTGGCAGAATCATAAAAGGATAAGATTATAAATCATAATGGATAGTTAACTGTTAAGTTAATTGTATCAAATCCCATTGGTGAAGGATTTTTCAGTTATTTTTTTTTGTCTGTGCTAAAATACCAATCAATCCATTCGAAATCAAATCCCAATCTCTTTGTTGATTATACCTATGTAGTGGCGCGAAAAAAGGAAAACACAGATTGTCTTCGCCATATTATTATAATTAATAATGTTATCCTTTTATGATTCTGCCAAGGTGGCTTTTTTAGGCCCCCAGCTCCTCAAAGAATATGTAAACCGTTTTAGTTACCATGTTTCTGTATTAAACATTGTAGGTAGGTACTTTAGTGTTTTGGTAGGAGTGTGAAGCTTTACTTTTACTGCTAATTGCTTGTCTAGACTTCGAAATGAAGACCTCATTGATGTTTATTTGTTTTATGTCAATTTTGTACTCTTGCTTTCTGTTGTCAATTTGACATCTTTACCTTTCTATCTGTTACTCACTCGAATAGAATTCTCTAACAACAAACCTTATTTAGCCGTGAAGAAGTAACAAACAAAACAACTTGCGACTGGTAATAGATCAGTAATTATCTGTGGTGACTTTAATATTAATATTTTAGAAAATAATTTCAATACCAGTAGATTATTAAATTTGTTTAAATCATTCAATTTGTCAAATGTGTTTGTAGAACCAACCCGAACAACTACGACTACTGCAACATGTATTGATAATGTTTTTTGTTGCTGCGACTATTTAGATAAAGCCGTTGTTAATTATCTCCCTTCTGATCACAGTGGTCAAACTGTAACTTTTGAGTACAACATGCCAATACAAAAAGTGCAGATCCAATCCAGACCAATAACATCAATTAATTTAAATAAATTTAATAGCACTTTAATTTGTAAATTAAGTAATCAGAACCTTACAGTGAACAATGTTAATACTTTGTATAATGAATTCTTCTCGGTAGTCCAAACCGAGTTCAATAATTATTTTAAGAAGAACACTAAAAGTATCAGCCCCAAGTTTTTATTTTGTGACTGGGCAACTAAAGGGCTTAGGAAAAGTAGGGAAAGACTTTTCGAACTGTATGGCCTTAAGCCTTATATTAACACGGAAACTTTTAATAAATATGTTGCTACTTACTCTAAAACTTTTAAGAACGCTTGTAAGGCAGCTAAAGCCTTATATATTAGCAACAAGGTTAAATCAGCAGACAATAAAATAAAGACGGTTTGGAAAATTATAAATAATGAAACAAACAGGAATAAAAAGCATAATTCTGATTACACACTGCAGACGTCAAGCGGTCTCATTTGCGATAACAAAGAAGTGGCTCAAGAATTTGTAAATTTCTTTACTAGTATCCCACTCAAAACAACTGAAACCTTAAATTCCTCGCCCTCGCTCGCTTTTGATTTAGTAAGGGCGAACGTTTCAGCCTGCCCGATTGAATTTAACTTTAGGCATATTAACCCCTTAATTGTAATTAAAGCTTTTAAGCAAATTAAGATCAAATTGACCGAAGATCTTTGGGGAATGTCCATTAAGATCTGTACCTCCATAATTGAGACTATTGCACCTTACTTAGCCTTAGTATTTAATTCGTGTGTGGATCAAGGAGTCTTCCCCGATTTAATGAAATACAGTAAGGTTATACCACTTTACAAATCCGGAGACAGTAAAGACACCAATAATTATAGACCCGTATCCGTTTTGCCGGTTTTCAGCAAGGTGTTTGAGAAGATAATGCTTAATCAAATGCTCAATCATTTTAACACGAATAAAATCCTACACGATCAACAGTACGGTTTCACCAAAGGACGTTGTACGACCGACGCCGGCGTAACTTTATTAAAACACATTTTTAACGCGTGGGAAGAGGCCCAAGATGCCATAGGAATCTTTTGTGACCTCTCCAAAGCATTTGATTGCGTCGATCACCAAACCTTGCTTTTGAAACTTGAGCATTACGGACTTGGAAAACTTGCGCTCAGTTTAGTTAGTTCTTATTTAAATAATAGACAACAACAAGTTCAAATAAATGGTGTCAATTCACTTGGTTTAATAGTAAAAATTGGTGTGCCACAAGGCTCGATATTGGGTCCTTTCCTCTTTTTAGTGTATATTAATGATCTACTCCATTTATTAAAAAATCAACCACAAATGGTGTTATTTGCTGATGACACTTCCTTAATTTTTAAGGTAAATAGACGTGCTACAAATTTTGACGACGTAAATAACGCCCTACTGCAGGTCCAAAATTGGTTCACTGCTAATAATCTAGTATTAAATGGAAAAAAAACTAAGTGCATAAGATTTTCTTTACCAAATGTCAAGGGTAGTGATTGTGAGATAATATTGAATCAAGAGAAACTAGAATTCGTCGATGAAACTGTTTTCCTAGGGATCACGCTCGACTCAAGGCTACAATGGGGTCCTCATTTAAAATCTCTTGCAGGACGGCTAAGTTCAGCAGCTTATGCTGTCAGAAAAATCCGTCAATTTACTGATGTAGATACCGCGAGACTAGTCTATTTTAGTTACTTTCATAGTATCATGTCTTACGGTATTTTACTTTGGGGACGGGCTGCAGACAACGATTCTATTTTTATTCTGCAGAAAAGAGCCATCAGAGCCATATATAATCTCCGCAGGCGCGATTCTCTAAGGGAACTGTTTAAGGAAATTAACATCATGACGGTGCCTTGTCAATATATCTATGAAAACATCATGTATGTAAGGAAAAATTTACATCTTTTTAGTAAAAG
This sequence comes from Mesoligia furuncula, assembly GCA_916614155.1. Classification (NCBI taxonomy): domain Eukaryota; kingdom Metazoa; phylum Arthropoda; class Insecta; order Lepidoptera; family Noctuidae; genus Mesoligia; species Mesoligia furuncula. The sequence goes on from OU744804.1 coordinate 24,541,203, forward strand.
AGGTGAAAGACATAATTATAGTACTAGAAATAGGGACCTATTAGTTCAACCAGGTTTCAGACTGGCTAAAGTAGATTCATCTTTTATGGGGTACTGTCTAAAATGTTATAATAAAATACCTCCCCACATTCTTCAACTGAATGAGACAAAATTTAAATCTTGTATAAAACGCACACTATGCAGTCAGGCATATTATAAGTTAGGGGATTACATCACTGACAAAAATGCCTGGCTCAATGCTAGTCCTGCTCCACAACTAATTGACTAACACTTGAAAATACTGTTGGAGCTGCTGAAGATTGTAAGACTATCCTTGCATTGTATAAACTCAATTTCCTTTGTATTGTATAATTGCATAGCACAGATGTGAGTTCTATGTAATCTATAGCTACCATTTACTGGGTAATAATATATCTTTCATTGACTTGAATATTCCCTGGCGGCTGATAGTGTGTCATGCTCACTCAAATGTCTCGCTGGCGGTGGCGTGTATGTTGGATCATTTAGCTCCCTTCAAAGTGGTTGAGCTGAATGGTGCTGATATATACGTCATGTTCGTGAACGGGCGCCGTCAGTTGGGACTGGTCATCACTTAGGCTGGTTTTAGAGTCGCGCTGACCGCACGCTGACCGTCGGCGCTGACAGCCGAAACGTATGAAAGGCACGCGCTGATAGCTACGCGTTATTCTAAAACGCTTCCTAGAAGTTCATACGTTTCAAGCTGTCAGCGCCGACGGTCAGCGTGCGGTCAGCGCGACTCTAAAACCAGCCTTAGCCGCCTGGGCTTATTTTAATTGTTTTAATTTTGGATTGTTGTTTTGTTACTATTTGTTGTATTCTGGACGCTCTTAACGCGGACATCTTTTTATTTTTTTTTACATCGTTCTCACATTATATAATCATAAATTCAAAAGAAGTGATGTAACAAATGTTTTTGTAAAATGTAATTTAAAAAGAGTGTCCATGGAGTTTCTTGCCCGTTCTTCTCCATAGGTACCTACGCTTTGGAATGGGCAACTAGCTTCATATTTTATGACTGACCGACTTCTTGACAATTCAAAAGTGCCTGTTAAAGGTTTAATTGAAATAAATGCTTTGAGTTTGAGTTTGAGTTTGAGTCAAACATATAAACACAGACACACATCATAAACTTCCGCCTTTATAATATTAGTGTGATTCTTATAATACCTATATATAATATCACTAATATTATAAAGGCGGAAGTTTATGATGTGTGTCTGTGTTTATATGTTTGTAACTTCTTCACGGCTTTGATAAAATTTTGTATGGAGGTAGCTGACACCCTGGATAAACATATAGGCTAATGTTTATCCCGATAGTCCGACGGGATCGAAACTTATGCGGGTGAAACCGCGGGGCGCAGCTAGTCAGTCTAAGATGTTCCCACTCCTTGGACACACGCCTCCTCTCTTCCAGAGGGAGTGGGCTGTAATCCACCACGCGGGCCCATTGCGGGTTGGTACATGTCACACGTCTTCGATTTTTTTTTTGTTTTAGGACATGCCGGTTACCTCAGGATGTTTTCCTTCACCGTTTTGAGAGCAGTGGTGATTAAATAATTTACACAAAGTAAAGCGCCTTTATCTGGGTTTGAATCCTACAACTCGAAAGTCGCGGCTATTCACGCCACCACTGCTCCATGCTCTCTGCAACCATATTTGCTGTTAGAGAATTCTATTCGAGAGAGTTGAGGTACTGACACACATGCTCATTACTAGCATGCTCAAACCAATCGGAGCAAGCGAAACTCACGTGACTTTGATTTTGATGAGAATGATACCTTATAGCTTACCTCTGTACTTATTATCCAACCATTTAACAACAGTAAGTAGTCCTATTCTGTAAAAATCTCAACGTGAAATCTTAGGTAAAGTGAGCGTAGAGTGAGCTGTCATTTCACCTCATCATCTGCCTAGCCTTTTCCTAACCATGTTGGGGTCGGCTTCCAGTCTAACCGGATGTAGCTGAGTACCAGTATTTTATATGGAGCGACTGCCTATCTGACTTCCTCCTCCTTGGTAAGACTGATTGTCAAACTTTCGGGCTTCTGACGACCCGTAACGTCTGTCAAAGATTCACGAATGACAACCGGGACCAATGGCTTAACGTGCTTCCCGAGGCACGGAAGGGTCTTGGTTTGTAAAGATGGTTGTCATTCCACCTCAGGCTGGGATTACTACTACTGACAGCTCACATCACCTATGTTTTCACGGTGAGAATTTTACAGAAAAAAAACAGTGGCACTCCGGGAGTGCCGACACAAGTGAAAACAAAACACAAACAGAATACTTTGCCATCACTCACTGACATATCGGATATACATTAAAACCGAGTACATCCCGAGGACAGCCGAACACATCCGAAGCGGGTATTTCTTGAATCGTCTTATAAAGAAAACACGCGCGGTGTCGCTTACGGTAACAGTGGCGCGAGTTCAATGGCTTTTGCCCATCTCAAAAAATGCCCAACGCGAATAAAGAAGTTTTCACTTCAAAAACCGGTATCATTACAAAAAAGAAAAAAAAAAGAAAAGAAAGAAAGAATAAGAAAAGAAAGAAAAGAAAAGAATAAAGAAGAAAAGAAGAAGAAGAAGAAGTAAAGAATTAGAATAAGAATGTTTTTACACACAAAATACCTACATAACACCAAAACCTTTCAGAAAATGATTCATATAAACGCCACCGATTTCCTAAATCAAAATAAAACGCGTAAGCCCAAAATAAAGAAGGTGCGACAGGTGAAAATAACAATTTCCTGTTTAGAAAAGGTAAAAAAAGTAACATGAAAGAAGTAACACATTACATCGTAACATTTTGCCAAAGGATTAAGAGGAATTTGTACATAATCTTCTATGTAAATCTTTTAAGAGTCCGTAATATCGTAGATTACCGTTTTGTGAAGAAAAATGAATGGTTCCGGAGGGCGGGAGAAAATCTGTTTCATACGAGCGAAGCCGCAGAAATTAAAGAGCTATGTAGCCGTTATTTATATTAATAGCCTGGCTATTTTTATTTATAGAGTTTTCTGTGTACAAAAAATAACGAAGTGATTAGAAGAAGAGAGTGAAGATTGTTCCCACTCCTGTGATACAAGCCTCCTCTCTTCGAGAGGGAGTGGGCAGTGATCTACCACGCGGCCTCAGTGCGGGTTGTCACATGTCTTTGAATTTTTGGTACATACATACCGGTTTCCTCCCGATGTTTTCCTTCACCGTTTTGATAAGTTATTCACACAAGTAAAGCGCCTGTCTGGGTTCGAACCCACGACGTACAACTCGTAAGTCGGGGCCCTTGCCACTGGGCCTGACTAAAACGACACGGTGTCCTGCTGCTACCTTTAGCCGGGGTGCTGGAGTGCTTCCGCATTTCGTCACGCTCCCCCGGCCAGGTGTTGGCCCGCATGATCCCCACATGGACCCCGTTAACCTCAGCGGCCGCATACGGCCACCATTCCTCTAGACAGAGGCGCACGCAGAACACGGCGCGCCGCTGGTCTCGGGCCTTTCACTGCTCAGGCAACAAACTCCCCAAATCTGTTGCCTGCAGGCTCTGGGCCGCCACTACTCTACTACTCACACCCTACCCTATAGCATCTACATCATTATAATAATAATTGTGATACAATATTTATTATTTTACTAGGTAAATGATCTCTAGTTTATTACTCATTAAATCCGGTCAACGATAACGTCAAATAAAATACTTTATAACGTTTTAAATCGGACCAGTCGGTGATTCGATCCCGCGTTATTTAAAATTGGAACGAAATACAAAATGGCTGTCCTGGTTTTATACTTAAAAAGATATGTTTAATACTGGAAGCTTTTAGCGATTCAAATGTCCGATAACTATAATATTTTACTGTTATTGAACTGGTTCCGTTTAATTGCGAACTGGACTGGTTATTGTAATTAGTTTTGATTTTCGACATGTTTTTTTTAATATATATGTATTATGTTATTAATTATGACGTATTAATGCCACCTTTTTTCCAGTGTGAGAGAGGGACGGAGCTATAGAAGCTGGTAGCACCATCTCTATTTTGCAATGGAATTATGATGGCATTATTTCTATCCTAATTCCTACTAATATTATAAACGCGAAAGTTTGTGAGGATGGATAAATGGGTGAATGTTTGTTGCTCTGTCACGCAAAAACTACTGAACGGGTTAAATTTTACAGTAATATAGCTTACTAGCGTCCGCCCGCGGCTTCGCCCGCGAGGTATGTCGATAAAAACTAACCTATGTCCTTTCACGGGATACAATCTATCTCTCTACAAAATTTTGTCAAAATCCGTTCAGTGGTTTAAGCGTGAAAAGGTAACATACAGACAGACAGACAGAGTTATTTTCGAATCACATCACACTAATATTATAAAGGCGAAAGTTTGTCAGTCTGTGTGTGAGTGTGTGTGTGTGTTTATATGTTTGTTACTTCTTCACACTCAAACGGCTGGACCAATTTGGATAAAAGTTGGTATGGAGGTAGCTGACAACCTGGATTAACATATAGGCTACTTTTTATCCCGATATTCCCACGGAATCGAAACTTATGCGGGTGAAACCGCGGGGCGCAGCTAGTTTATAATATTAGTATGGATACATCAAAATACCACATAGGATTATTTTTATGCCTATATTCCCATGGGATCGTCACTCATGCGCGTTCCCACTCAGTAATAATAATAAAAAATACTCCCACATTTCACCAGTTCTGTTTCAGTGCCATGTAATAGACGGCGAGCCTATTTTCATCAACCGGGCACAGATCCAGGCTCCGGGTCTGCTATTTAGAAATTCTTAAGAGCGGTTACGCTGTACGGCATTTCATACAAACTTTCAAGCCCTTGTTTTTCGAAAAGAAAGAACCGATTTTAATGAAACTTCATAGCAATAGCGTTTACGATCAATAGACTAACGAGGCACCTATAACAAATTCAAATTCATTTATTGGTGTGATTTTTAGTACATTTTTACATGAGACCTTAATAAGAAATAATTTGTTCCTCAAAAACCTACCTTAAAGGTGTACACTTTAACATAATTAATAATTATTATAAAAAACAATATCTAATCAACACATTAAAATAAAATAATTACAATATAACCAACAAGTAACACATTAACAATTCAATGTAGGTACCTACATAATATTAAATATAATGAATTGAAATAAAGATAATATTAAAATATATATATATATATTTTCTGTGTGGTGTCGGACTTAAAGAATAGCACCACCCCATACTTCCCGTGGGTGTCGTAAAAGGCGACTAAGGGGCGTACCGGAGAATGGGCAGCAGCGTTCTCTATGCATTCCACCACCATACCATACTGCGATCGCCAACCCACCTGCCAAGCGTGGCGATTATGGCAAACCCCCCCCTTTTGGGGGAGGCCTATGTCCAGCAGTGGACGTCTTTCGGCTGAAATGATGATGATGATATATATATAAATAAAAAATATATAAATATTTCAATATTTTTATCATTAAGGAATTCGTCAATAGTATAATAACATTTTTACAATAATTGATGTCTTAATTTGTTTATATATTGAATAATATTTAGTAAGTCCTTAATACCATTTGGTAATTTACTAAATATTTTTGGGGCCATGCAAAGTATGCTTTTGTGCATGAAGGCGGTCTTTGATAGTCGAACGCAAACGAACGAAACCACCTTTTTATAAAGTTTTCTATTTAGCTTCTTACAGAGAATCTTTACCTAATTTCAATCCTCAGTGAAAATCACAAATTATCTAATGCAATTTTTTTAATCTGAAACGGATTATTTATGTATTCAAATCACGTCTGATGACGTCATTCGGCTGTTTTTACTCGGCCCTTCAGCGAGCTTTCGGATTAGACTGTCTGTTCTAGTTTAGTTTTGATTGTTATAATATTAGGTACTTATGTAAAAATACTTTTTTTAAATATTATCCCAAGATTAAGGCCCCTCGCCCACGGCGACTTTTTGTAGCGATGCAGTAGCGATGCTGTCGAGCGTTCTCATCGATACAGTCGCGATGCGGTCGCTACTCGCTAGTTGTTTGCCCTCGCCCACACCACGATTCTCAGTCGCGATGCAAACGCGATACTGTCGCGCTTCTGTCGCGATGCCAACGCGATTCAGTAAAGGCACAAACATTGGGCCACAGTTGCAAGAAGGACTCCGTTGAGGCAACCTTAGTCACGTTGTCTGTTGTTTGTTTGTGCTGCTTTTACGTAAGCAGCCGAAGCGTCTCAACTCACGTGCCACCCTCCCTCCATTCTCTCCCCGATGTCGTCCGACACGGTCGCGCGTTTGCATCGATAGAGTCGTGATGCTGTAGCGCGTTGCAAATGCGACTAACGCGCGTTAGTAGGTAGCGATGCTGTTGCGCGTTTACAAAACACGCGACAGCATCGCTACAAAAAGTCACCGTCGGCAAGGCGTCTTAGAGACAGCGCGCACTAGCGACTTTTTGTTGACCGATAGTTTGATCGTTCAGGGAATCAGTATGGAGCACAGATATAGATATACCTATATAACGCAAGAGTAACTACTTCGCGTGCCAAAAATTGCACCAACTTATGATTACAAATCGTAAGCCGCCCCTTTCGCGCTCAGTCCTTTGTACTGCTGGCTGGGTAAGTGTGAGCGAGAGCGCGAGCTTGTGACGTCATAGTAGGTAGTCAAAAAATGGCACGCTTGGTTTTCATACAGTTCGTGATACTTGCGTTATCTAGGTATATCTATATCTGTGGTATGGAGCTATATTGAAGTGCACGCGTTTGATCGGCCGATTTATAATCGCCAAATGCGTGCAACATATCAAAAAAAAAATTGCTATATTTAAAAAAAATATTAAAGCCAATCTTTCTAGACTCGATTCGTTCTAACGTCTAGCCAGATGACATTGTCTGGGACGGATGGCTTTAAACTACGGATGGTTTATCCTTACGAGGAGATTTCGAGAAAATCTCACTTCTTTTCATCCTCATTTGTTTTACGAGCAAGTCGAAAAGAGACTTCAAAGTTAACAAGGGAATAAATGGGACGTCTGCGAGACTAACTGCGTAAAGAAAAAGTGCACGCAATGGTAAGCGAACTACAGGACCAAAACGCAAAGTTTTATAATGCTTAAAAGTGATGATCTGCAACAGAAACAGAAAAATATATGATATTCTTCAGGATATATGCTAGTTAGACAGTGTGATGAAAACATAATATGTACAACTAATTTGATACGATAGAAAAAAAAATCATGAAGATACCTCTAAAAACTTTCTATTCACAATAAAAACCATACTATACATACAATCATTCTGATTTTTTGTCAGATTATTTCTACAAGCAACAAACTAAAGCACTATTGTTTTAATTTTTAAGTTCAAACAATAGATTTTTTGTAAATAGATAATTGCTTCATATTTTGCAATAAGTATATTACTATAGATTGCAATGAATACAAAGATCCAGGAGGAGATCGAGGTGGAGGGGTGGAGGGGAGTTCAGGGGATCAGACCGGAATAATTCAAAGTAACTGTACAACCAATAAGAGGTTATGTTAATATATGTTAATGTAGGTACATTTTAATTCTCAGAATAAATTCTGTATAAAACAGTAACGAATAAGAGTATAATAACAAACTAAATAGCAAACTAGCTACCTAATCACAAACCCACAATTGATACCATTAGTTCATTGAGACAATAAATTGATACCAAATATTTGGTATCAATTTATGAAGCGGCGGTGGCCCAGTGTTGCCACCCCAACTTACGCCTTGTAGGTATTGGGTTCGAACTCAGACAGGCGCTTTACTTAGTGTAAATTATTTCATCACCACTGCTCTCAAAACGGTGAAGGAAAACATCTTGTGAAAACAGGCATGTCCTAGAACAAAATTCGAAGACATGTGACATCTACCAACCCGCACTGGGACCGCGTAGTAGGTTACAGCTCATTCCCCCTCTCGAGGAGGCCTGTATCCCAATAGTGGAAACATAGTAGGCTGACTATGCTATTTAATATCACCTATAGAGGTATGAGAAACAGGGTGTAAAGTTCACTCATACTCTCTAGAATAGGGAGGATCCTCCGACCAGACAGGTGTTGTGTCTGGCGGGCAACTGCCTGATGATTCATGTCGCCGTTGTATCTATGCTAGTTGCGCGGTAAACTCTGCTTGCGAGATGCAGGATTTACGTGACGTCAGTATGACGCGTTGTTTTTGCATGTGGCGTTACAGATACCGCTACACACCTATGCACACTTATCGAACTATAAAACGTGATAATCTTGTTTATCTATAAAAATTCTTGCACGTTCATTAGAGGTTTTTGAACGATTAGTAGTCTAACAGAAGTCGCTGATTACGATAAGACTGCCTTTTGTATCACCTGTTTTCTTTTTCTTTGTGTAGTTGTTGTGCAAAAACAGTATTATCTGTAAGTTTATCTGTCTACAGCCCGTGGATTTTCAGCAAGAATTTTGCCTCCTGCAGTATTTTATAAATCAAGCCGCCTTGGCTTTTCTCAATTCTGTTGGGGTCGGCTTCAAGTCAGTTAGACTGGAAGCCGACCCACAGCCCCGGATACAGCTGAATACCAGTATTCTACATGAAGCGACTGTCTATCTGACCTCCACAACCCAGTTACTGAGTAACACACCATACCACTTGGTAAGAATAGTTGTCAGACTTTTGGGCTTCTGACTACCCGTAACGACTGTCAAAGATCTACGAATGACAGCCGGGACCAACGTGCTTTCCGAGGGCACGGAGGGGTCTCGATATAAAACACGAACCGTTTGCGGCACCCTTTGATCGATCCGGGTAGCTATTACCATTAAGCTACGGACTCCTCCTATATTATTATGTCAATGATAATTAATTTACTTCCACCCGGATTTTAAAGAGGACATTTTGTTTGAGCTCACTTTTACGTCAAACACCGATACCAAGCAATTAAATTCTGATGTTGTTATGACAAGGCAAATAACGAATAACGATATTGAAAAATTCTAAGTGCTTGGCCAAACTGCAAACTGCGCGGGGCGGGCGCGACGGCGGCGGCGTGGCGTACTCAAACATAAGAACTTCATTTAAGCGTTCATAGTGGGCACAAGGGCGTGGTGAGCGGCGCAGGCTGTTGACGCGGGGAGCGCGCGGTCAAATTGCGCCATAGCTCGTTCATACAAGTGGCCGCAGTGAGTGCGCGGGCAGCCCGCGTGGGGACCGGGTTTCTCAAATTAGTTCGAGCTTTTTTCTAGTAAATAAAGTTTTGTTCATCTTTATTATATTTTGACAAACACTGGACAACACTCAGAACGAAGCCGCGCTGGACTGCGGATAGGCAGATCGCGGCGTTCCCGCACCCTCGCCGCTCCCCGCCCCGCGCTGCGAGTCTGGCCAAGCACTAATAGAAAATGTTTTTTTTATTATCTTTGAAATCGTTTATACGCCATTTGATAGGTTAAATAGAAAGAAAGAAAGAAAGTACGTTAATTTACGGCAAGCATGACGCATAAAAAAAAAAACAAACAAAAAAAAATCGTTTATAAAGCCCGTACCCATGAGTGCCAACGGGACCCAATTACTAAGGCTCTGCTGTCCGTCTGTACGTACGTCTGTCACAGGGTTGTATCTTATGGACCGTAAAATGTTTAAAGAGTGTGTATTACTATGGCCGCTATAACAACATAAAAAATAAAATAAAGTAAAAAATTAAAGGGAGTCCCCAGTCTCCCATACAAGAAAATGTGGTTTTTCGGCTTTTATTTTACTAAAGAGTAATTTGTGGTTTATAAAAAAAAAATGTTTATTGAGGATCTCCAACAACGGATACAAATATACAATTATAAAACAATAATAATAAAAAAGGTTCTTTTACGTGTGCTTCTTCAATTATAGGAGACCACAGCATGAACATATAACTAGGTGTACACACGACAAAAATAGAGAAAATAAATTATGAATGATGAATAGAAATTATAAAATTAATAAAATAAATATGTAGTGTAGGTACTGTTAAATATTGTACGGTGGTACGGAACCCTTAATGTGCAACTCCGACTTGAACTTGGCCGCTTTTTTACTTCTGTTTAACGTGAAATGACGATTTTATGACAAGTCCGGGAGGCCATAAAAGCGTTGTCTAAGCTATTTACAAGTAGTCGGACCTTCACATCAATTGGACGAATCATCGATAGTATTAATATTTTTATTGCTCAAAGAGAATTCTGCGAAAAATTAAAATTATTTTCAGCACAATTTACTCGTTAACTTTGATTGGCTAATAACAATCTGAAAGTAAATTGGACAAGAGTATTTTCCATTTGTCGTTTGATTTTACATGCGTAGGTTCTGCCAATGTTTCAAGGTATCTGTGGGATGAGTATTGAAATATGGGTAAACTGACATTCAATTACTTGTAATCTCGAAACAGACCTGAAAGTTTATGAAATTCAATTAAACATTCGCTTAAGAGCGTTTACGTCGTACGGCATTTCATACAAACTTTCAAGCCCTTATTTTTCGAAATGAATGAACCGATTTTAATGAAACTTCATACTCATAAGCAGGATACAAAGGTCTAAAAAGTTAGTAGAGAACATTTTCGAAAAATAGTGTTACTGCCAAATTAGACAGATTTTAAATTTTCCATAGAAACAGAGATTTCCAGTTATCTTTTTTTAAATAAGACATGTTCTCTACTAACTTTTTAGACCTTTATATCCTGCCTCTGCGTATGAAGATTTTAATGAAATAAAATCGGATCATTAGTTTCGAAAAATAAGGGCTTGAAAGTTTGTATGAAATACCGTACGGCGTAAACGCTCTTAAATCAAGATATTACGTAAAAAGGAACGTCTGTCATTTTAAAATTCATAGGAACACGTTATGATCCCCCTAGAATACTAATCATCGCTTATGAGGCCGCATGTAGTAAAAAAATCGTTTTGAATTTATGAAGGTACTTAAAATGCTTTTTTAGGTGTGTTAGGGCCACTCATTAATAGGAAAATCTGCTCTTTAAAATTATATTACTCAACAACAAATTTCAGGTAGGTACAGCATTTAAGGGGCTTACATGAACTAAAGCGCGATCACTGTCGGACTACATAGAAAAGAAAGAGAAGCGCGTTGCACAACGCTGGTAATTTATTGCAAATTATGAAGCAATTATTTAATTACAAAAAATCTATTGTTTGGACAAAAAAAATAAAACAGTAGTGTTTGAGGATGTTGCTTGTAGAATAATTTGACTGAAAATCTGAATAATTGTATGTATATTAGTATGGTTTTTATTGTAAAAAGAAAGTCTTTAGAGGTATCTTCATGCTTTTTTTCTATCGTATCAAATTAGTTGTATTATGTTTTCCACACAGTATCTACCTAGCATATATACTGAAGAGCATCATATATTTTTGTGTTTTTGTTTACTGTAGCGGATCATAAATACTTTTATTGTTTCTTAAACTTGCGTTTTTTGCGTTTAGGCCCTGTAAGCCCCTTAAGTGACGCTTGTAGTGCAATGCGTGTACGCACGCGCTCGCAACGAGTGACCTGAGCAAACTTTCGGCGGGTGGCGGGCGAGGAAGCGATGCGCCTGCGCGGCCCTCATCCTTTGCCTTGCGTCCCACGTGATCCTCATAGCTGCACAGTGATTCCGCGGTAATGCAACGCACAATGTGCGCGTTAACAGTTTAAATCTTATTTCGTTTAAAGATTCTTAAATTCCAGAGACGGTTTAAAAACCAAATTTAGATTTTTTTTTTATAAAATCACCTCCTAGGCGATCCAGAAATAAGCGTATATAAAACAAGATTAGTATTCCAGAGTAAAACAATACGTTGTCATAACTACAAGATAATAAAATTAAATAAGTGACAGTCAACGAATGGGAAGTTGTCATAACTTTCATTTTATCGCGGACTTACTTTACGATATGATAATAAATATATAAAAGTACAAAACACAAAACTTGAAATCTCTAACGCCTTTGCACTAGCTTCTTCTGTACTAACCACTTGGTTATTTTGTATAGTAAATACTATCATCCTTAATAGTCGATCTTCCATCTATTTATTTTACATAAATAAAATAGAATAAAAATCTAAACTGTTCATTGAATATTTATGGAAAAACGTAATTGCTACGAGGTTTGAAAACAGATCAGATACCGAAAATATACCTACTTAGTTTTTGGAATTTTAGACCGTTTGTCTGGATGTATGTTTCGGATCGGCCCAAATATAACTGAATGGATTTGGATGCAATTTGGCACTCAGATAGTTTATAATCTAGATTAAAACCTAGGGTACTTTTAAGAGGAGTGTTACAATAATGCTCGTAGTTTATATCGCGTGTATTTCCTCGTTGAAATTGAATACTATTCGTTGGTTGTTGATTGGTATAAATAACAATTAATTAGTAAAGTTAGTTCGTTTTCTCGATTTATTTAGCAATAAATAGATAAATCGTTCTCCTGATGCATGTTTAGGCAAAAACTCATGGAAAGCTGATTTGAGAGCTCTAATTTGCAGATTCTGTAGAATGTAATCCATCAAAACAATTTTTCTCATAATTATCACAAATACCATATACTTTTATAATAATAGAATACATTTTTGTTAAAATAAAGAAAAGAAAAAAAACGACTGGACCTAATTCAATATTCCACTGGAAACAAGTCAGAATATCTTTGAACTTCTACATCATTATAATAATTGCAATAATATCAATAAAAAAAATATATATATTTTGATTTTTTTGAAATAAAATAAGTACTTACTATAAAAGGAGTTAAAAATTAACCTGACATACTTTAAGAGGTGCTTTAGACCTTCGAACTGAACAACTTTTACTATGGGACCAACTCTGAAATCACAAAAACAAATACAGCTGTTTTACAAAAGTTCAATACCTACTTGACCAAAATGTATGAAACAGCGAATTTTTTTTTTTCGTGATTTCAGAGTCGGTTCCATAGTGAAATTTGTTCAGTTCGATGGTCTAAAGCACCTCTTAAAGTTTGTCAGGTTCATTTTTTAACACTTTGCATATTTCCTAGGCCTTAATTTATTGAGGCATCCACAGGCAAGACGACAATCTCATAGGTTGAACTGCGAGATGCCATATATATATATGTCGGACCCATCGTTAGGTCGGGAGCTCACTTGACAACGAGGCGGAAGCGGTGTGACGACAACGACTATTCGGAACGCCAGCGCCATGTGGTGGCGCTTGACAGAGTCTAGCCTGAGTTCGTGGGGGGTCGACGCTGGAGGACAGCGCCGCCACAAGAACGATGTGGAGCTCTCTTGCACATTGGACATGGTACGAACAACATGTGCTCAGAAACTGTCCCACGTTCCGTATCTGGTTGTATCGTGTACCTACAGTGTGTGATTTGCTAGTGTGATTAAATTGACTGTGAAATTATAATCTGATTTGAACTGCAAACTGTTTTTCTATTGCGCAATAACCAACACATACCCACTGTAGCCCACACTAGATAAAATATGGCTGATAATAACGAGACACACTATACCTTCCCCGTCATATAAAAAAAAAAATGATTCGCGCTTAGTGCCGAAATGTAAGAGGGCTCTTAATCCCAATATTTATTGATATTTATTTGGGATATTTTCCGACATCTACGCGGGTTAAGCTGCGGACAAAACCTATCAATAAAGTGAGAGACGGATCAGTGGGGTTATTGCGTAACACACTATCAGTAGCAATGGGTTTCATTCTGACAGTTCAACAGCATTCATTGCGTTATTGACGTTGTTGAGCAGACACATTTTTCGAACATATGAAGCAATGGATTAGCTATATCCATCAAAATGATTCAGATTGAGATTGATAGTGTGTTACGCAACTAGGGTGCAGTTGTAGATGTACAGGCGCCAGCACATCAAGCTACTACAATCTGTCAAATTTCTTTAACAGATTTTCAAATTTATCGCTGAATCATTAGGTTCAAATTTGATTGAGAAAATTTGACAGTTTCGCGTAGCTTGATGTGCTGGCGTCTAGGCGTCTGTACCTTAGTATTATTTACTTTTCCTGTTGAGAGCGATACGGACGAATTGTTTGATGGCCTTTGATCATTTCCCCCCCTTTTTATATGCTGCAACTTTGCCATAGTTTTATAACATTGATTATGTCGAAAAATTACTACTAATTTAACCCTTGTCAGGTTGGGGATAAAGCTCATATTAATGGTCATTGGCAGTGTACTTAGAACTATGATTACTCTGTTTCATTTTCGAAATATAACAGTCTTAATCACTAGGCAAAGTTTGGCCACAAAACTGTAACATTACCTGCTTCAATTTTGACCGACTAAACGACATAAATACATCATTCTTGCACTTGAAGTTAACCCTTATTAGTAGGACTTAGGGATGAGAATTGCAAAACAGCCACTTTTTGCTTATACCACTAGAAAGAATGCTAGGCAATGTTGTGTTCGACTACTTGTAAATACCTTAGTTCATACATAAGGAGTTTGTGAATACGGGAATTTAATCAACTCAGCTGGACGTAGACCACTGCTGGACACAGGCCTCTACTAGGCCGCGGCACAACACCCTGTCCTCCGCCTTCCGAATCCAGTAGCCCCAGCCACCTTTTCAAAGTTCGTCGGTCCATCTAGCCATCATAGTTAAGGGGCATCCTACACCACGCTTGCCGATACGCGGTCTCCATTCCAGGACTCGTCTCCTTCACCGGCAATCATTCCTTCGACAAACAAGACCAACCCACTGCCGCTTCAGTTCGTTTACTTTGCAAGCTTTTTGGTAACTCCAGTACTGGGAATTACTTTCCATAGAAGAATATTTGTAGGACAACTCCTGTCGTCAGCACTTTACAAGAACTGGGGGCCTAAAAGGCCACTTTGAAGAATCATAAAAGGATAACGTTATGATTCGTAATATGGTGAAGACAGTCCGTGTTTTTTTTTTTTCGCTGCACTACATAGGTATAATCAAAAAGATTGGAATTGGATTTGGATCGGATTGATTGGTATTTTGGCACAGACAAAAAAAAATAACTGAAAAATGCTTCACCAATGGGATTTGATACGATTAACTTAACGGTTAACTTTCCATTATGTTATCCTTTTATGATTCTGCCAGATTGGCCTTTTTAGGCCCCCAGGACTCGTCTCCTTCACCGGCCATCATTCCATCGATAAACATGACCAACCCACTGCCACTTCAGTTCGATAACTTTGCAAGCTTTTTAGTAACTCCGGTACTGGGAATTACTTTTCATGAAATATATTACTTATTGGAGAATATTTGTAGGACAACTCCTGTCGTTATCACATTACAAGAACTGATGGAAGGCTAGTGATGGCGCCAAACACGTAGCCGAATTCTGGGGCCAAGCCTATGTAGAAGAGATAGATACAAGCAACAAGAATAATGTTCCCAGGATTTTGTAATATCTTAATTTAAAAGAGTGTCCATGGAGTTTCTTGCCCGTTCTTTTCCATAGAGATCTACGTTTTGGAATGGGCAACTAGCTTCATCTTTCTGACTTACTGACAGACTATTTAATTTTGACAATTCAAAAGTACCTGTACAAGGTTTAATTGAAATAAATGCTTTGAGTTTGAGTTTGATTGCGATCGACACGCTAAGAAGAAGAAAACGTTCAAACTAATAATGAAATTATGTATTTCTATTCAGGATTACGACGCATAAGTAGACGTTGCTAGACGTAGTAGTTTTTCTTCATTAAAAATATACAAAACCGTAGGATATTCTCTCAAAGAGACGGCAAAAGCAAAACGACAAGTAATCCCATATTATTTTTAAAAGTACTATTTTTCTTTTTTTTCTGTATTACTGTACCCGACTTTTGCAGCGCACATGAACCACACAGAAAATTGTTAGGGAAAGTAAATGAGAAAGTTAAAATTAATTATTTCTGTAAATCCTTTGCGATGAAAGAAAGAAAGAAAAATAGGTTTATTTGTCACAGAAACACGTGCATACAAAAAGGTAATTAATTCTAATAATAAGGAAAAATAAAAACAAAAATTATCTATAATCACGAACACAAAGCAGAAATAGTCATAACTGTGACAAGAAGGCTTCCACTCAGCATCATGCTGTGGTATTATACAGGGTGTTCAAAAAGTCTTGGATCAAACGAAATAGGGAGATAAAGGATGTCATTTCCAACGCTTTTAAAGTGAGAAATAATTTTTGGTAACGCTTCGAAATTTGGTACCCAGAGCCGCAATAGAACTTTTGTAGTGCTGATACGTTATCTAGTAATAATACAACACCGACTGTTTTATTGTTTTGTATCACTTTTTTTTTTTTTTAATTCATCTAATTGTAAAAGAATTCTGTACTTATACAAAAATATTCATAACTTTTAGGGCAATTTAATTATGGCCATGCTGTTTATCTCCCTATTTCGTTTGATCCACGATTTTTTGACCACCCTGTATAAAATATTCGTTCAATCTCAGAAGATCCATTGGCCAGATCCATGATGTATCTTGTGACGAATGTTTTCTCATCGGATCCTCATTTCAAGACGTGAATCTACTGGGATTTTTATATAAAGTATTATATAATAGCACAGCATCACGGCAAGCGGCGGAAGCTAGTAAGCTTCCGCCCGCGGCTTTTCCCGCGAGATATGTCGATAAAAACTATCCTATGTTTTTCCCCGGGATGCAATCTATCTCTCTGCCAAATTTTAGCCAAATCCGTTCAGTGGTTTAGGCGTGAAAAGGTAACATACAAACAGAGTTACTTTCGAATTTATAATATTAGTATGGATTATCCGTAACTGTTCCCAAACAACTCAAGTTCCCACACGAAACAGAATGCCTAATATTTTCACCCCAACTGCTCAGACAAACTAGGCAAATACGTGACAAGACTATACAACTGCTTCTATGTCTAGGTGAATGTGACACAGATTTACCCCACGTAAATTCCTCTTCCAAACACATGATAGATAGACACACTTCTATTGTCGTCATTACCCTTATCTACAGGGTTATTGGTAAAACATTAACAACCTCTTAAGAGGTCATTGTACTCATCGTTATGAACAATTTTTACTATGGGACCAAACCTGAAATCGCGAAAAAAATCAGCTGTTCTCTACGTTTAAGTTCATATAACTCGTCAAAATGTAGGGAACAGCTGATTTTTTGACCCTCGCAACCTCTATTTCCTCTATCCGTTCGAAAACTACTATACCGATAAAGTTTTTTTTTTAAATCATAAATGTTTTTATTTTGTGTACTAAGTAGGTTTGCAATAACACTTTTAAAAACTAGATGAAGTCGGCGTTTCCTATCTAACCGCTCTGAGAAGAAAGGCCGAAACAAACCTAATAGGTCACAGTCTCTTTTAAAGTCCAGATATAATCTTGGTCTGTTCATGTGAAGACCTGAAACGGTATTTTGAGGAAAGAATCACACAGCTTGAGTGGACCTGTCCAGTTAGTTCACGAATTTGTCAGTAATCATGCAGTGCAATTCAGAACTTAACATAAATCGGACAAAATCAAGCTAGGTAAAGCACATAACATAAGGTCACATAAGGAATAACCAGAGACGATCATAATAAATCGAGTCGACAAAAACTGTGTCGCGAACAGACTTTATCCTTAAAATAATCCACCCAATACGCCTATAATTTTCAATACTTCGCCCAAACCGTATTACTGCTACGTACCCAAATCTTCAGTTAACATAACCTTAGGTTTTTTGCGTCAATAAACGCAGAAATAGTTGGAAACTATATAATTTACGAGCGTCGTAAAGAAATGGGGAGACGTGCCAACCGGGGATGGTTACCGTTGTTATAGATACGTGTCGACGGTACGGCGATCGGGGGATTCGATTTCGGTTGAGCAATTTATGATCGACTGAAAAAATTAAATATAGAATTTCAAAGTTGGATAAACCAAAATGGATGGCGGTTGAGAAATAAATTTCCTACCAATGTTATTTTATAATGTTATTACATTATAAAATAACATTAGGTCTGTTTGGTCTATGTTACAGTGAATCGTGATAATTCGATAAAAAAAAAGTTAATGCGTACAAGTTGACGTGTAAATAAATAATTGTGAATATCTTTATTACCACCAATGCCAGATTGTTGACTAATCCGAGGCTTAAAAAAAAACACTCAAATAATTGAAGGTCATTGAATGTGGCCGTACATTTAACGTCTACATTTAATGACCATAGATAAAATTATGTGAGTGAATCCGTACTCCACAGGACCTTGGAGGGACATTTTGCACCTAATAAGATTAATGATTGGCTTACAGGGTTTCAAGGTGGTCAGTCAATAGCGTCGCAACTCACAATAGATCGTTGCCAGGCGCATTAACCAAGACACTTGTAACTAGCTTTTACAAAACAATGCTTTGTTATTTGATCAAGCAAAATCAGTGTTCAATTGTTTTCCAAACCAATTTCTTGCAAATTCTTACAAAGACATCGAACGAATGTCAGCAACCACTGAAACACGAACCCGTGGTCATGCAACTGCAAGTTTCATTAGTAATTATTCAAAATACAACTGATTATTTAAGTTGATTGTGTAGTGTAACTACTAAAAGTAGTTAGTAAAAGAATATAATGAATTAAATTAAACAAAGAGGTTTTGACTTTGATTTATCTTCGAACGAGTTTTGATTTACAGACACTGTTATTGTTTTAGGATTGTTAGACCAGTAAAAGTAAATTATATTTCAGACCTAGGGATTCTGTTTGAGAGTTATATTGCTGAAATAATAAATGGATGGTGGAGACTGTGATAGATTGCTTGGTAGTGGGGTATCCATATCCAGACACAGGTGGGTTAAAAATAAACGTTAAGAGAAAAATTTAAAGACATTGTTTCTGTGTAAGTAAACTCGTGGCTAAATAATAACAGCGTGGATGGGTGACCATCCATTAAATATCGAGACCCTTCAAACTCAAACTCAACTCAAACCATTTATTTTAATTAAAACTTGTACAGGCACTTTTGAATTGTCAAAATTAAATAGTCAGAAAGTTGAAGCTAGTTGCCCATTCCAAAACGTAGATCTCTATGGAGAAGAACGGGCAAGAAACTCCATGGACACTCTTTTAAATCTAGATATTACAAGATCCTGGGTACAATATTCTTGTTGCTTCTATATGTAATAACAATGTAAAAAAAGACACAAACGAAGAAACAAGTCAAATATAAGATTAAAAATAAGCCTTGGCAGTTAAGAGATGACCAGTCTCAACAGACGGCGCCCGTTCACGAACATGACGCGTGGATCAGCACCATCCAGCTCAACCATTTTGTAGGGAACCCTGTTCTGCAAGCAATGTGCCCTGCCCACTGTCAATGAAGTTTGGCTTTTCATCGGGCTATGTCGGTTACCTTGGTTCTCCTGCGGATCCCTTCTGATTCGATCAAGTAGGGAAACTTCAAGCATAGCCCTCTACACTGTTTTGATTACCAATACCTAGGACCCTAAGAAGGCCACTTTGGAAGAATCATAAAAGGATAACATTATGATTCATAATAGACAGTTAACTGTTAAGTTAATCGTATCAAATCCCATTGGTGAAGGATTTTTCAGTTTTTTTTGTCTGTGCTAAAACACCAATCAATCCAATCCAAATCCAATCCCAATCTCTTTGACTATAGTAGTGCAGTGAAAAAAAGAAAAATACGGATTATCTTCCATATTATAATTCATAATGTTACCTATTTATGATTCTGCCAAAGTGGCCTTTTTAGGCCCCCTAATCTTTAGCATTATTACAGACACCCTGGTGCCAAATCAGTACCCTATATTTACCCACCGACAACATTACTTAAATGTAATATTACCACAAAGCCAACTTTAATCACAGGCTATAAAACACAGTTTATCTCCCTTACGTAACCTGGTTCACGTCGTAAATTCTAGTTACCATCATATTATGTGACAACGTTATGAAACTATTGCGACGATATTTGCAGTTACGTTATAAATAACGTTTTCATGAGTAGGTACGGGAGGGTTATTTTTCATCATACCTGAAGTGTCAATAGGGGTCAAAGTTTGGGCGTTAATGAAATTAACTGTTTGTAGATTGGGGATGAACTCGGAAATAGCTAATTTTTTAAAATAAATAATAAAGGAGCTATTCGTAATCTGAGAGGAGAAGAATATTATTTCTCTCTGACAAAGCTTGTTTAAGAGCAGTCACATAATATAATTATGGAATGTTGGCAGATTATTAATTATTGAAATAAATAAAATGGTAATATAATGCCTTAAAAATGCCAAAGGAAGTTGTTTTTATTTATCATACATTTCATCAATACCTATCTTATAAAACCTAACCATAAATTGAGCCGAGTGTCGTTAAATCTAGACGCTGAAAATACGCTTGAAGTTACCAAGTAATAAAACTTTTTTTACAAAAAAAAAACAACCGGCTTCCACAAAAAACACTATAGTGAAAAATAACTTTAATTTCGGTAATCGCTGTTGTTGGTTCCGCATTTTCGTTTTTTGACGCCTACTTCCAAAATTAAAGTTGTTTTTCATTTCGTCGAAGTCGGCTGTTTTTTTTTTTTTTTTAATTAATTTCCATTTTTTTAGTTGTACCTATCCCACACAAATTCATATAACACTACTTGGTATGTAAATATCAGTGACATAGTTAGTGCAAAAAAATCGTAACATTGAAGCTCGCTCACAAACTATCCAGCAATGTTAATAAAATTTTGAAAGAAAATCACTAAAAAAAGAATTTAGCAAATCCGTTATGCCCGAATATACGTAAAAAAATACATAAACATCCAAATTGAAAACCTCCTCCTATTTTGAAGAAATTACAAACTAATACTAAACCTTAATTAATTTAATAGTAGGTATATGAAGTCATAATATTATTATTTAAAAAAAAACTATTATTTTATTTAAGTAAGTATTATATATAATTTATGCTAATATTTAAAATAATAATAATATGTACATTTATATGAGGTCTGTGTGGTGCCGGACTTAAAGAATATCACCACCCCTTACTTCCCGTGGGTGTCGTAAAAGGCGACTAAGGGTCTTACCGGAGAATGGGCAGCAGCGTTCTCTATTTATTCCAACATCATACCATACTGCGATCGCCAACCCGCCTGCCAAGCGTGGCGATTATGGCAAACCCCCCCCCAAAATTGGGGGAGGCCTATGTCCAGCAGTGGACGTCTATCGGCTGAAACGACGACATTTATATGAAAAAATAAGCAAAATAATCTAAACTAAACCTTAATTAATGTGTCGACATTCTAATATTTTACTACCTACACCTACATACATCCATCCCTATACTGTAATAATAAACTGGAGCCCTAGACATGACTCTTCAGGGTTACGACGATATACATGGAAGGTAGCGCGTGTAAAACCTTAGGACAGGAATATACGAGCGAATACTAAGTCAAGGTCAAGGTCATGCACGGATTTAGTTCTAGTTTAGTATGCAGTGTAGACTTAGGCTTATATTGTGTTCTGTGCCTGAGTAAAGATAGAATAATTCATTTCATTAAGGGAGATAATTTTGAAGAGAATATTTAGAGATTCATGCGGTGGATAAAGATTATAAGGAATTCGTTTTGCGAGCAGCAGTAATAAAGGGTGTAGGGTAAAGGGTATGTTTTATAAACTATGTGGTACACTAATCGCATAGTTTATAACGTTAGTGACAAAAAGACAAGTTTTGTTTTTTAAAGTTGAAGATTGCTTAAAAGTTTGTCATCTGGACAAAACTATTGAGATTTTTTTGTTGTTTCTGTTTATATTTTGTTCCATAACTAATAGACAATAAAAAGTAGGTAGGTAGTTTTCTTTCTGTTTTTTTTTCTTCACAAGTATACATTACTTGTGAAATTTAAAGCACAACAATAATTTAACAATAATGTAACAATTATTGCGTAAATTAGCTGGTCTATTGACCGTCATTATATTCTGTCAAATAAAATGATCAGAAACATTTGTCGTAAAATATTAGCCATAATATATCGTCCATTTTTAACATACGACTATATTTCAGCACTACATCGTCACTTCAGTACAAATGGGGCCAAACTTACTAACAAGAGAAAACTCCGGAAAACTCGGGAACTCCGACAGTCGAGTGCGTAACCTACTTTATAACCTTGAGTGATCATCATCTGCCTAGCCTTTTCCCAACAATGTTGGGGTCGGCTTCCAGTTTAACCAGAAGCAGCTGAATACCAGTATTTTACATGGAGCGAGTGCCTTTCTGACCTCCACAAACCATTTACTGGATAATACGATACCCCTTGGTAAGACTGGCTGTCAGACTTTCGGGCTTCTGACTGTAACGACTTTCAAAGATCCACGAATGAGAGCCGGGACCAACGGCTTAACGTGCTTTCCGAAGCACGGAGGGGTCTTGGTATGTAAAGATGGTCACCCAAGCACAGACCGATCGATCAACCTGTGCGTCTGTTATTATTTCGCCCCGGGCCCCTCTGGCTGTATAACCTTGAGCGGTGTGTAGCGTATTTACAATAGTAGAACAGAGCACGCACGCCCTGAGCATGTTTGAAGATAAAGTTAGGGATCCGTTTGAGATCGGTAATAGCTCTCCCAATATTGCGTTATCTGATAATTGTTGTGACTTCACCCATTCGGTAAGTATTGTTGTTGTGTGAGTTCCCCGAGATAAGGTTGAGCTCAGCTCACGATGGTTGATGCAAGCGTACCGTGTATTGGGACAGGTTTACTTAAATTGTTTCAGGTGCTGTCCTCAGAAGGCCAGTCTGGATGCTACCTTTCAGTTTGTTACACGATATTTTTGATATTTAATGTTACTTTAAAGTGACTTTAACCCTTAAGTTTGTTTTACCAGTTCTTATCTTGGGTAATCAGTTTTTTTTTTAATATTGCGTGTAAACGTGATTCCGGTGTCCTACAGAAAAAAATAAATTCATTTCATATTTCACAAGAGTGAAACATAGTTGGGAAAAGGCTAGGCAGATGATGATTTCACAAGAGTAAGGATTCTCAATGATTCAAACAATAGAACATTTACATAATATCATGTCCAGCGTGTCCTGTTTTCTTCACACTACAGGACAGCTCCTGTAGTGTGAAGAAAACAGCAACTGCGTCAGCATCAGCATCACCGATGCTGAAGCTGACGCTACTAATTTCCTGCAAAACCTTTGGAATGTGATTGAAAGACTGTTACGCAAATAGAGTGCCAGTTTCCGAAAGCTATCAATACAAATATTAACTGTCAGATTGTCAAAAACATGAAATGAATGATACAAATAAAAAGTTAGAAAACATGTTGGAAGTTTATGTGTAGTGGTACAACGTATTTAGATTAGGACACGCATGAGATGAAGTTTAGGGTCTGACTGTTTGAGATGGGTATAGCACTTTGAGAATTGCGTAACGTGATAATACAGGGTCTAATAATTGAAGTGCCTTCATTGGATATTGGATTTTGCTGTGTCGTGTCGCACTAAGTAGGAATTTATTTATTTATTCTTTAATTAAAACGGTTTACAACCAATTACAGAAATTAAAGACAGTTTACACATACACTTGTAAGATTAAATATAAAATCAAGTAAATAATAATACAATATTTTTATTTTATTTTAGGAATGATAATATTTGGATCCTAATACATATGTAGATATGTTAGAAATACAATATTCCAGAGTTGCAAATTCTTAGAACGAGGTCTAGTTGCAACTTATACGTTTGTAGCCTGCTATAAATATAATTAAAGACTAATGTAATTTAAATATCGTTCCATAAACCATTATTTATTTTAACCGTTTGACGTTGATCGACTAAATATGAACCACATTAGGTGAACCAATAAAATACAAGCAATAAACTTACTACCGCTTCGCGGGGCTCCTATTACTTTATAAAGGGTTTAAAGTAACCTAACAAAACCTAACCTCGGGATGCCCTTCGCTCGCTCTTGCATCCTACGTCACCTATTGGCCGACCGCAACCATGCGACCCGTGTTGAGAGAACTGGTTTGGCCTAGGCGAAACTAGTTCATCCTAAAATAGGGTTTGGCCGGTAATATATATAATCATCATCTGCCTAGCCTTTTCCTAACTATGTTGGGGTCGGCTTCCAGTCTAACCGGATGCACCTGGATACCAGTATTTTGCATGTGACTGGCCTATCTGACCTCCACAACCCAGTCCTCATCACCAACCTTCAGCAGTCAACAATACTCCTTAGTTCAGCACCCTAATTGCGTAACACACTATCAATCGGAATCTGAATAATTTTGAAGCAAATTTCTAATCCATTGCTTCATAAGTTCGAAAGATTTGTCTGTTCAACACTTAAATAACGCAATGAATGTCGTTGAACTGTCAAAATGAAAACTCAATATTAGACCCCACTATCAAATTCTCAAACTCAAACTCAAAGCATTTATTTCCATTAAACCTTGAACAAGCACTTTTGAAATTGTCAAAATTAAATAGTCGGTCAGTAAGTCAGAAAGTTGAAGCTAGTTGCCCATTCCAAAACGTAGAGGAGAAGAACGGGCAAGAAACTCCATGGACACTCTTTTAAATCAAGTTATTACAAAATCCTGGGTACATTATTCTTGTTACTTCTATATGTGAGAACAATGTAAAAAAAGACAAATGAAAAAACAATTCAAAATATAAGATTAAAAATAAGCCAGATGACCAGTCCCAACCGACGGCGCCCGTTCACGAACATGAAGCGTGAATCAGCACCATCCAGCTCAACCATTTTGTAGGGAACCGAATGATCCAACACACGCGCCACCATCGGTGAGACATTTAAGTGAGCATGACACGTTCTCAACTGCCATGCTCTTTCAAGTCAACATAAAAAAAAATCATAATAAACGGAAACATGGTTCTTACATTAACAAAAAAAAAAAAATGCTTCATACAAAACTATAGTTTGCAATTCATTTAAGATGTTAATATAATTTACTACCAAACAGGAAGAGATATTTAATATTGCAGTGTTCAACAATTAAAACTGGATTGAATAAAATAAAAAAGTTATGTTCGTAATGTCTCTTCCAAATATTGAAATATTAACTAGTGAGCCCAAGTGCCTGTGGAGCAGGACCAGCATTCTCCGGCACCGCTAGGCCGGGGGCGATACCGTAATGTATTTAAATAGATAAGGGTGCAAACCAACTGAGCAGCTGTGTGGAGATAAAGTTAAGGGACAGGATGTTTAAGTTGGGGAATACAACCGACTGTAATGCGTAACCAGAAGTTTGGGCTGGTCTGTAGTGTTAGGGAATAAACTTAGCCATTTTGGACAAGGACTTGAAAATAGTTTCTGAAATGTAGCGTTGGCTCTTATTACTGTCTTCAAAACAAGAAAAATAATTAAGAATGAGATTAATAATTTATAAAATGTGTGCAGTTCAGCGCGTGTGAATAGTTTTTGTGTGTTATAAAAATTCGGTCGTCCCATACGTTTAGGTCGAGTGGGTATTGAAGTTTTCTATGAGACAGTTGATTCATTTTTCGCGAACCTATTTGACCCAAATGTATGGGACGGTTAATTTAAGGCAATATACAAGGTCCCATTAAAATAGATGGACTAACACAGCGGTCAGTACGTCTAACTAAAGTTATCGAAGCAAAAAAAAAACAATGATTGAAATTATTTAATTTTGACCTAAATTAATAACATTAGTTTATTTTCGTTAGCTGATTTATTTTTCTTGTAAGTATCTATGCGTTTTTCTTATATATTTTATTATTTTGGTGGTCTAAATGATTTCTAAAAGTTTGTCCATCTATTTTAATGAGACCTTATACATTCAGTAAGATGGTTTGTACCACACCTTAAATTACTTCATCTTTTTGATGCATTCTATAGAGCAAAATAAAGCAATCAATATAAAGTCCTCTGAACATAAAACAAAATCTTATTTGATCTTGAAAAGCATCAATAAAACAAATAGCACTACAACAGCACGATCGGTGATAAATATATTTCCCTGTAGATGTTTCCGTGGAATTAATGATTCGCGACGGGGGAAATCAACGCGGATAATATTATAGTGACACCGTACCTTCGAGGTTCGGCAGAATTGAGGGCAGATACAATGGTATTTTTCGGTTTTCTGTTTCTTGTGATGTGCGAAGGGAATTGATGTTGTGAAAATGGGTGAAAAGTTATAGAAAATCCACTCGTTCACTCATTAATCCACAGATTGATAAACGTTACGTAAAATTATCCGGGAAAGAACAGGAGTTACCGACATAGCTTGCAGAGTAAGCAAACTGAAGTGGCAGAGGGCAGGCCATGTCTGTCGAAGGACCGATGGCCGGTGGAGCAGACGAGTCCTGGAGTAGAGACCGCGTATGGGCAGGCGTAGCGTAGGACGCCCCCTAGCTAGATGGACAGACGACCTAAAGAAGGTGTCTGGGGTAGACTGGGAAAGGGTGCCGTGGCGCAGTCTGGGAGAGGCCTATGTCCAGCAGTGGACTGCGATAGGCCGATTTGATTGATTGACGTAAAAAGAGAGTTTCCAAGGTCCTTTTCTTTCACGATGCCTCGAGTTAAAATCGAGAGAGACTGGAGAGAGATAGAGTTGTTGTGGAACTGTCAAAATGGAAGCCATTGCTACTGATAGTATGTTACGCATTTACCCCGTACGACCACTAAAAGTAGGTACTAAGTATGATTAAAAAAAGGTTTTTTTTTTAATATTTATCTGTTCTCTTAAAAATACTGGCCTGTGTTAAACGAACACCGGTTATTTGAGTTCGGACAATGGTTTACAACAAAGGCTAGATTTGAACTACACCGGTTTGATTTGCAGCGTACACTTTTATTGTTGAAATATTTGAATTCAAACACAAGGCTTGTTCTTTTTTTTTTGTTTTTGTTCCAGTTTTTTTTCATTTTAACGCATTTTACTTTTTTTTTGTTGTGTTGGTAATAAGCTAGAATTTTTGCACAATACCTACTTTTAAAGTTGATTAGGTTTTATCATTACATAAAAGGATACAATTTATTTATAAATATCACTTTTAGATAGACAAATAAATCAATTTAAATATTAGACTACATGTCTGCAACTTGGCTTCTTCAACGACGGTGATGGAGATTAAACGGCTTAAAAGGATTTGAGACAGAAAAAGGTAATCTTGTTTCCATCTTTTTAAAAGTTCACTTTTTAAGCAGTCGGGTTTTTTGATTTTTCTAATTAGCTTTTTATTACCCATAAAGTTTCCTTTATAACTTTTTACTTACCAAGAATCTTTACCTAATTTCCATGCCTTCTGGTTAAATATGGCTGTTGCTAAATATTTTTTATGTCACCGTTTTTGTACTCATATTTTAATAAATGTCTTATCTTATCTTCAGCGAAAACAACAAATTATCTAATACAAATGTTTAATCTGATACAGATTATTTATCTATTCAAATCATGGTTGATGACGTCATCGGAGTGTTTTTACTCGCCCCTTCCTTCAGTGAGCTTCCGGACGAGTCTGACTGAGATGAATTTAAAATACCTACAAGTTGCACGACAAGAATTGATAATGATGCTGATAATATTTTACGTGGAGGCAGCTTCAGAAAGATCTATAGGTATCTGACTTCAACAAGAGTAAATTTAATTGTCTACAATATTTGTTCCATAATTTATTGTATCACGGACCAACCGCGGCAAGCGTTGCTTAACCTGATTTATCGACCCGTGTGGCTGTTATTACTTAGCCACAAGGGAGCCCCCCTTGTGGCAGCCACACGGGTCGATAAATCAGGTTAAGCAACGCTTGCCGCGGTTGGTCCGTGGATGGGTGACCATGTTTACATACCAAGACCGCCGGTCCGGAAAGCACGTTAAGCCGTTGGTCTCAGCGGTTATTCATGGATCTTTGACAGACGTTACCGATCGTCAGAAGCCCGAGTCTGACAGCCAGTCTTACCAAGGGGTATCGTATTACCCAGTAACGGGATTGTGGAGGTCAGATATGCAGTCGCACCATGTAAAATGCTGGTATTTAGCGCATCTGGTTAGACTGGAAGCCGACCCCAACATGTTGGGAAAAGGCAGGCAGATGAAGAATTAAATATCATAATTATCATAATCAGCCTATAATGCTCCCACTGCTGGGATACAGGCCGCCTCTCTGTGAGAGCGCCATGCGGGCCCAGTGCGGGGAGATGTCACATGCCTTCGAATTTTTGGTTCTAGGACATGCCGGTTCCATCACGATTTTTCCTTCACAGTGTTGAGAGCAGTGGTGATGAAATAATTTACACAAAGTAAAGCGCCTGTCTGGGTTCGAACCTACGACCTACAAACTCGTAAGTCGCGGCCGATACCACTAGGCCACCACTGCTCAAACAAAACATATCACACATACTTAATTTTAGCTACAGTCCTTTCAGTTATTTTAGCTACAGTCCTTTCAGTTATTTTAGCTACAGTTCTTTTAGTTATTTTAGCTACAGTCCTTTCAGTTATTTTAGCTACAGTCCTTTAAGTTATTTTAGCTACAGTCCTTTGAGTTATTTTAGCTACAGTCCTTTAATTTATTTTAGCTACAGTCCTTTCAGTTATTTTAGCTACAGTCCTTTTAGTTATTTTAGCTACAGTCCTTTCAGTTATTTTAGCTACAGTCCTTTAAGTTATTTTAGCTACAGTCCTTTCAGTCATTTTAGCTACAGTCCTTTGAGTTATTTTAGCTACAGTCCTTTTAGTTATTTTAGCTACAGTCCTTTCAGTCATTTTAGCTACAGTCCTTTGAGTTATTTTAGCTACAGTCCTTTAATTTATTTTAGCTACAGTCCTTTCAGTTATTTTAGCTACAGTCCTTTCAGTCATTTTAGCTACAGTCCTTTGAGTTATTTTAGCTACAGTCCTTTTAGTTATTTTAGCTACAGTCCTTTCAGTCATTTTAGCTACAGTCCTTTGAGTTATTTTTGCTACAGTCCTTTAATTTATTTTAGCTACAGTCCTTTCAGTTATTTTACCTCTGATTTTGGATCACTGTCCAAATCACAATGATCTTTAGTCTCGTCACAATAAGGTTGCGGTTGCTGTTACTGTACACATTGATTATTACTGGGATACGTCACTTTTTAAGAAATAGACGCGATAAATGCAAAATTTACTAATTAGTCCTACTACTTTGTCACGACATTTTTAAGAAATTTTTTTTTTATTGAAGTCCGTGTCGTAGGTTCTCGTAACTCGATAACCACGTCTCGCGCGTGATCGTGAAGAAATGGTATTATGGAGAACTTCTATAATATCATTCTTCAATTAGATACCACTGAACTCTTAGATGGATATGCTCATTTCCATAGGTAGCTGCTAAATGTAGTTCAGGAAGAAACTCCTGTCGTTTACTAGCACCAATATGTCATAATTTATGACGTATTACATAAATTACAATAAAATTATGTAAATAATCAAATGAATTCATATCACTGAATACCTACACTTTTTTATTCTACAAATAGTACACAAAAGGGAGTAGACGATAATATTTCCAGGAAAACATTCATCTTGAAAAACAGGAAATGAGTACCTACTTTCAGACGAACCCGCTGATTGATTACTTTCGAGCCTCCCCAATGATCAATCAACTAGAAATCACCTTGATTTATTACCGAAAACATTGTCAATCTTAACCATTTCTGTGAAGTATCTCCGTAACTTAAAATTCTTAATGGATTGTAATTAGTATGAGACGAAAAACAGATGTGTACCATTGTGTTCACAGTGGCTAGTAGCTCCTGTGCCATCGCTGACGAAGCTACTGGATATCAACGATTTTCTCGCTGAGGAAACGTACAAAACAATTCGTAGGTCCCGGGTGAAATGAAAATTGTTTATTCTGTAAATAGATCGGAATGTCTTTTACACGTCATATTATTAACCTTTTAAGCGATTGGCTAAATATCAATTGCTGTGCCCCTAGCGCGCGGCTACAAATCGATAAAATAATCATCATCATCTGCCTAGCCTCTTCCCAACCTTGTTGGGGTCGGTTTCCAGTCAAACCGGATGCAGCTGAATACCTAAATCGATAAAATAGTACATACAACAAATAAGGAGGAACAATCGTTGAATAGAACGAAAACACCATGCATGTTCTCTGTCGCAGAAATACGACACGAGTGGTAGGGGCACGGAAATATGTGTCACATAAATGCGACACAAGCGGTTAAAAGGTTAAAAAACTAGCAGCGCCCCGCGGCTTCACCTTCGTAAGTTTCGATCCCGTGGGAATATCAGAATAAAAAGTATCCTATCCTATGTATTAATCCAGGAAATGGTCTATCTATGTGCCGTTTTCATCCAAATCTGTTCAACGGTTTACGCGTGATTCAGTAACAAACGTCCAAACATCTTCACAAACTTTCACATTTATAATATTAGTAGGATAAGCTAGATGTCGACGTATCCTATCTGACTACTTTGTGAAGAAAGACCGAAATAAACTCAAAGGTCACAGTCTCTTTTATTAAAGTCCAGACTTAATCTTTGTCGGATCATGTGACCAAGATCGTAACTAAATGAGATATCTACATGACTGTAATACTCCACGTTAATGCGCGTATATTGCGTATGGGTGGGAAATTGAATTTAAGGAAGGCCAGCAACGACTTGACCTTACTGCAATCTCACGAAGGGTACATGGGTTCATGTTCGGGGTCACCAGTAGAGAGGTATGAGGAACAGGGTGTAAAGTTCCCTCATACTCTATAGAAAAAGTAGGATCTTCCGAACAGACGGGTGTTGTGTCTGGTGGGCAACTGCCCGATGATTCATGTCGGGCCGTTGTATCTATGCTAGTTGCGCGGTAAACTCTGCTTGCGAGATGCAGGATTTTGCGTGACGTCAGTAAGACGCGTTGTTCGCATGTGGCGTTGTAGAAGCCGCTATAATGGTTTCCCAAAGTACTTTGCCCTGTACGTAGCTACCACCGGGCAGTTTAGAAGCACATGCGCTACTGTCTCGTCACTCTCTATGCAGGCCCTGCTCAGCGGAATATCTGTGACTCCTATGTCAAAGAGGTGTTCATTAAATATCCCGTAGCCAGTTAAAGCTGCTGTAACTGTACGCTGTAGTTGTTATTTAGTTAGTCAGAGAACCTGTTTTGTGAGACGGCCATCAATTGTAGGGAGTTCTTCCTTAGCCTGCCTGCATCCACCTTGGTCCATCCATAGTTTGTAATGTTGATCCCTGATGCCTTTCCTTACCAGAGTGTGTAGGACATGTATTAACCGCTTGTATGCCGTAATTACAGATACAATTAAAAAGCCATTGGGTCTCGCGTAGATCTACGTTCCGGCATACTAAGGGTTAATAGTGTTCACACCGCTGGCGAGTGTTCGTTTGGTGCAGTTTCAGGAGCTATCAAAGAGAGTACTCGCCCAGCGACGCTGGCTTGGCGTGCAGAATACTAAACTTGCTGGGCGACTCGCGCTTGGTACCTACATACGCAATACCAGCGAATAATCGCTCCTCGCCGTGGCGCACTCACTGCTCGTTGCTCGCCAACTCGTTTTTAGTTGTTAACTCTACTCGATTGGAATAGGTACCTGATAAATAAAAATGGTTAATCTTGACTCCCCCACGCACAAAACATACACAATCCTTCCATACGAACACACAATCTCACATAAAATTACACAGTGAAAATATTGTTCAGTTTTAATTTTGTTCTAATTATATTTTATTTTTTTTAGTTTTAGTTTTTGGTCTTTTAGTTTTGCTTCTATCTCGACTTTTTGAAGGTGAGCGTTAATGACTGTGACACATTTCAATGTGCCACAATTTTGATAGTTTTCTATGCCATGACATTTTATTATATTTTTTTCATAGTTATACATACACGCGCGTACTATGCACCTAATCTTTTTGAAGAACATTACATTACACTAATACCTATTATAAAGGCGAAAGTTGGTGAGTGTGGGGGGGTGTATGTGTGTGTGTTTATACGTTTGTTGTTTCTTCACGCTTAAACGGCTGCACCAATTTTGATAAAATTTTGTATGGAGGTAGCTGACACTCTGGATTAACATATAGGCTACTTTTTATCCCGATATTCCCACGGGATCGACATTTACGCGGGTGAAACCGCGGGGCGCAGCTAGTCATCAGTAAGGACACTATGTCAATCTAGGGTACATCTGCCTTATTAACACCTTTTAGTCGCTTTTCTTCAAAAGTTTTCCTCAAAAGACCATCTCAGACATCGATCTACATGGTCTTCATATAACCTGACCAAGATTATGCCTGGACTTTAAAAGAGACTGTGACCTCTGAGTTTGTTTCGGCCTTTCTTCTCAGAGTAGTCAGATAGGAAACGCCGACCTCATCTAGTTTTAAAAAAACATGATTGACGTGTAAAAGTGTTTGTACAAACCTACTTACAAAAATAAAATCATTTATCATTTAAAAGTACTATAAATACATACAATATTATTATTAAACTAAAAAGGTAACAACTAAAAACTAACGCACACGAAGTGTCTGCGTTGTGTTACACAAACCAAACCATTTTCACTTTCCAATTTTAAATTATTCAACGGACGGTCAAAATGTTGGAGTTGGGAATTCCCAACTCCAACATTTTGACCGTCCGTTACGCCCAGCTTCTTGTGGCTCGTACAGTCAGCCACAAAAATATGTACCTATACATCGACAAGAATTCGTATAATTGTGTACAAACTTTGTTCCAAAATAATTTATCAGTCTGTAGCCACTAAACACATTACACGTTGTACGCTTTTATAATTTCTAACTTGACGATAATTACTATCGTGGACGTCCACGTCCATAACATGTACGGAAATACGAGCAAGTTATAGCTTTATCGTCGGCGGAAATTTTAAAGCGTTTTCATATATTCCTGATTGAAGATTTTACTCCTCTGGGTGTGGGTGACAACGAAAATATCGTCACGTTAGAAATTATAAAAGCGTACTTACCTACTTAATTGTAGCTACACATGACTTTTGTGGCCGTTGGATGCGAGAAGCACAGAACTGGTCGAAGTGGAGGTGCTTGGGGGAGGCCTATGTCCAACAGTGGACGTCTTTCGGCTGAAATGATGATGATGATGATGACTTTTGTGCATAACCGCCATTAGGGCGCTTTTCATATGCACGGGGAAGTGGCTACCTCCGCCCGCCCCATAGCAAATTACATCAAAATCGGTCCTGCCGTTTCGGTACTTAATTAACCGAAACAAACAGACAGTATTACAAAACACAAATTATAGACAATAAAATTAATTCTTGTCAATGTATACTTCTTTTGGAGGCTGACTGTACCCAAATGAATACAAAACACTGTGCCGTGCGTGATGACGTCAGTGATTGATGACGTCACGATTGAAATCTTGAACGTTGAAATTGTAATGGAGAGAGTTTTGGGAGGGATGGGGTAAGATGGTAACTATGATTTCTGGAGATTGTTTTGCAAATGTTCAGCTTGTTCTGAACTATTCAATTTAATAGCGCAGATTCTACTAAACTTAATTGAGGCTATCAGCGCAAAAATGGTGTAAGCCACAATTTTTGTTGATTGCAGTTTTGGTGTAAGCTACTACTTACATTATCAACTTTCTATACAATAGTGGAGTAAGCCACCTTTTGTTGTCAAAAAATAAATTGTGTTAAAAACATCGTTTTTGCACAGACCATAATCTATCACAGAAATAGAGCAAAAGTGGTGTAAGACACCACCAAAACTGCAATCAACAAAAAATGTGGCTTACACCACTTTTGCGCTGATAGCCTCAATTTAAGTTCAGGCATCTTTTTCTTTCTAAGGACAGAAGATAAATATTAGTTTAGTCCTGTCAAATTAGTCACCGCCTGGCGTAAATTGACGTAAGTATTTTTAGTAGCCAATTTTTTTAATCTCGTCTAAAGTTGTCTGTGGAGTATCTTGATTTGACAGGACTAAACTAATATTTATCTTCTGTCCTTTTCTTAACGAAATAGAAAGAAAAAGATGCATGAACTTAAATTTAGTTTAGTTTGTGAGCAACAGATACGGCGCCAATATTCGTTTCGTTTAAAATTCATATTCAGAGGATAGAATCTTGAGGCCATTTTCCATAATTAAAAACATTCAAAAACTAGTCGCAATCTCATCTCAGCGATAATCAATGTCAAAAACTTGTCAAAAATTTAGAGAAATTAGACGTATTTTTTGGGTTATTCGCACTTCGTCCCATTCGCACTTCGTACCGCGTTCGCAGTTGGTCCGATTCGCACTTGGTCCCATTCGCACTTGGTCCCATTCGCACTTGGTCCCATTTGCACTTGGTCCCATTCGCACTTGGTCCCATTCGCACTTGGTCCCATTCGCACTTAGTCCCATGCAAGTGGTTTGTAAGGGAAGAGGTAGGTTTGTGGACCAAAGTTCATATAACATCACGCTACGTAGGTATGTAAATAGTTTATCACGTGTTTTTTTAATATCAGACTGTAAACGTTCTTAAAATTACGAGAATTGCAGTCTGGAACGACAAGCTTCAAGGGGCTTACATGACCTAAACGCAAAAAAAACGCAAGTTTTAGAAACAATAAAAAGTATATGATCGACTATAGTAAACCAAAGCAGAAAAATATATAATATTCTTCAGGATATATGCTGGGTAGATAGTGTGTTGAAAACATAATACAACTAATTTGATATGATAGAAAAAAATCATGAAGATACCTCTAAACACTTTCTTTTTACAAACAAATCATAGACACAATCATACCGATTTTTTGTCAGATTATTCTACAAGCAAGATACTAAAACAATGTTTTAATTTTTTAGTCCAAACAATAGATTTATTGTAATGAAATAATTGCTTCATATTTTGCAATAAATTGTGTCATCGCGCTTCTCTTTATTTTCTATGCAGTACGACAGTGAACGCGCTTTAGGTCATGTAAGCCCCTTAGTACAAAATGCCTAAAGGCTAGGCAAGCCTACATTGTCCTCCCATACCTATTAAGAGCGTTTACGCCGTACGGCATTTCATACAAACTTTCAAGCCCTTATTTTTCAAAATTAATGAACCGATTTTAATGAAACTTCATACGCATATGCAGGATACAAAGGTCTAAAAAGTTAGTAGAGAACATTTTCGAAATGTCTTATTTAAAAAAATATAACTGGAAATCTCTGTTTCTATGGAAAATTAAAAATCGGTCTAATTTAGCTGTAACACTATTTTTCGAAAATGTTCTCCACTAACTTTTTAGACCTTTGTATCCTGCATATGCGTATGAAGTTTCATTAAAATCGGTTCATTCGTTTCGAAAAACAAGGGTTTGAAAGTTTGTATGAAATGCCGTACGGCGTAAACGCTCTTAACACAGTAATTTCAAAATATTGTCTAAGCAAATTATTTTTAAAAGAGTAATCCTGGAGTTTCTTGCCGGCTCTTCTCCATAGGAAACGACCAATTAGAACCGTGCATCTAGCTTCTGACGTTTCATAAGTACCCATGTAGATTTATGTGAAATAAAATATTTTGATAAGGTCGTGTCGTGTGCTGTTTTTTTATGGATAATTTGGTACTTAAAAAGTCAGCGTGCAAAGTCAAATTTACCCATGATGATGACCCATATGGTCATCGTTCGCCTTGCCTTTTCCCAACTATGTTGGAGTCGGCTTCCAGTCTAACCGGATGTAGCTGAATACCAGTATTTTACATGGAGCGACTGCATATCTGACCTCCACAAATCAGCTACTTGATAATACGATATACCCCTAGGTGAGACT
This sequence comes from Mesoligia furuncula, assembly GCA_916614155.1. Taxonomy (NCBI): domain Eukaryota; kingdom Metazoa; phylum Arthropoda; class Insecta; order Lepidoptera; family Noctuidae; genus Mesoligia; species Mesoligia furuncula. The sequence continues at coordinate 24,577,035 of OU744804.1, forward strand.
GGTTGTCAGACTTTCGGGGCTTCTGACGACCCGTAAAGACTGTCAAAAATCCACGAATGATAACAGCCGGGACCCCGGCTTAACGTGCTTTCCGGGACACGGGTCTCGGTATGCAAAAATGGTCACCCATCCACGGACCAACCGCGGCAAGCGTGGCTTAACCTGATCCTTCGAACCGTGCGGTTGAAATTAGTTAGCCACAAGCCCCTCCATATATCCATGATCCTTAAGGTATACATAATAATGAGTATGACCACCATTTATGCCTATCAAATATTCACTGGTATCAGTTTATGATAAATAGATAAAAGAAGATTGACTAACACATGTAAAGGGAATATAATATTTAACAGGATACACACACTCACTCACTTCAATCATGATTCGTTTTCCTTAATTACACATAATATTCGAAATGTTAAGGAATTCTGTTATGAAATCTTATCAACAAAATCTTATTCAAAAGAATTTCCTCCTACATCAAAAACATTACCTCTATGAGGAAAAACCATTACTGCTTTAGCCACGTATTTAAAGGAAAAACCCCTTACTTTGGGTTCGACTAGGTAAAAACTGACAACGCCAGACTTTTACGGATTTCTGTAACTTTTGCGGCAAGCCTAAGCGATTTTCGCGGCGAAATCCGAGAAAATAAATATTACGGAATTGCTAGGTCGTTAAAAAGTACTTGGGTTTGCTGTATTTTTTTTTTCTTTTTTTGTAGTTACGGACTGGGCAGGTCTCCAAGACACGTCAGGAACACGTATGAACGTTTTCTGGGTTAAGTGAGACATGAGTGCTGATTTCCTATTTTTTATTTAGGTCACATTTAACGTAACCTACACTATTTAATTCTGCTAAAAGCAAAAACACTATCTTATTAACCAGTTTTAATTACCCTGCGATACTGAAACATAATTAGTTATGCAAAAATAAAGCTTAATTGTAATATCTTACCTATTAACTTTTTTTCACGTCATCGCCCGCGTAGAGATCGACATTAAAAAAACTGGCCAAGTGCGAGTCGGACTCGCACACGAAGGGTTCCGTACCACAAGGCAAAAACGGCGAAAAAAACAAGTTAGTTGTATGGGAGCCCCCCTTACATATTAATTTTATTTTGTTTTTAGTATTTGTTGTTATAGCGGCAACAGATTTGTAAACATTTCAACTGTCTAGCTATCGCGGTTCTTGAGATGCAGCCTGGTGACAGACAGACGGACAGGAGCGAAGTCTTAGTAAGTCCCGTTTTAATCTTTGGGTACGGAACCCTAAAAACGTATATTATAAACTTCTCTATGAAAAATACGTTTAAGCCAACTTTCATGGTGATCGGTGAAATAGTGTTGCAGTTTATCAATCTAATATATATATCAACACATCCATTTTATATTTTCATCCATAGACAGTATGGTGTGAAATATTCCTGGCCAAATTATTGACATGGGCTAAGTCACAGATATAGATACACCTAGATGACGCAAGAGCAATTACTACTTCGCGTGCCCAGCTTACGTACAAAAATCGTAAGCCGCTTTCGCGCTCAATCCTGAGTACTGCTGGCTGGGTGAGCGTGAGCGCTGACGCTAGGCCCCGGGGTGGGGCGAGACGGGTGCCGCACGCGGCGGTGTCTTTGAATCGATTGGATTTTCCTATCACTAAATAGTGCTTGTGACGTCATAGTAGGTAGTCAAAAAATGGCACGCTTGGTTTTCATACAGATCGTGATATTTGCGTTATCTAGGTCTATCTGTGGGCTAAGTAGACAAAAAAGCTTCATATTTATAAGAAAGGGGGGCTTTACATTAATCATATTGAGATATTCCAGCATCCGTTTTGGACCCTTAATCTGTCAATTTCGCAATATCGAAAAGTTAGTATGCCTGGGACTTTATACGGGATCGGGGCTCACGGAAACTTTGAATCCATACCCCACACTAATACTTTCCTACTAATATTATAAATGTGAAAGTTTGTGAAGATGTTTCGATGTTTTTACTCAATCACGCGTAAGCCGTTGAACAGGTTTGGATGAAAATTGGCACATAGATAGACCATTTCCTGGATTAACACATAGAATCCTTTTTATCCCGATATTCCGACGGGATCGAAAGTTACACGGGTGAAAATACTAATGCGGGATAAACGCGGGATAACTACATATAGTTATCCAGGATATGGTCTATCCGTTCCACCGTTTGAGCGGGAAACCACAACAAACATACCAAAAATATATATTTATCTCTTTATAAATATTGTATAGTTCAGATATTTCTACATCCATACTAATATTATGAATTTGAAGGTAACTGTCTGTCTGTATGTTACCTTTTCACGCCTAAACCACTAACGGATTTCGATAAAATTTGGTAGAGAGATAGATTGCATCCCGGGGAAGAACATAGAATAGTTTTTATTAAAATACCTTAAGAGCCAAGCCGTGGGCGGAAGCTAATAATATTATAAATGCGAAAGTAACTGCCTGTCTGATCCATTTTTACGCCTTAACGACTTTGGATTAAATATGGCACACGAACAGACCATGACCTGGGTTAGGATATTGTTTTCCCGGTACGTTCCCGCGGGATAATTTCCGAACTCCACGTGCGCGAAGCCACAGAAAAAAGCTAGGGTTCAGTGGAAACCTTGAAATATTACGACAACATAGCAATTACCACCATGAATACAAATAACTTAGATACTAAAACACCTACCACTTGAATCACTATTGGAATTAATCTGCTTCCAATTTTTATATAATGAATGTTTTTTTTTTTAGACATTGCGATTAATAATTTTTTTCATTTGCTTGCTCTGTAAAGTATTTATATTATATTATTTTAATTATTGTGAAGGTGAAGACTATGTGGGTAATTTTATGATTTTTTTTGTCTTGGTCTGGCAGTTTGAGTAATTTATGTGGCCTACCCAAATGTCCTTTCTTTGGTATGGTTCGTCTAATCGTTGAGCTCCTTCAATTTTGAGTTGAGCTGCACGATTTCGGACAAATGCGTGCACTGACTGGACCAAGACTATGTTTGGACTTTAAAAGAGACTGTGACCTCTAAGATTGTTTCGGCCTTTCTTCTCAGACTAGTCAGTTAAGAAACGCCGACCTCTAGTTTTTAAAATATGATTGACGTGTAAAAGTCTTTGTGCAAACTTACTTAATGAAATAAAATAATTTATCATTCACTAACTTAACGGCTTTAAACCCTAACATAGCCAAAATTTAGAGTCACCAACCCACGGCTATCGCAGCCCTATACCCTACCCACAGACCTATAAAATTCGTGTCGTATCTGCCATCGCGACAGCATTGTCCCTACCCGTCAACTTTTTTTGGGTTCCGCGAGTCGGATAAAAGAAATGACCTTGTCGCATGTCAGTTGGTGTTCTACCGGGTGGAATGATATCGAAACATTTGTACTGTCACTTCGAATGAAGGCTATAATAGAACTATTCGAATTATTTCGCTGGCAGTTCAAATTTCGAAAACAAATCTCAAAGAATTTATTTCTAATAAACCAATTACAGGCACTTTTAAATTGTCAAAGGGTTGGTCAGTCAGAAAGATGAAGCTAGTTGCAAGTGTAGTAGATACCTATGGAGAAGAACGGGCAAGAAATTCCATGAACACTCTTTTATTTTTTTCTTCTATTTTTCTTTTAAGCTATGTTTCTTATAAGGTGTGTATATCTTTGTTTATGCTATGTTAACTTTGCCTTAATATATTTTTATAATAATGTTCACTTATTCAGAGTATAAGTCGATAAATGCAGCTGCTCATTCTTAACAATCCAGCCATAGCTAATAGTACTACTTATTATTTTGCACCAATGATGACAACCCCATTAGACGCGCCATCTTGAATTCAGTCCATGATTCTAGACCCCAGATAGTAGAAATATGTCATCGTCAAAAAAAATCTGGTGTTTCGAAGAAATACCTGCGCGGTCAAAATTTATGGAACCAGCAATTTTTTTTTAATAACCGACGTAATATTTGAACGCCACTTGGGTTTAAATATTACGTCAGAGGTTCAGAATCATATACTGAATCAAGTAATAATATAATCAATCTGTAATCAATAATTTGGTTACAGGTTGCGCGTCGATTTCCTTGCCACCATGTTATAAACAAGTCTTATTATACTTATAAAAATGTTGTATTTGTTATCGAACTTCTCCGAAACGGCGGGGGGATTTTAACGAAATTTTTTGCATACATTTGGTAGGTCTGAGTATTAGGTCATAGGCTATTTTTTGTACTCCTAGGTGATAAGGTAGGCCCTCTCCAGATTTTTTTAGGAATCGAAACTTACGCGGGTGAAACCGTGGGAGCAGCTAGTAAAGAAATAATATTTTGTAGATTCTCTTAGTCAGTTAAAATGTGAACGTACCCAGAAACCCAACCGTCCCTTCTCACTTAACGAGACGCCACCAAAAGCCGCAACGGAGAAATATTACAACAAAAAAAATCATACACCCACTAAATTTTTACTCACCAATTGTGCGAAGTCATCTCAAAGAGGCGTGAAAATAAGTAACTCAATCCATATCAACGTCAGAAAAATTAGGCACGGAACCCATTTTGCGAAAGTTTGAGTCGGACGTCGGCCTTTCTAAGGTCATTTCAGACGTAACAGCGCGTGAACGTGTCTGTTATACTAGATACGGGTGTGTTATAAGTGTGGTGTTGTAATTTTGTTTTTTCATGTCGGTTAGGCTGCGGAATATTTTGCTTGTATTCGGGGAGGTAAGCGTTATATAAACTTTTTTGTGTGTTTATATTTTGGTTTATACGAGCCCAATGTTTTACTGATTGATACTGTGGTGGCATCTACATCGCCTCATGTGAACTGTGCATCACACTGACGTCACGCGAAATCCTGCATCGCGCAAGCGAAATTTACCGCGCAGTTAGCATGTAATCATACAACATCCCGACACCAATTGCCAAGAAGTAGCCTCAACTCTCGTCTGGTTGGAGGATCCTCCCTCTTCTATGGTGGATGAGTGAACTTTATACCCTGTTCCTCATACCTCAATAGTACTTCAAAAGCAAGTAACAGTAATACGGTGCACAGGACATACTTTTGGCGTAAGATATGCGGTCAGGTTTTCAGATTGTAGCCGAAAACAGAGTTTGAAAAAAAAATTTAAATAAGATCCGTCTGGCGTTCGTCGTGTTTGAACAAGAACGGTAGCCAGCACCTGAATTACGTAACACATTTTCTTTCACAATTCGAAGGATTTTGAAAGAAATTCCTAAGCCATTGCTTCTTAAGATTTAAAATTTCTTTTGTTAGACACCGTAAATAACGCAATAAATATTGTCGAATAGTCATAATGAAAGGCGTTACAATAGTTAGCGTATTACGCAATTACTCCATAGTACAGCAGTGCGATTCTGTAACCATCTCACCGTGATAACTTAGGTGAAGTGAGCGTGGAGTGAGCTGTCAATAGTGACAATTCCTAGCAAAAACAAACTCACATTACCTAAGTTTTCACAGTGAGATTTTTACAGAATCGACCGGCTGTAACCCACATAGAATAGAACAATGTCGCGATAGCCAAAAACAACCACCCTTTCCCAGTGTTGCCACTATAATTATAATTTTTTGCCCTCCAGTTTCCATTGTGTCGCCATCCACTTAGCTAGATTATTTGTCTGTAGCTCACAAAGCGAGGCGAGCGCGGACAAAAAGGTATCTTGGTCTGCTTCTGCACCTCCTTTATTTGGTGTTGCAATTACAGATCCACGTTATGAATGCAATTTGTTGTTGCAACAAGGACATTGCCGGCTTTGTGTTTCGATGTCAGCGTTGAACTGAGGAACTGTTTTTTTTTTCTGTGATTATAAGAAAAGAGTGTGAAATTAAGAGAGAAAAAGGCTTTTAGCTGCTGACTGCATTTTTTCTGTTAAAAAATGGTGAAAGGCAGGAATATTTGGCGGTTATCCGAGTATAGTTCGACGTTTTAGAAATTCGATTGTTTCAAGGAGGGGTTGGGGGGAGGGGATCAGACCGGAATAACACGCTAATGTGATTTATTCCGGTAACCCGCAAAATTAAAAAAAAAAAAATTTTTTTTTCTTCCAATTTGCAAGACAATGGTGCCGATTCCCTTGTTCACAAACTAAACTAAATTTAAGTACAGTGCATCTTTTTCTTTCTATTTCATTAAGAAGAGGACAGAGGATAAATTTTAGTTTAGTCCTGTCAAATTAATCAGCGCCTAACACTATTCCATACAAGTTTAGACGTGATTAAAAATGTGCCTACTAGAATTACGGTAATTTACGTCAGGCGCTGTTAATATAAAAAGGAGGGGAAATAAACAAAGGGCATCAAAAAATTCATCCGCATCGCTGGCAATAGGAAACGTGCCCAAAAGGCTGGCAGCATTGCCACTTTGTATGGAAATGCTGATTATTTGGCCAAAAAATAGGCTAGCCCTCTGGTCAGGTGAAGAGTCGACCAACCGCTTGGCGATGTCTCGAAATACTAAGTGGGCACTCGGACCCCATGGCCCTAGTGTTTCAACCCCAAAGACTTCGAACATATAAGTTCCAAAGGTAGGTTTGTATTTGCGCCGTTTGAGGTCTTCCTCACCTGCAGCAACTGCCCCAGCACAGATCTATCCCCTGAACCCTCCCCCTCCGTCCCCCGCCACCTACCTTATAAGGCATTATGGTCATTCCGTCAAATATTTGAATTACGCGAGATACTCTGACGCTTTCTCCTTAAGTGCATTTGTAAAATCAATAGGTATCTAGCAATGACGCAATCAGATTCTTTCATACCCAGACAATTACCTTTATCACAGCATATGAAGCCCTCACACAACACCAAAATCCCAAATCCCGATACAAATATCACAGTTCGTATTAAACCGTGCTATTCCTGTGTCAAATATGGCCGCTCAGTCCGGCCGCAATCCAGTAACGATAAGGGGACGGGGACGCCGGGATTTTTATCGAACCGGCACCCCTCCGGCGACACGGGACGTTTCTGTCTGACTTGTTTTACAGAATGTCGATAAATTCGAAAAAAGAACAATGCCTCCGGTTTGCCAGTCCGAATTGTATCCTTGCGGGAAATGTATGGACGGGATTGTATTAATATCATTTTGTGAATAATACTTACCTATTTTATTTTAATATTCATGTTATTAAATGTGTTCTTTTATGTTTGTTTCAGGTAAACTGATCTTTGAGTTTCAAGAATATTGGCTACATTTTGAAGTCGTTATTAGGTATGCGATTTAAATATTATGGCTGTTCAGTGTGTATTGGAGTTTTTCCTTGAGTTAGATTAATTTAAGGGAAATAAAATTGCTTCCGAAAAACAAATTAACTTCCTGCGGTCTGTGGTTGAATGTAATACTAAATAAGCTGTGTTAAAATGAATAACCGAAAAATTTACACAAAATTAACCGAAAAAAAATGTTGAATTTAGCTAACAAAAATGAGCTTATTCAAATTACGATTGTACGAAAAATAATCTGTGCTTTCAAATAATAAACTAAATTTTCATACAAAAATACAAAGTTTCCGAAAACATATTTATGAACGGGCGAAGGGCACCCTGAGGTTAGGTTAGGTTACTTTAAGCCCTTTACACAGAAATACGAGCCCCGCGAAGCAGGACTACGTCGACATAGGATGCAAGAGCGAGCGAAGGGCACCCCGAGGTTCGGTTTGGTTAGGTTACTTTAAACCATTTATATAGATATAGGAGCCCCGCGAAGCGGGGCTTCGTCGACATAGAATGCAAGAGCGAGCGTATGAGAATACAAATACCTTTGTGATTAGAGTGATTGATTACAGACTCATAGTTTTTAGTAGAACGTAATTTAAGCTGGTAGAAAAGTATTATAGCAATAAACAGTCATGTTTATTTTTTTTATCTCATTCGTCGTCGTCGTCGGTCGTTTCGTCAATTTTATTCGGACAAAAGTAGTCGGAAAGTTATTATTATATGCAGTAGATTTAATATTTTGAGTAAGGACAATGCTTATTTTTTTGTCGGAGCTTCTATTACTACCCTTAATTTAATAATGTTCTACATGAATACAGATGTGCCGATGTAGAAAATAATAACAGCAGTACATAGTAAAATTGGTTCCTGTGAAGTGTTCGTAGAAAGTAGTACCCCGAAACCCGTTTGCCACTAAGCAGCTTTGCGTCGTATCAGTTCAAAGTGCCGACGCAAATAGATTACAGAAACATGCAAAATCTCTAGATGTTGAAAAAGAAACTGCATCAGACAACCCTCTACTTATTTTAGGAGAACTAGATTTGGTGGGCCATAATTTTATTATTCACTAGCAGCGCCCCGCGGTTCCACCCGCATAAGTGTCGATCCCGTGGGAATATCGGCCTAAAGGCAAAAAAAAAACAGTGTCACTCCGCGAGTGCCGGGTTACTCCTGTTTGGGAACGCTCCCGTTTGGTAACGCTACACACACTAGTGAAAACAAAACACAAACAGAATACTTTGCCATCACTCACTGACATAATCATTATCATCATCATCATCAACATCATCATCATCATCATTTCAGCCAAAAGACGTCCACTGCTGGACATAGGCCTCCCCCAAAGGGGGGGTTTGCCATAATCGCCACGCTTGGCAGGCGCGTTGGCGATCGCAGTATAGTATGGTGGTGGAATGCATAGAGAACGCTGCTGCCCATTCTCCGGTACGACCCTTAGTCGCCTTTTACGACACCCACGGGAAGTATGAGGTGGTGCTATTCTTTAAGTCCGGCACCACACAAACAATCATTGTCGGATATACATTAAAACCGAGTACATCCAGAACACAATATCCGAAGCGGGTATTTTTTAAATCGTCTTTTAAACAAAACACGCGCGGTGTCGCTCACGGTAACAGTGGCACGAGTTCAAAAGTTTTTCCCATCTCAAAAAATGCCAAACGCGCCTAAAGAAGTTTTCACTTAAAAAAAACTGGCCAAGTGCGAGTCGGACTCGCACACGAAGTGTTCCGTACCTACCACAAGGCAAAAACGCCAAAAAAAAACATGTTTGTTGTATGGGAGCCCCACTTAAATATTTATTTTATTTTAATTTTATTATTTATTATTAAAGTTAAAATACAACGTGAGTATTTTGTGAATATTTCAAGTGCCTACCTGTTGCAATTTTTGATATCGAGCAAAAAAGGGCAAAAAAATCGCGTTTGTTGTATGGGAGCCTCCCTTAAATATTTAATTTATTTTGTTTATAGTATTTGTTGTTATAGCGACAACAGAAATACATAATTTGTGAAAATTTTAACTGTCTAGTTATCGCGGTTCTTGAGATACAGCCTGGTGACAGACAGACGGACAGACGGACAGACGGACAGACGGACAGACGGACAGACGGCCAGACGGACAGACAGACAGACGGACAGACAGCGAAGTCTTAGTAATAGGGTTCCATTTGAACCCTAAAAACGGATACCTCATTCCAAAAACAAAAAGAACACTTCATTTCTCCGAGAATTCGCCATAAACTTCATGAATGAATTCATTACAACATCGCTCAATGTCACCAAAGGAGAGTAGGTCGGCGGAATTTTAAAAATGCCATGCATTTATAAGATTTGCTAAAGAACCAGTGTATAATAGACTCGGTTGGCACGCTACATTGGCTGGCGTGCCAACCGGGCTGCCTTTAAAACGTCTACGTGTGAATTTGCAGTTTTTGGAATTCCGAGCCACTTGGCTTGGCATATCTATGAGGTATTTAAAAGGGTAGTTTTGGTGAATAATTTGTTAGGGTGTAATGTGGAATGTGTTTTTTTTATCTTGGCACGAGGTATTTGTTAATAGTGGTGTTGTTGTGAAGAGATTAGCCTCTAATCAAGATGAAAACTTGTTTGAAACTTATGTCCAAGACGGCTGTTAGGTTTCGTCATTTATCTAAACTAATTACAGAGAGAAAAGATTTTCTTGTTCGATAATTGTTTGTTAAGCTTTCACGATAAAATGGCTTCACGGATTTCATCATCATCATTTCAGCCGAAAGACCCCAAAAGGGGGGGGTTTGCCATAATCCGTTTGTCCGGCACCACACAGACCTTTAAGTCCGGCACCACACAGACCGTACCGTGACCGGTCTGTGTGGCACGGATTTATTATTATTTATTTTATTTGGCACATGGGTAGATCATGACCTGCTTAACTTTTTGACTGCCACAATCATGTATAGATGACAAAACAAAATGTGCCCAGCAAGCTACGGTCCGACTACAAGACAGACTTTGACGTGTGGCGGTCAAACGGTTAAGCACTTTACTGTAGGATAATTTCTGACATCCACGCGGGCGACGTCATGGGAAGAAAAAAATTAACTAGGTAGGAGTATCTATACTCAAACAGTGTTGAGCAATACCTATGCCATTCCAAAAAAATATAAGGCAAAATAACCTTTGAAAATGTCTTCTGTTTGACAAATAAGTATAAAGTCTGAATTTGAACGTCCTTTGGAACAAAATATACAAAGGAATACGACTCTTCTTGATAAAAAATACCCTTTACTTTTAAATGTGAAAGGTTAATTTGAAAACAATAGCAATTTATTTGATACATCTAACGCAAACATAGTATCGTATCTTTAAAAAAATATATACATAGTTAAGAAATTGTGTAGGTATTATAATCGTTATCCGATGTAATGATGACGCCTCTCCACACGCCAAGGTATGGAACTCTCTGCCAGTGTCTAACCCGTCTGCCTTCAAAGGAAGAGTGAACGGGTATCTTCTGGGCACACTCTTTCCATCATAGACCTCATTCATCGCTTCTCATCAGTCATCGAGGTCAATAGCAGGCCCATTCAGCATTTTTTTTTTCTCTCAGTTTTTTAACAGTCTTAAACACAATGTTTTAATGCCACAATTTCATAATAAAAAAGCATCTAAAACCTGTCAGTATAATCAATAATCCAACACAAAAGATATTTCAGATATTTTCGGCGAAAATTTAGGACATATTTCCTATAGGAAACATATCCTAATTTTCAAAAAAAACAATATCTTTTTTTGTGAGAAAAAAGAGAATGCCCTCCGTCGTCAGAACTGAGGTGTCTTCCGCACGATCGGCCCATTTATATCCCGTACTTGGATAACGACAGTGCGGCCTCACGTACTTCGGACTAAGTTGGACGTCTTATACTCCTTAATACGTTTCCTATCTGTTTGAACAGTTGTTGATGGGATAAAGATTTGCGTATTGTACTTGAGATTTTTTTGTGCGAAAAGCAACTGGTTATGTAGTTCATTATTCAAGTGTAAATACAGCACAAGAAATACTTTTTTTAAAGGTCCTAGCACGAAGGCGCAGCGTTGATGTAACGTACATTCGAACGATTTTTGAATCGAAAATGTAACTGTCCTATGATGGTAGTATGGGAGCCTATAGGGTTTTTGGGCGACTGTCATACTGAACTTCGAAGTTCAAAATACCGAAGTACTGTGTTCATAAAGTTTAAAATTACGAATTACGTGAGTTAGAAGGTACGCTATAACGAATTACTTGATTTAGAATGTTCATGATTGCGATGTACGGAACTTCGAAAGATTGTTATGACGAATTACTTCATTGAGAATGTTCATCATCGCGATGTACGGAACTTCGGAAGCTTGCCATGACGAATTACTCAATTTCGAATGATCATTATCGAGAACCAATATGTAGGCACTGCATTTATGCACAATAGCAATTTATAATTTCGTAATTAGACACTATTTTTCTTGTTAGTAATTGATATTTTAGGAAATAATGTGTATTAATAATATGCATAACAAAATTGAATAATGGATTCAAAAATAAATAATTACGAAATTATAAATTACTATTGTGCATAAAAGCAGTACCTACATTTTGGTTCTCGATAATGATCATTCGATATTGAGGAATTCGTCATAGCAAACTTTCGAAGTTCCGTACATCGCGATGATGAACATTCTCAATGAAGTAATTCGTCATAACAAACTTTTGAAGTTCCGTACATCGCGATCATGAACATTCTAAATCAAGTAATTCGTTATAGCGTACCTTCTAACTCACGTAATTCGTAATTTTAAACTTTATGAATACAGTACATCGGTATTTTGAACTTCGAAGTTCAGTATGACAGTCGCAAGTATATGCAGGGCGAAAAATTGATAGCTGAGTAGGTGCGGGATGTTGGGAGAATACCGAAAATCCATACTAATATACTAATAATATTATAAATTCAAAAATAACCCTATCTGTCTGTCTCATAAATGGTATGTTACCTTTTCTCGCCTAAACCACTGAACGGATTTCGATAAAATTTTGCAGAGAGATAAATTGCACCTCGGGGAAGGACATATGATAGTTTTTATCTCGATATTCCCACAGGATCGACACTTATGCGGGTGATACCGCGGGGCGCTGCTGCTAGTATAATATATTTGAAAAGTTTTGGTAACCGGCATCGTACCTATTAACGAGGAACTGGGTTGTGGAGGTCAGATAGGCAGTCGCTTCATGTAAAATACTGGTATTTAGTTGAAAACAGACGAAGCCGATCCCGACGTAGTTAGGTAAAAGCTGGGCAAATGATGATGACGATGATGATGAAAGAGCACCGAAAATATATTTGAAAAGTTTCAGATACGAGTCCCGTGGTCAGGGATCCATGGCTCTTTAGTCAACTGAGGCCGCTTAAACTTATCCCGCGGGATGAGTTGACCTAATGAATGTTTTGAATCGGGCAACTGAACCCATTGATTCAATACATTTTATGATTTGTACAAACACGAAAAAAGTGTTAACTGATTTAAAAGAAATTTTTTAAAAACAAATACATAGCAACCTTGTTGAATTTAACTAGTTTTTAGTATTATCAATTTAACTGTAACTGTAAATTACTGTAATTTAAAGTTTTACTTTTTTGAATAAAACTAATATTACTTTTAGATTATTTAAATTTATTTTGTTAAACGTGAATTTTAATCAAACGGCTGTGATTTAGATTAGTTTTCAGTAAATATTAATCAAAAGACTGATTTGTAGATTCTTTAGTTTTTTTTAATATTAATTAGGTCTAATTTGTTAAATCAAACGACTGTAATTTTAACTTTCAGATTTCCAAAATAGGCAAAAATAACGTGATCTTAACAGGTTTTGATTGGGTCTGGTGCGGCCTGATGACGTGTGATGACTTAAATAGTCAAATCTCATAAACAAATTGTGGGCTTGCGTTATGTTTACTCCGCGTGCTTGTTCGCACGACGACATCGAGCTGTACCCCATCATCATCTGCCTAGCCTTTTCCCAACTACGTTGGGGTCGGCTTCCAGTCTAACCGGATGCAGCTGAATACCAGTATTTTACATGGAGCGACTGCCTATCTGACCTCCACAACCCAGTTACTGGGTAATACGATACCCCTTGGTAAGACTGGTTGTCAGACTTTCGGGCTTCTGACTACCCGTAACGACTGTCAAAGATACACAAATGACAGCCGGGACCAACGGCTTAACGTGCTTTCCGAGGCACGGACGGGTCTCGGTCCACATACCAACCGCGACAAGCGGTTCCCCTCAAGTAATACCTATACATTACCAGTATTATCTAACTTCTCATTGTACGAAAAGCCTATAAAATGTGAGGTCAGCTAAAACTGGAAATGATGCTTGATGTTTCGTCGTGTCACCGTGTGTACCTACCAATACAGCAAATGTATTTTCACAAAAGTACCAAACATGTGCGCCTAAAACAATAGATTACAAAGATTGCGTAATCTGGAACAATGAGGGTACAGTCAACAAAAGAGATAAGTTTGCAGGATCGTCGGATATAGTTGAAGTTTAGTAAGAAACCGATGGATGTATAGATGTATGAGGAACAGGGTGTAAAGTTCACTCATACTCTATAAAAAAGGGAGGATCCTCCGACCAGACGGGTGTTGTGTCTGGCGGGCAACTGCCCGATGATTCATGTCGGGCTGTTGTATCTATGCTAGTTGCGCTGGTAACTCTGCTTGCGAGATGCAGGATTTTCCGTGACGTCAGTATGACGCGTTGTTCTCATGTGGCGTTGTAGATACCGCTACAGGTGTTGTCGACTGAAATTTAATTTGATAAATGAGCTGTTTGTTTTCTATTAGTAAAATGAAATTTTATTCGTGAACATCGGTTTCATACTTAACTTCAACTATTTCCGACGATCCTGCATACTTTTGTTGACTGAACCTATGATCAAGCAAGATAGTCATGTTTGATGGTGAATGTGTGTAAGCGTAATCAGTCAATAATGGTCCCACTGCTGGGACATAAGCCTGCTCCATGTGAGAGGGAGTGGGCCGTCATCCACCACGAGGGCCCAGTGCGGGTTGGTATCTACCAACCGACGGTAAAAAGACGTGACAAAAAAAAAGACCTGTGACATCTGTCACAGGTCTTTTTTTTTTTGTCACGTCTTTTTTTTGAGGGTGGGAAATCATCATGACTCCCTTCCGCTCCACCCAGAGCGGGAGGTGTCTCCCGCTCTGGGTGGAGAGGAAGGGACAGTCGGACAATCCCGCTGACCCGGCAGGCTTCGGCCCTGACGGGCACCTTCACTGATGCTGACATCTCTTTGAGGCGCGCGTGGAACACGTACGCCGTCCGGTACGGGCCTGACCCTGATCAGACGGTGAGCTTGTTTTCGATTCGATTTATGGTTTAAGGAGATGCCGGTTTCCACACGATGATTTCCTTCACCATTTTGAGACCAGTGGTGATGAAATAATCTACACTAAGTTGCCTGTCGCCTGTCTGGGTTTGAATCGACCTACGATTTCGTAAGTCGCGACTGTTAACAATGGGCAACCACTTTTTCGAATGTATGTGAGTCTGACTGTCATACTGATTCTTCAAGATTATTAGCTTGTATGGATCTGGATTAATAATCACATCACGAAAATCCATAATCCTGTTATAAGTTTATAAAAAAAACGACGGTTAAACTTTTCATCTTTTTATATTAAAGATCCGTTTAAACTTCAGAAGAAACTACATTCTACCGCATATCTTAGACCTTGTCGGGCACTTAGGTTGAAGTTTTTATCGGATATTTTAAATCGGCCTCCATCCCTCCCTCGGATTTGTTATTCATAGAGGTAGCTCCTGGAAGTAATGCCAGTTTTCACTAACGCTAGGCGACACTTAAATGAATGCCTAACTAAAAGCGATTTTCAACTTTCAGCGCTAAGTCTAGAGTTGAAAATCCAGCAACGTGCTTTTATTTAGGCATTAATCTAGGTGTCGTCTAGTGTCAGTAAAAACGGGCCACACCTTAAATTTATTGACTTAGATAACGGGATAAATACGAGGAAAAGTACAAGAAGAATTGAGAATTTAAAGAGATTTGAATTAGAAATGTTTGATTAGCTTTTTTGACTATACATAGAAATTTTGGGTGCTTGACCTTTTATGTTCATTGTCAATATCGATTTTAAAAGGAGCCGTGGCTGAAAGTGGGTTTACAAAGTATGGGGCAATCAATGACAGATGATGGGACGGTTTGGACACGATGACCTGACTTAAATAGGAAAAGATGAAGTAAAGCCACACTGTAAAGCTGCGTATGCAGGCTATTGATAGTGCTGCAAAAATGCTGCTGCAAAAATAACACAACACAACTGCGTAACACACTAACATTAAGAAGGGGCCCGTGGATAAACATTAACAGCCGCACAGGTCAAGCTACGCTTGCCGCGGTTGGTATTTGGATGGATGACCATCTTTACATACCGTGAACCCTCCGTGTCTCGGGAAGCACGTTAAGCCGTTGGTTGGTTGGATCTTTGACAGTCGTTACGAGCAGTCAGAAGCCCGAAAGTCTGACAACCAGTCTTACCAAGGGGTATCGTATTACCCAGTAACTGGTTTGTGAAGGTCAGATAGGCAGTCGCTCCATTTAAAATACTGGTATTCAGCTGCATCCGGTTAGACTGGAAGCCGACCCCAACATAGTTGGGAAAAAGCGAGGCAGATGATGACTAACAGTAGGAATGGCTTTCATTTATACAGTTGAACAACATTCACTGCGTTATTTTACGTTGACAAATTTTTCAAACATATGAAGCAATGGATTAGCAATATCCTTTAAAATGATTCAGATTGTGATCGATAGTGTCTTAAGCAAATAGGGTGCTGGTTTAAGTAAGTCAAAACGGATTACTATAATAATGCATAATAATGTCCAAATCATAATAATGTCCAAAAATTAAAATTGTCCAAAAATAAAAAAAGTCCAAAAATTAAAATGACCAAAAATAAAAATGCCAAAAAACTGGCCAAGTGCGAGTCGGACTCGCACACGAAGGGTTCCGTACCACATGGCAAAAACGCCGAAAAAAACATGTTTGTTGTATGGGAGCCCCCCTTAAATATTTATTTTATTTTATTATTATTATTTATTATTAAAGTTAAAATACAACTGAGTATTTCGTGAATATTTCAAGTGCCTACCTGTTGCCATTTTTGATATCGAGCAAAAAAGGCAAAAAAATCGCGTTTGTTGTATGGGAGCCCACCTTAAATATTAATTTTATTTGTTTTTAGTATTTGTTGTTATAGCGGCAACAGAAATACATAATTTGTGAAAATTTCAACTGTCTAGCTATCGCGGTTCTTGAGATACAGCCTGGTGACAGACAGACAGACAGACGGACAGACGGACAGACGGACAGACGGACAGACAGCGAAGTCTTAGTAATAGGGTTCCGTTTTTATACGGAACCCTAAAAAATGAAATGCCCAAAAATAAAAAAGTCCAAATCATAATAACGTCCAAAAAACATTTTTAAGAAATTAAATATTTAGGGAACTAACTATTGTCAGTATTCCTCAGTAACGAGTCAGAATTGTTCACAAAGAGGTTCTGTATGACGAGGAGAAAATCAAAAAGAAAAGTTGTAAATACTTCGAAAACAGACTAAATGTTCTATCAAAACACCTATAACATTACTTTTCTCACCTAATAAATGTCTAGTGTTAGTATCTCAATAAAATATAACAATTGCGATGTCTGTCGCTGTGAAACTTCACGAACAGTCGTCTGATAGGGGCTTAGGACCGCAACTTTTGTTCGGGATGACCTAGATCTTAAAGGTAAGTGTTTAAGGGATTCTTCTTTCTTTTTGTTTTCATTGTCATGTAGAGAACATTTTCGAAAAATTCTGTTACAGCCAAATTAGACAAATTTTAAATTTTCCATAGAAACAGAGATTTCCTGTTATCTTTTTTTAAATAAGACATTTCGAAAATGTTCTCTACTAACTTTTCAGACCTTTGTATCCTGCTTATGCGTATGAAGTCTCATAAAAATCGGTTCATTCATTTCGAAATATAAGTGCTTGAAAGTTTCTATGAAATGCTGTACGGCGTAAACGCTCTTAAGGAATTTAATGTTTTTGCTGTGTGGATAAATTCGTTCGAATAACTCTATGACATAACACGCAGCTATTGATTTCACAACTCTTATAATAAAAGGCAAAAACACAATAACAAAAAAAAACGTCACCAAGTGAGTGCCTGAAAACGGGCGTCGTCACTGAGGCTTACAGTCTCCCCAGGGATGTGCCTTACAGACGTTGCACGGGGGGGTTCCGGAATTGGTATTTTAAGAGGAATCGGTACCACCCCTTTGTGCTAATGGTGATCATCGGGGTGGTTTTAGTGAGGTAAGAATCACACACTGCCCGACCTCTTTCCCCGGAGGTCGAAGGCCTTATGAAGAATTCCCCCCGACACAAAAAAGGCCTAAGAAAAGCTGCCGCTGGCGTGACGATTCGGACTCTTTTCTAACTGATTGGACGAAGAAGGCACAGCACAAAAAAAGGTGGAAGAATATTGGGGAGACCTTTGCCCAGTAGTGAGAAATATAGGCGAAAACAAAAAAGCAAAAAACCGGGCAAGAGCGAGTCGGACTCGCGCACCGAGGGTTCCGTAACATCCGGGTTTATGCATAAGGTTTATGTTTATGAAATATAATGTTTTTTTTTATATTTGAGTTGATTGAAAGAAAGGTAAATTGCGGTTTACGATTTATGACGTATTATTTTCGGTGGAAGTTTACATGGTAATGTACATCATATATTTTTTTTAATTTTATCATTCTCTTATTTTAGAAGTTACAGGGGGCGAGACACACATTTTACCACTTTGGAAGTGTCTCTCGCGCAAACTATTCAGTTTAGAAAAAAATGATATAAGAAACCTCAATATCATTTTTGAAGACCTATCCATAGATATCCCACACGTATGGGTTTGATGAAAAAAAATTTTTGAGTTTCAGTTCTAATTAGGGGGAAACCCCCAAAATTTGTTGTTTTTTTTTCTATTTTTGTATGAAAATCTTAATGCGGTTCACAGAATACATCTACTTACCAAGTTTCAACAGCATAGTTCTTATAGTTTCGGAAAAAAGTGGCTGTGACATACGGACGGACAGACAGACATGACGAATCTATAAGGGTTCCGTTTCTTGCCAATTAGCTACGAAACCCTAAAAACAGTGGCTTTCCGGGAGTGCCGACAGAAGTTAAAACAAAACACAAACAGAATACCTTGCCATCACTCACTGACATATCGGATATACATTAAAACCGAGTAAATCCCGAGGACAGCCGAACACATCCGAAGCGGGTATTTTTTTTATCGTCTTATAAACAAAACACGCGCGGTGTCGCTTACAGTAACAGTGGTGCGAGTACAACGGTTTTTTGCAACTGAAAAAGCACCCAACGCGTTTAAAGAAGTTTTCACTTCAAAATAATTATAGGCAAAGTAAAATTAATAAGAGGTAACGGTCGGAGAAATTGTACACGTGTTACTACTGTAATCTCGTTTTTTATTTGATTTTTGTGATTTGAAAAGAAACAACCCTTGGCTTATGATTATTTATTCATAAGGAAAAAATCAACTTCATCATCATCTGCCTAGCCTTTTCCCAACTATGTTGGGGTCGGCTTCCAGTCTAACCGGATGCAGCTGAATACCAGTATTTTACATGGAGCGACTGCCTATCTGACCTCCACAACCCAGTTACCTACTGGGTAATACGATGCCCCTTGGTAAGACTGGTTGTCAGACTTTCGGGCTTCTGACTACCCCGTAACGACTGTCAAAGATCCACGAATGACAGCCGGGACCAACGGCTTAACGTGCTTTCCGAGGCACGGAGGGGTCTCGGTATCTAAAGATGGTCACCCATCCACAGACCAACCGCGGCAAACGTAGCTTAACCTGATCGATCGACTTGTGCGGCTGTTATTATTTTGCCACGGACCCCTCCCCCTCTTCCTCGGAAGGAAAAAATCAACTTACCTTGGTGGAATCGGACTGACCGACCCCCTGAATTTTCAAAAGTGCCTGTAATTGGTTTATTTGAAATAAATGCTTTGATTTTAAGTATGAGATGAACGTATTTCGATTTTGGTATCGTTTTTGAAAAACCGGCCAAGTGCGAGTCGGACTCGCACGCGAAGGGTTCCGTACCACAAGGCATAAAACAACCGAAAAAGCCGTTTCTTTTATAGCCCTTTAAATTTTAACTTTACTTTATTTTTATTATTTGTTGTTGTAGCGACAACAAAATACATCATCTGTGAAAATTTCAACTGTCTAAGTAGCTATAGCGGTTCATGAGATACAGCCTGGTGACAGACAGACGGACAGTGGAGTCTTAGTAATAGGGTCCCGTTTTTACCCTTTGGGTACGGAACCCTAAAAAAGTCATGTAATAGGCACACTGTTTCTTATGGCGATTTCAAGGGTAAGAAAGACCCTTCAAATCGCCATAAAAAAACAGTGTAATACATGTTTTTTTTTTAGAAAACATAAGTTTAACAATGTAAACAAAATTAGTCTAACAACGTTAAGAATTATTAATCATCTTCATCATCATTTCAGCCCAAAAGACGTCCACTGCTGGACATAGGCCTCCCCCAAAAGGGGGGGGGGTTTGCCATAATCGCCACGCTTGGCAGGCGGGTTGGCGATCGCGGTATGGTATGGTGGTGGAATGCATAGAGAACGCTGCTGCCCATTCTCCGGTACGCCCCTTAGTCGCCTTTTACGACACCCACGGGAAGTATGGGGTGGTGCTATTCTTTAAGTCCGGCACCACACAGACAAAATCGAATTATCAATACACGTAATTAAACTGTTGTAAGCCCCTGAAAGCAGGGGTCGTAAGTCTAAACCCTTCAGAATCAAACGATTCGATTGGATGCGATCACTTTACACTCGTAATATCAGCCGGAAAACACCCACGAATGAACAGCGAGCATGATTTTCCCGGTATCGATTGAATTGGTTAGCAATAGGGTAGCATTCGTAAATAGGTAATACTCAATTGATTACGTCATTGTCTTATATCATGCTTATGATCCGTAACGGGGAACATGATTTGGTTATGATTGATTGTTTGGTATGTTGGGATCTGATTTTAGAAGTATTGATTTGGTTTGGTTTGTTAACTTCGCGGTAGACCACTAAAAGTGGAAAGGGGGAAGGGAGGCCATTGCTTTGCAAGGGGATAAGATCACACTAATATTATAAAGGCGAAAGTTTGTGAGTGTGTGTGTGTGTGTGGGGGGGGGGGGTGGGGTGGGTGTGTGTATGTTGATATGTTTGTTACTTCTTCACCCTCAAACGGTTGGACCAATTTTGATAAATTTGGTATGGAGGTAGCTGACACCCTGGATTAACTTATAGGCTACTTTTTATCCAGATATTCTTAAGGGATCGATATTTACGCGGGTGAAACCGTGGGGCGCAGTTAGTCACACTAATATTATAAGGCGAAAGTTTGTGAGTGTGTGTGTGTGTTTATATGCTTGTTACTTCTTCACGCTCAAACGGCTGGACCAATTTTGATAAAATTTGGTACGGAGGTAGCTGACACCCTGGATAAACATATAGGCTACTTTTTATTCCGATATTCCCACGGGATCGAAACTTAACTTATGCAGGTGAAACCATGAGGCGCAACTAGTAGGTGTATAATAATAATAATTGTTAACTTGCTTATTCATCATGCTATCATGTCTTAAAATTTAAACACTGCAATTGAATTAGGGGTAATGATTTCATATCGTAAGGTTGTTACTATAACTATTAATTTAATTCTTTGCTAATCTTTACTCAATTTTACTCTTAAATCTTACAAAATTGGAAACCATAATCCAATAAACGCCCCAAGTAAAAATTACTATGCCATCGAGGAATCCCTTTAATTACTGCGAAATCTGAAGTTTTAATTGAACGAAAAAATTCGACACGCAGAAACGTAAAACGGATTGTTTAAAAATTTAAAAACGTCCACAAAATAAAAAAGGGTGTACAATAAAGTGTCGTGATTCGTGGAGTTGTTTGAAAAACAAACTCGTTTCGAGATTTAAGATGCGGTCGGTATCACCCTGTACAGTCGATAGGGTGACTATGGGATAGTACTTATGAACTGATTTTTTATACGTGAAGGCCAACTCCCGTTATTAAAACCGTTAAAAAATTAGTCACAATCTCATTACAGCGTAATTTATTAATGTCATTTAAAAAAAAATTGGATTGAGGTCACACTGTGAATGTTCTTAAAATTACGAGAATTGTGTATTCTTAAAAACTCAGAATGTGAACGTTCTTAGAATGAGGGGTTTTCTTTTTGTGTAAAAAAAAAAACATAGTTTCCAAGAACTCTGTAGATGGCGTTGAACTGACTACGTTACTAGGTGCCAAAGCCAAAATGCTTGGAAAAATAACATTGCGTCACGTCACATATGCTCGTTTACTGATACTTTCGTTTTACGATCTCAAAATTACATCCCAGTGAAATAATCAAAAAATGATGTGAGGTTCCGTTCCTTGCAGTAACTTACCAAGTTCAGCGCCATCTATCCAGCGACTAAGGAAAGTTAAAAAAGAAAATCCCTCATTACGTGAATGGGCATTGTTCATATTTTTTTAATGTTGTAATTGAAAAACTATTTCGAGGAATGACGTTACTTACTGATCATTACGGAGTAATTAACTATGAAAAATATTCATTATTTATTGATATTTTTGATAAAATTCGATTGACCTTCTTTGCCCTTCAAATTACGTCAGCTTTGGCCGTACAGTTTTCTATCGTTACCTCAGAAAATAAAAAGGAAGAGGCTAGTATTGTCCCTCTCACAGAGAGGAGGCCCGTGTCCCAGCAGTGGGAACATTTTAGGTTGATTATGTGTTATGTGTAGTATTGTCCTCCTACCCGCGGGTCTAAACGCGTGAACTCCTAAACTTAATGTGCTCGCAATTCAAAATTCTTTTGTCCGGCAAATAATCACCAACTAAGTATAAATTATATATCGTTGTGAAGCTGAGTGAATGGTCTACCTAGCTTTCGCATCTGCTGTGAATTTTACAAAGTGACTGCCAAGTAAACATAGTTTTTCTTATCTACGGCTTGCAAAAATCTCAACTGTCATCGCAAGCGCATGAATCACCGTGCCAACTTAACGAGTGAACGCACGCACACATTGCTGCTTGTCGCTGCAAGGACAAACGTACGCGGCGCCCGCTTGTAGTCAACGATCGGCGGTTGTTCGAGTTCCGAAGACTTCCGAAGGTGATACCTACCACACTGGATGGCATAACACGGAGCGCGCGTAGCAAAACAAGATAAGCAATAGCTGAGTGAGTAAAGCGTCTTGTTTACATAATAAACAGAGCCCAACGCATGCTCTTTTCTGTTAATTGCCATCGTATCCATCCTGATTTATTTTTAACTAAGCCTAGACTTTATTTCCAATAATAAACAAATTGCGTAAATAATATAAAAATGCTTCGTTCGCCTCCTAAAACACCAGCCTCACCCTTGTACGGCTCAGAACCAAACTTATCTTCGAGTACTAAGAATGAAACCAATGAAACTGAAAATGTAACTCAGCGAAAAAGGAAACGAGGTGATGACGCTGAGTTGCAACGTCTTGAAAATATGATGCTTGATATGAAGGCAATGTTATCGGATTTTGTGTCGAAGCAAGCGCAACAAAATATTAAAATTGACTCACTACATTCGGCCCTCGAGGAAATTAGGGCGCAAAACGGCGTAATTAGTAGGCAAAACGCAGAAATCTGTACCCAGAATGATAAAATTCAAGACAGTATACAATTTCTATCTAATAAATATGATGACGCTTTAGCGGAGATAAACCACCTCCAGGCCGAATGTAATAACAACCAAAAAGTAATAAAAATGCTTGAGCTCAAGGTGGATTATCTGGAGAGAAACATGAAAGCAGCCACAATCGAAATAAGTAATATCCCAGCCTCAACTACTGAGACCAGGGAATCCCTTACTGGTTTAGTCCAAAAACTGGGAACTGTCATCAATCAACCTGTTCCAGTATCAGAAGTCAAAAATATCTTTCGATTGAGAGGCAGAAAGGAGACAGTGGGTACTGTCATTGTAGAATTTACATCCCCAACAATAAAAGAACAATTCGTCCGGTCCACAAAAAACTACAATAAACTGAATGTTGAAAACCGTCTTAACACCACTCACTTGCAAGCTGAAGTACCCAAAAAGCCAATATATATATCAGAAGCGCTAACTACTACAGCAAAACGCCTACATTACCTGGCAAGGGAGTTTATAAAAAGCAGTGCGTTCGAGCAGTGCTGGGTTGCAAACGGCAAAATATACGTCCGCGAAAAAGAAGGATTGCCCAGCACGCTGATTAAATCTGAGGAAGACCTGGATAAACTACGCAAACAGAAGTGACTAGTACTCTTACAACAACATACCTTGTTATTCAAAAATGCTATCTCCCACCGATTATTAAACAACCTAAAATTATGTATAACTAACTCTAACCTACTAATAATCATATATGAACAGACTTACTCGAAATCAATCTATACTACACGTACAAAAACCTACTCTCCTACACTCACATTGTTACACAATAATTCACTACCATTCTCATTAAATAGTCACGCAACACATATTTCTGAAACTGATCCGTTTTATTACCTAGTCAAATACACATGTACATACACATATATTACGGGAATATACACATGTCACAGCCCAGCATTACCCTTCCCATGTGCCCTGTACCTCTACTACAGCACTGACACAAATGGCGAAATCAGGCAGACCATTTCTACCCTCTCCAAGCACAGTAGCATAAAAAAAATTTACATATTGATTAAAAATAAACAAAATTCGATAACACCCAAAATAACGTAAACAATATAGATTCTGTCTCTGTATCGGACTCATCTACCTGTGACTTAGACAGTTGCATCCCGCCCAACCTTAACCATAATCACTCGCTCAAAATTCTGAACCAGAACATTAGAAGTATAACAAAAAATATAACAGGATTTCACACAATACTCGCCAGAACAAGGATCGAGTGGGACATTATAACGCTGACCGAATGTTGGCTTCCTAATACACACAACATTCCAGACCTTCAAGACTACAATTATTTCAAAACTGCGAACAACTTTACACAAAACGAGGGTGTAGTTGTTTATATCAATAAAAAAAAATATAGTTTCCGTGGAAGAACCCTCAATCTTGGAAGCCAACAGTTTGCTAATAAAAATAGACTCCAACACCATCCTCATAGCAATATATCGCCCGCCGGGATACAAAGATATTAATAACTTCCTAAACTCACTCAATGTACTCCTGACAAACTACACACACTGTAAAAATATAATTATTACCGGTGACATAAATATAAACATTCACGAACAACATCTTGACTCTGCCTCACAGAGCTACCTAAACCTATTAGCCTCACATGGACTACTGCCTGCCCATTCACTGCCTACGCGTCTCCAAGCTTGTCTTGACCATGTTATTTTAAAAACGACTCTGCCAGCCTTCGTTTATGTGGCTCACTCTGCACTAACCGATCACGAAACTGTACTCTTTTTCCTAGCGAAGAAAATGCCCAAACCTGCCATAAAACAAACAGCCACACGTATCAATCATGATCGGCTAGACGCACAGTTAAAGGAGCTTAACTTTGAGCAAGTGTACCGCACGCAAAATCCTAATGACGCAGCAGAGCGTATGGTCAATCTAATTACACATGCAATTGAGTCAAGTTCCAAAACCGTCAAAATACCCAATCGGAAAAAAATCATAAAACCATGGCTCACTCCGGGCCTTCTACGATGCGTCCGACATAGAGATAATCTCCACAAAAAATTAAAAAAGTCACCTGATAATGAAATTTTAAAAACATCCTTTATTAGATACAGAAACTACTGTAACAAGCTTTTAAAAAAGATAAAAAAAGACTATGAGAGGACAGAAATAAGCGATGCTGGTAATAACACCAAAAAAATCTGGGAAGCAATAAACACAATTACAAACAGAATCAAAAAGAAAGACAACACATCAGATTTATTAAATTCCTGTGCTACTCCTCAGGAGTCGGTTAACAGAGCCAATAAGTTCTTCGCAGAAATCGGCAAAAATCTCGCGGAAAAAATATCTAATGGATCAACTAATAACGTTCGGAATACTGTCAATCAGGAGGCAGCTCAATCTATGGTTCTCTTACCCACTGACGAACAAGAAGTTGCCAAACTCATAATGTCACTACGCAACGACGCTGCTGCGGGGTGGGACAGAATATCAAGCGGTCTCTTAAAAAAACACATAGACATTGTTGTACCACCCCTCACGTATATCTGCAACCTTGCACTGTCATCAGGGCAATTTCCCAAATCTTTTAAAAAGGCCATAATACACCCAATCTTTAAGAGTGGGGACAGAGGCCGTGTCAATAATTATAGACCTATAGCAGTACTTCCGACTCTTTCAAAAGTACTGGAGCGGATCATGAATAATAGGCTCGTGGATTACCTGGAGAAGTTTAACATCCTTTCACCCTCACAATACGGATTCAGGGCGGGCAAGTCCACGGCCGATGCAGTTCATGATCTGACCAATTATGTAATCACAAACTTGGATGATGGACAGAAAGTTTTAGGCATTTTCCTAGATCTTGCCAAAGCTTTTGACACGGTTTCTGTCCCTTCTCTGATTCGTAAGATGGAAAGCATAGGAATCAGGGATATTCAGCTCAAACTCTTTGAGGACTATCTGAGTGAGCGTACCCAGTGCGTTAGGGTAGGGGATGCCACCAGTGACGAACGCACCGTCACCTACGGCGTGCCACAGGGCAGCGTAATCGCCCCGACACTCTTCCTTATATACATTAACGAGCTGGGTATGCTCACTCTTCCCAAAGGCAAAATTATAACTTTCGCCGACGATACTGCCCTTCTCTTCAGCGCTAGAACATGGCACGATGTATACATGCAAGCACAGTCGGGTTTCAAAGTCGTGACGGAGTGGTTGCGTGATAACGTCCTCACTCTAAACGCGGAAAAAACCGTATACATGCCCTTCTCTCTGAAAAATAATGCGTCAACCACACACATGAACTCGTCGTATTCCATAGTAGCCCACACTTGCTCCAAACAAAACATTAATAACTGCACCTGCACTGCCCGCATTCAGAAAACAGACAGTGCAAAGTACCTAGGGGTAATAATAGACAGTACCTTAAGCTTCAAAAAGCATATCAATACTCTTAGCAGTAGGCTACGTAAACTTATATTCGTTTTTAAGACCCTACGACACGTGGCGGACGAGAAGCTAAGGAAATCGGTGTACTTGGCTCTCGCCCAGTCCCTACTAACATACTGCATAACGTCCTGGGGTGGTGCTCCAAAAAATACTATGTTAGAGCTTGAACGAGCGCAGAGAGCCATCCTGAAAGTATCTTTATTCAGACCTTTCCGATATCCAACGGTTACGTTATATAAGGAAGCAAACGTGCTGACTGTTCGTCAGCTGTTCATGTTGCAAACGGTTATGAAACAGCATGGCCTCACCACCTTCAACCACTCACTCTCCCACAGAACTCGACGATTCGATCCCATAGACCGCCACCACATTCGGCTCTCGACTGCTTCCTCCCGTCGATTCTTTTGTTATCTTGGCTGCTTTCTTTATAATAAAATAAATAGGATACTCCCAATTTATAGCCTCTCCAAAACCAAATGCAAAACTATACTTAGTAGCTGGCTGCAGGAGTTAAATTATGAAGAAACAGAAAAACTACTCGTTGTCCCAAAATAGCTAATCTAAAATATTATATTCCCCCCCCCCCCACACAAACACACACTATCCTCACACATACACCTTACTCATTATACAAATACACAATCATACAACAAAAACCTACTAAACATACTAACACCAAGCAGCAATGATGACTGCAGCAAATTTTCTTTTCTCTTTAATTTATGTCTATATCTTTTCTAAATTCTTACCGCACTGAATACTCAAAGTACACTAACATTAAAATGTAAGCACTACCCAAGGGCTGGAGACCTGGTGACCTGAAATACAGATCTCACGTCTAGTTTAGGCACCAGTCTCCCACAGTATAATTTTATTGATGTTAGTATTTTGTATTGTTATCTCTCTAATGTACATGTATTGTGGTGAGAAAATAAATCATTATTATTATTATTATTATTATTATTATTATTGTCTACAATCTGTCAAGTGTCAAATTGTAATATAAATGTCAAAAATATAAAAATTCTCGTTTAGATCTCATTACATTACATACATTATTTCAACACTCGACAATATTGGAATACAGGATGCGCTTTGTTCCAACTTGCAGCAATATAGAAACAAAAACTTGTGCACAATCTTTTATGCCGCTGATGACGTCACCTACCTTAAAAACTTAAAATATATATATTTTTAAAATAACTATTGAACCAATCATCAAAATATTCAAATCAGTTTCTCAAAATGCTCTAAATTTTCAAAATATAAAATAAAGTCTGATGGTTAGAAATTTTGGACAATTCCTATTGCTCCTTTTTTTATCAGTCACTTGATAATTTTTATGGACTCCAGAAAAGGTGGCCTTCACACCCATTGTAGTTTTAGTTCTAAAGTTTGGTGTGTAAGGCATCAATAAATAATAACTCAATTCATTCGAACGTCATCACCATCTGCCTAGCCTTTTCCCAACTATGTTGGGGTAGGCTTCCAGTCTAACCGGATGCAGTTGAGTACCAGTATTTTACATGGAGCGACTGCCTATCTGACCTCCACAACGCAGTTACTGGGTAATATGATACCCCTTAGTAAGATTGGTTGTCAGTATTTCGGGCTTCTGACTACCCGTAACGACTGTCAAAGATCCACGAATGGCAGCCGGGACCAACGGCTTAACGTGCTTTCCGAGGTCTGGAGGGTTCTGGGTTTGTAAAAATGGTCACCCATCCACGGACCTACCACGGCAACCGAAGCTTAACCTGAACGATCGACCTGTGCGGCTGTTATTATTTAACCAGAAGTATTTGAACTTGTAGTTACTACTTTTAATCCATACTATAATATTGAAAATTCGAAAGTAACTCTGTCTGTCTGAATGTTACCTTTTCAAGCCTAAACCACGGAACGGATTTCGATAAAATTTGGCAGAGAGATACATTGCATTCCGGGGAAGGGCATAGCATAGTTTTTATCCTGATATTCTAACGGGATCGAACTTACGCGGGTGAAACCGCGGCACGCCGCTTGTTAATTATATTACAGCAATTTTACAAGCCTTAACAAGTATCCATCTTCTTAGCTAAGTACTTCTCGCACATAAAACAAGTGTTTCCTAACCTCGACAGCCAATAACAAACTAGTACCAAGGTATAGTTTTCCCAGTAGATTTGTAAAGACATATTAGGTACAGAGCTGTAAGATGCTGCCCAACCAACTAATTAAACACATTTGTCTCTTTTAACGCCACCCCCGAGCAAGGAGGCGGTAGCGGCCTCCTTAACTTGAAGAAAGTTTTAAGAAATCAATTTCAGGTATTGAGAAAGCTAAAATAGAGACTGGGAAATACGTCAAATTGATTATTTAACTAGCAGCGCACCGCGGTTTCACCCGCATAAGTGTCGATCCCGTTCGAAAGATACGTGGCGCCATCTATTATCATAATAACGTTATTGTTGTTTTCTTCGTGAACAGCACTTTTTTTCGGGGTGAAGCCCGATGTATCCTATGTCCGTTTCTGTACACCTGACAACATATATGCAATGTTTAGTGGTTTAGGAGTGAAAAGGTAACATACAGACAGACAGACCGAGTTACTTTCGAATTTACTACTTATTTTAACACTAGCTTCCGCCCGCGGCTTCACCCGCGAGTTATATCAATAAATATTATCCTATGTCCTTCCTCGGGATGCACTCTATCTCTCTGCCAAACTTTATTGAAATCCGTTCAGTGGTTTAGGCGTGAAAAGGTAACATACCGACAGACAGACAAAGTTACTTTCGAATTTATAATGTTAGTAAGAATTAGTACGAATTATGGGTTTGAGTGGTTAAAGTGAACTAGTTATCTAGAACTATGGGAAGACTACGGCTCCTCCTGACCAATGTTTTGTATGAAATACACAGATAAAATGGCATAGGGTACACTAAATGAAATAAGCAGTAAATACAGGTGAAAAAATATTGACCTGAACTGCTTTAAACAGTTCCTTACGATCCTAACGTTCAATACAGTATTTTTTACTGATCCGAAAACAGTTAAAGCTTGAGGCAAAATATTACCGTCATGACAGTAAACTTTGACGTTTAAAGTAGCTAAAAGGTCACAAAATTAACTGTTTTATTCATTTAGTGATATCGTTCAAACCATTGAAATTTACTTACATTACAGTAAGGGTGGTTTTCCCCTTTTTTTTTGTTGTTTCTTTCAGTAAGTAGTATGTTCAATCATTAAAAGTTAATGTTTTGTCTTTTACTGTTTTACAAACATTTCTTCTTACTGTATAAAGGCAGTAAGTTAATGTGCTGTAGTAAGAAATTATTTTTTTTAATGGAACTTTACACACTTAATAATGGGCCCCCGGAAACTATCGCTAGTGACGACAAGAGGTCGGCATGTCCAGAAGGGAGAGGT
This sequence comes from Mesoligia furuncula, assembly GCA_916614155.1. NCBI lineage: Eukaryota > Metazoa > Arthropoda > Insecta > Lepidoptera > Noctuidae > Mesoligia > Mesoligia furuncula. The sequence continues at coordinate 24,607,090 of OU744804.1, forward strand.
ATTCCACGGCTATCAGAACAATCCCAGAGCCCGGGATTATTATTAATATATAAGTGTGGTTGAAGCGTTGAATCCTTTGCAATATAAATCAAATGCGAAACCATCTTTATGAATCAAATAATATCTTCAAGTATCAACCTTTTGTCTCGCGCTTCAAAACCAGAAATGAATCCTAGTTTTTCCCTGAATCATGGGCCCAATACCCGGTGAATGTACCACGAGTTTATACAGCGTGTCATCCGTAGAATAATGACGTCACCACTTCGGTGACTCGGCGACAGTAATAAAGTTTGTATTCACTGCGATACGCGTTAAACGCGTTGAAAGCGGTTAAGTTTTGACTGTTTTTAAAAAGAGTGGTGTTCAAAATTATCGTGGTTGTATTTTTGGGGATCTTTTTAAGAAGAAAATTGCTTATGGTATTTATATTGTGTTGTTGAGGGGCCCGTGGCTAAATAATAACAGCCGCACAGGTCGATCGATCAGGTTGGCCGCGGTTGGTCTGTGGATGGGTGACCATCGTTACATACCGAGACCCCTCCGTGCTTCGGAAAGCACGTTAAGCCGTTGGTCCCGGCTGTCATTCGTGGATCTTTAACAGTCGTTACGGGTAGTCAGAAGCCCGAAAGTCTGACAACCAGTCTTACCAAGGGGTATCATATTACCCAGTAGCTGGGTTGTGGAGGTCAGATAGGCAGTCGCTCCATGTAAAATACTGGTATTCAGCTGCATCCGGTTAGACTGGAAGCCGACCCCAACATAGTTGGGAAAAGGCTAGGCCGATGATGATGATATTGTGTTGTTGAGGTCGATGATTTTTACGTTTTGTTGGTAGTTCTTAAAACACCGGATCTCGCGCTAGACACTTATAATTATAAAAACTGGCCAAGTGCGAGTCGGACTCGCACACGAAGGGTACCGTACCACAAGGCAAAAACTCCGAAAAAAACACATTTCTTGTATGGGAGCCCCCCTTAAATATTTATTTTATTTTGTTTTCAGTATTTGCTGTTATAGCGGCAACAGAAATACATAATTTTGTGAAAATTTCAACTGTCTAGCTATCGTGGTTCTTGGGATACAGCCTGGTAACAGACAGACGGATGGACGGACAGACAGCGAAGTCTTAGTAATAGGGTCCCATTTTCACCCTTTGGGTACCGAACCCTAATAAACGAAACCTGAAGGATTTAAATGACTAATAATATGATTAAGCTGAAGAGTTTTTTTTTTAACGCGCTAATCTTTAGCACTACCAGTAGGATTTGAAAAAATCTTTTTGGATTTGATAGCCTATTCTTGTAGAAGTTTATTGGCTATTTACATAACTTTATGCCCTTAGGAGCCAAACAAGAAAAAAAAGTCAAAAAGCGCTAAGCGAAAATGGTCCAGGGAGTTTTATAAAAAAGTTGCTGTTTTTTTTTTAAGCCATACTAATATTAAAAATGCGAAAGTGTGTCTGTCTGTCTATTACCTCTTCATGCTTAACCCGCTGAACAGATTCAGATGAAATTTTGTATATAGTTTTAGTCTCCCGGAAAAGGACATAGGATTTTTGTCTCGATATTCCCACGGGGTCAACGATTATGCGGGTGAAACCGAGGGGCGCTGCAGTTAGTTTAATATAATTTCTTAAGACCTCCACGCGAACGAAGTCGCAGGTAGAAGCTAGTATAGTAAATTAAATCTGACGGTTTTAATAATAATAATCATTTTATTATCAGTGTGTATATGTCGTAGTATTATGTCACACATTCCTGCTAATTTCTTACATCGGACTTTGCACTTTTGATTTTTAGGGTTCCGTACCCAAAGGGTAAAAACGGAACCCTATTACTAAAACTTCGCTGTCTGTCCGTCTGTCCGTCTGTCTGTCACCAGGCTGTATCTCAAGAACCACGATAGCTAGAAAGTTGACATTTTCACAAATTATGTATCTCTATTGCCGCTATAACAACAAATACTAAAAACAAAATAAATTAAATATTTAAGGGGGGCTCCCATACAACAAACGCGGTTTTTTTGCCCTTTTTTGCTCGATATCAAAAATGGCAACATCAATTTCTTTCATGTTGTGTTTCGCTGCGTGGTGTCCCGTAACCGTCCTCGGAAACGTCGATATATGACACCTTTCGGCCAAAAGTCCTCTTTCAGACAGGTCTGTAGATATTGGATTGGAACTCGTACCACGAATGACTTAAAGTTGATGTTGTGGCGCGATTCCAACCTTTCGATCCTCAGAGTCCAGTTGGTTTTCATCTTGTTGGTTTTGCAGTACATACATTATTCACAGTTTATGATGTGGCAATACTCAAAATAAATAGATCAAAAAGCTTCAGTATTCTTCCAGATTAAGGATCCTCCAGGAGATTATTATAAAACCATGTCCAAAATTTTTACATCATTAACTTTAAACAAAAAGGGTTTCCCAAGGTTTTCCAAGCAAACGGAATACCTGCTTCACGTCGAACTGAAAACTTTCCACTTCGTTAGTAAATAGGCTAACTCCTCCATTAGAAAGTTGTCCACTAAAGAAAAGTATTAGTTTTTAGACAAAGCTTTTTCTAATTAGAATGCCGGAATAAACAATTTTCATCGGTATTTTTTTACAAAAACTTTTTTCAAAGTAGTACTAAAATTTTCACAATTTTTTTTTTCACAAATTTTTATTTTTTTTCATGGCTAAGTAATAACAGATGCATGGGTCGATCGATCAAGTAAGCTACTTATAAGATCTTGTTAACATTATGGAGCGCAAAAAAGATATCAATATGCAGCAACCAATTCACTCAAGACTATAAAGCCAATTTACAGCTATCAGGAAACAGACACCTAAACGCCAGGTACAAAAAAGGAAAATTGTTTTAGTCATTACTCTCATTGCCTAATGTCCTTAAGTACCTCTTAAATTTCCCTCTAGCCCTAAGACCGAAAAAATATCGTCGTCATCCCACTCAAATTGAGCCTTTTTTTGGGCATTATTAGCAAGAACGGTCCACTTTAGTTGCAAAAAACGCTTGTCACAAAAACCGTCATCAACATTTTATCCACATGTACAGTCAACAAAAGAGATAAGTATGCAGGATCGTCGGATGTAGTTGAAGTTTAGTAAGAAACAGTTGGATGTTGTCAACTGAAATTTAATTTGATAATAAATTTTATTCGAGAACATCATCGGTTTCTTACTAAACTTCAACTATATCCGACGATCCTGCATACTTATCTCTTTTGTTGACTGTACCTACATGTCCATCAAGTAGTATGCTCTTCGGGGCCCATTTTTCTTATGTTAAATCAGTCTGCCTAGCCTTACATGTTTTTTTGTTGAAATTAAGGTATAATGTAAATTATGGTATCATGTAAATTAAGGTATCATGTAATTTTGTTGAAATTAAGGTATCATGTAAAGCCACCATAAAGCCACCCAAATATCAGAAATATTGTGTTGTAACTGTTTTAATGCTTTTGTGATTGTACATCAGTTTTGTGAATTATATTTAAAAAAATTGAAATAAATGCTTTGAGTTTGAGTTTATATTATCACTTGCCATCAGAAATATAATTAATCAAACGAGAGCCTTTCTATGTTTAATCTAAAACATAAGTTCCAATTACTACTTTATGATCTTACTATCTACGCCCCGCGGTTTCACCCGCGTAAATTCCCGTGGGAATATCGGGATGAAAAGACCTATATCGACGGTTGAAAGGCTAATTGGCCTAAGCGACATTTTTTGCAATATTTAAAATAATAATAATAATATGTACATGTCGCATCAGCGGGTGGCCGAGATGCGATAACATCGGGTCTTCTTCACGATCCGACATAGTTTCGATAGGTGTGGGCACTGCAGTGGGTACTCGAACGAAAAGATTATTTGAATTTACAGTAACTTTAATAAACTAGCTATTTACAACCAAAACGCACACGTGCGTCGGAAACAAACACGTGCGTTGGTATTGAGCGTTTGCCGAGACTGTCCGAGCTCGACGACTGTCCACTGTAGACTGTCGCAACACTCGGTCTCTCCACCAGTCCTCGCTGCATCCCCTCTACCGACGATCGTGTCCAAGCGGTAGGGCTCGCTTGCGTTTCCGATCACATGATTCTTCGTTTACCAAACAAATTGTTAGATGGCGCTGTTCACTATACTGTGGCGTCATCTATCCACGACACGGCCATCCCTGACTAGCACCCGTCCTCGGGTGTAGTACCTGGGGACCAAAAATACTCACAGAGTAAACAAGCTCGGCTATCCTGCCAATACCTAATAACTAAGGTAACTCGGCCTATCCTGCCAATACCTAATAACTAAGGTAACTGTATCTCATTGTTACTTTAATTTCTCTAGTCTTAATTTACAATGCCTTGTTGTCAAGGTTTCACACCCCATACAACATTATTCATTAGAAAAGGTTCGATTATTAAGTTGAACCAAAGAAAATCAAAATTGTAACGAATCAGTTACTATTTTACTACGTTATCAAAATTTGCGCAAAAACACAGTCCAGAATCACACCAATGATTCTTACCAGATCAGTTGTCACATTTGCTACTGCACATAAGGTGCGGTTGAGACTAGTCACGACATGTGCTTCCTACACATGAGGTGCTCTGTGCATCAACACAGACTAGAATCGACCCATTGATTCTCAGAAAAACAATACTAGAACATGAAGCGGTCTGTGCACCAACACAGACAAGAATCGCACCAACGATTCTCAAAAATCTAACGCATTATGTGCTACAACACATGAAGCGCTCTGTGCACCAACACAGACAGGACTCGACCGATCAACAAGTTATACCATCACAATTGTTGTGACAAATCAGTTAGAATTTACCGAAATAAATATCATAGGCAATGTATACTCAACTCATGAAACTTTTATTGTAAACTGTGCACCAACACAGGTCAGAATCGCACCAACGACTCTTTACATATCTACCACCACATATGCTACAACACATGAGGGGCTCTGTGCACCAACACAGAAAAGAATCGCACCAACGACTCTTTAGATATCTGCCGCCACAAGTGCTACAACACATGAGGGGCTCTGTGCACCAACACAGAAAAGAATCGCACCAACGACTCTTTAGATATCTAGCGCAATATGTGCTACAACACATGAAGCGCCCTGTGCACCAACACAGACAACAATCGCACCAACGATTTCTTATAGACCCATCGCCACATGTTACTCATGAGGTGCGGTCTTAAGTTTTGAGTTTGAGTGTACAAGCCATTCTTAATCAGAGGTGGTTTCACTACCACTGTCCTCAACTATAACATCTAATTCTCGAGTAACTTGGTGATCGGGTACCCGCCTCACAAAATCATGAGAGTATTCTTAGGTTCGCTCAGTCAAGCGCCTTTAAAACAATCATTAAAAGCAAACTTAGAGACTAACTTTACTTTAGTCAAATCGAATGTTATCGTAATTGCATTTTTTTTAAGACCCTATGTCACGTGGTCTATTATCTCATCTAAGTGAATATCAGTCAACTCATCATCAGTTGTCACTAAGCTAAGCCAATACACTTTGACGCAACACAATCTTTGATGATAGAGCGACAGAGTCGTAATAAAATGGATGTGACTCACCCAGCACTCATCAGTACACTACTCGGATTGCTGACATAGAAAACTTGAACCGTATCATTCGATACTAGCCGCTGCTGCAGGCGCTGGCACGGAACCGCCTGGGACCCCCGCCATACTAGCACCTCCATTATTGCTTCGTGGACATCTCGAAGCAAAATGTCTGGTGTTGCCGCATCGAAAACAGATGCTGTGGGGCACTGCCATCCTACTTGCACTCGTTCTCGTGTGTTAATCTGTCAACAAACATACCCGCAAAGTATCACATAGCTCGGTCACTCCTGACCAAATATGGTACAGGCAAAAAAACACAATTAAAATTTGAACAAAGTAAAAAAAATTAGCAGAGTTCAGAGCATTACTCATTATTTGATTCCCAAATCTCAAGATCACAAAGTAAACAATCAACTAAGCCAATAAAACATCCTTAGAGCATCACAAAACACAAAGCAGGAATCTTATTCGTGGCCTGTGGCTTTTCATCAAGCCCAACAAACCTCACGTTTGTTTCTATGAATTCCTCTGAATTCCGAGTCCCACGGACTCTATGGTTTCTACAAGACGCGCACCGCGTATCCACGGACTACTAAAAGCAGATACCGACTTCTAACAGACTACGGCTATGAAATGGTTACTGGTACAGTCCCGACCCGCCGACCTAAGATTCACAACTATCACTTGACTTAACCTCTACTATGTTTCATCAACAAGACTATCACTTGGCTTTCCTCAAATTCGTCAGTAATAATCTGATTTTCTGTAATTTTTCGCAACCTCCCTTATGAAGACTGATGAGATAATTAAAAGGGACTTGACTCGACTCTATAAAATCTGTTTTATCAATTTGCAATAAGCATTCAAATTAGAAATAAAAAATTAGGCTAATCTAAGAATTTGAACTATCTAGTTTCGAGATTACCGAGACCAAGTACAACGTTTTCACACTACGTTAGTCAAAGAAAACAAAACCTCAGGTATCCCATTCACGGTCCCACACATTTGTCACATGCGCACTTCCCGCAGGAATGCCGAGTCATCCTTGACTCTACGGTCTTGGCTTCAAGGCTAGACCCGACCATACTACCCAGAGCTACCGCGTATACCACGTACTCACGATACTCTGGTACGGTCTCCCACCCAATGAACCGTGAACCTGAGTACACAAACTAAAGTGATGCCAGCTCATCATCCATTTCGTCTACAATCTCAATTGGTTCTTGGCCCTCGGGCATCATCCGAACACTGTCATAGAGCGTATTTGTAAGTACGCACCTAAGTCAACCTACTGACCAAAAAAACACCAACCAGAGCCATGTACCATCGTTATCCACATTACAACAATAATCTTTTTCACTAAGAGCCTTAGACACCTGGAAACCCACACACGAGCAAACCAATCTAACGCCACGGCTCTCCGGTCGATTAGCAATCGCATTGCTCTCACACATCCAGCGTATGGATCCGTGTGCATCACCCTGTGACTACACACTTTTTACTACGGCCGATAGAGAACCCTTACTCGTGTGGTTCCCACTACTTAGGCTTGCTCATCACCACTGTGATCACCATCTACTCCGACTGGTACATGACCTACTGGCATCATTCGTAATCTATAGTGAGCGTCATTAAAAATTGCATTTTAAACTAGACTGGGCTTTACTTCTCAATGTAACTGTTTTTGCTGTTGTTTACAAGGAAAGCACTTAGTACCCGAGTCATAACAAAATGAAAACGACTCACCAGATTCGGTAGACAATAGATCTGTAGCTGGCTTAATGGTACAGACATTCACTCGCTGTCACTGCCTCCTTGGCAGAAATCGCGACGCTTCTTGCACGGAAAACACCGTCCTTGATCAGCGATTATTCATACAGGAGATCCACAGAGTGCAGCGCTCTCCGACACTACCATTCTTCTTGTACACGTCCATGTGTGTTAACCTGTAACCACAAAAACAAACCAACAGCAGTGCATGTTCCACTTGGCCAATTCTGTTTACACATTGTTATCGAAACGCATTACTTAATTTTGTAAAAACGATAGCAATCATCGACAACAAAAGATTCCTCTAAGCCTTAGTAATAACAGGGACAGGTCACGAACTATATCAATTTAGATTACATACAACGCTCATGGCCCTGCTGCCGCAGCAGCTAGTGACACTCATGCCACGCATATCGTCATCACCTCAAGTGATACGACCAACACACTTCACTTAACATAGAGTCCACAACTCCCAGGTCACTACAAGACCAACACAACAATAGTCTCCATTGAGACCCTGGTCCCCGCTGCACCACCAGCTGCCCATCGCTCCCTGAACAACTCACAAGTGAGTTGCAGTTAAGACTACAGACAAGTGCGTACAGTGCGACTTAACCGTCTTCTACGTTTAACTCGTTAGGAACACTACTTAGAGGCATCTTTCGTATGCGACCGTGAGCATACTTGTAAGTACGGTTAGAATTTAAATCTTTTAACGTATGGGGTTACCATCCAAAACATCAACTACCTTAAGCGGACCTCTGAACTTCCGATCTGATTCTGATGATCTGAACTTAGTATCCGATTTCGCTACTCATTTTCTAATAACACTAAATCGCCAATGTTGTTATAGCTGCTTTTGTTCTATCATAATATTACTTTGCACGTAAATGTCAGGTAAAAATGTAATAAAATCTCAATTTGTTGCTCACTAATCGCAATGCTACATATGATTTGTTCTGTGCTGAATACACGCGTTTGACCAATACCCGTCAACAAAACAACGGTATTAACTCGATTGCCACTTAATTTGGCTGCACAACTCGCTTTTACTAACGAGCATTCAGCACCAGAATGGTAAACAAAACAATACAGCTCACCTTTATTTTGTAACGTGCCTGAGGGCAGATAAACGTCATCCACTCGCCCTTCACTACTTCCAGCACGTTGTCTACCATCAGCTTGGCTGCCACTGCTCGTGCAGGGCCGCGATATGTCCTGGTTTCTCACTTGCAGCACACGAAGGGTTTCAATGACGGCTGCGAGGCTGCTTGGCTCGATTCTCAAAGTCACTCCATGTCCTTATCCAGGTGAAATCCAGTCAAAGAAATATCGCACCGTGACATCAACGCTCAATTCTCCATAATTTTTTCAGCTCGAGTGTATCCCAGTTCTGATGTCGCATCAGCGGGTGGCCGAGATGCGATAACATCGGGTCTTCTTCACGATCCGACATAGTTTCGATAGGTGTGGGCACTGCAGTGGGTACTCGAACGAAAAGATTATTTGAATTTACAGTAACTTTAATAAACTAGCTATTTACAACCAAAACGCACACGTGCGTCGGAAACAAACACGTGCGTTGGTATTGAGCGTTTGCCGAGACTGTCCGAGCTCGACGACTGTCCACTGTAGACTGTCGCAACACTCGGTCTCTCCACCAGTCCTCGCTGCATCCCCTCTACCGACGATCGTGTCCAAGCGGTAGGGCTCGCTTGCGTTTCCGATCACATGATTCTTCGTTTACCAAACAAATTGTTAGATGGCGCTGTTCACTATACTGTGGCGTCATCTATCCACGACATACATTTATAATAAATGTACCTATTATTATTATAAAAAAAAAAATGTCGCTTAGGCCAATTAGCCTTTCAATCGTCGATATCTTAATCCAGGGTGTCAGCTACCTCCATACAAAATTTTATCAAAATTGGTCCAGCCGTTTGAGCGTGAAGAAGTAACAAACATATAAACACACACCCACACTAAGTTTGAGTTTGTATTATCACTTGCCATCAGAAATATAGATTAGTCAACGTACGTATTACGTGGTTTGTTCAAATAAATAATATTTCTGCTAACTTTAACCAGCAGGTACAATTTCTGCTTGGTAGCAGCATTGCTCTGTTCCATTTTTAACACTAATAGGTCGGGCTGAAATTACAGACACATTGGAGTTTTCAACTTTGCTGAACTTTTCGCTAAGGTCTGCAATTTATCGGGAAACGCCTAGGTGTTAGTTTCAAACTTTTAGTTGGTTAGCGTTATGTTGAAAATAAGTAATTTATGACAAAAATAAATAAGAGGTCAAACCAAGGTTTGCCGGTAAGATTTTTTTCCAAATAAACAGATTGTACATTTCTAACTTTTTTATTTAAATAACACGATCACAAACAAGAATAACAAATTCTACCTACGCGTTTTAAAAAACTTTCACTGACTGATGTTTTCTTATATTTCATTACTGTCCGTTTTGCGCGTATTACTTATTTGAAGAACCACTAGTCCTTTTTTTTATTTTATTCATTCTTAGAGGAATTTTTAACCGACAAAAAAACGGAGGAGGTTCACAAGTCGACGCGTATATTTTTTTAAATTTATTTTTTTATGTATGACCACGCATAACTTTTTATAGAGTAATCCGATTTTGATCATTCTTTTTTCGTTTGAAAGGGTATACTCTCGAGGTAGTCCCATTGTCATCAAGATGGAATCTGATGAGAAGATCCCATGGAAATCGAGGGAAATTTTGTAGGCAAACCTATAGCGATTTCGGTATTTTATAAAGTAACTTGAGCTCTCTCTGACTCAAAATTACTTAGGTATACTTACATTAGTTTAAGAACTTAGTTATTAAGGTTAAATAAAAAAGGTTTTTTTTTTGCGTTTCAGTTTTTTCGGCGGTGTATTTTTTTTTTCAATCATCTGATATCTTTATTCGAGGAATAATTTTGAAATTTTGACAGTTATTTCATACAAACACTGTCTAACGTCAATTTTATTCGGCACTGATTTAAAGAGGCAGTTGTAAATAGCGGTTTTGGTAAGTTAAAAATTATAAATGGCACGTTTAATAACTTGTTCAGCAGTTAAAACTAAGCAGTAAAGTAAACAAAAATGAGTAATAAAATATAATGAAATGGATCAGTGAATATATAATTGAGTGGGAAAATAATTAAATGGGCGGTAAAAATTATTGAACGAGCAGTTACGTGTGGGCAGTAATAAATCGGAATTTGTCGGTAATAAATCTCATTCTAAGCAATTCTATAAACAATGAGGTGGTAAAGTAGTTTTGGGTGTGTAGTCGACGGAGCCCTGCTTCGCGGGGCCCCTATTTCTGTCTACAGGGTTTAAAGGAACCTAACACGAAGGGGATGACGGGGGCTCGTTCGCTCGCTTTGCTCGCTAACTCGAGCCCCCGTCATCCCCTTCGAACCTAACCTGTCCGAGTCGGGGTGCCCCAAGTCCCGAGCTCGCTTCGCTCGCTCTTGCATCCGCTATGATCTGCCGAACTATTTAGCGAACCGCCCATTCCATCATTTTTACCGCTCATTTAGTTATTGGACTGCTCAATTATTTTTAGAATTGACATTGTATGATAAAATAACAGTCTAATTGATCTTTTATTACTGTCCATGTATTACTGTCGCAATAATTAATCAACCGCCATTAAATTAAATAACTGCTCAATATGTTTTTCAACTGATCATAATAACATCTCGAATATTTAAATAACAGCTCAAAAAATTAGTTCCCATTTTATTCCTCGAATAAGAGTTATCTGGCGGTGGAAAAATCAGCCCTTAGTCAAGTTTAACAAGACATTGTCCCAAGTCTTCAAAAAAATATCGAATAAAATCCCTCCTTTAACAAAACATTTTTCATTATTCCCCATATCAAAGTTTCATAAAGCGACCGGCGATGGTAAGTAGCAGTCACCAAGTGCGGGGCTCTTAAGTTAAAAGCTTTCTAGAGCTGTTCTCAACACCTGCTCCTCTTAGCTACTTACTATGTCGCGTGCGTGTTGGTTACTGTGTCCATTTGCGAAGATTTTAAGTGTTGTCGTATGTTTTTGCGTGTGGTTTTTTTTGCTGTGAATTGTGGTTTATTTTGGCCTAATGTTTCCGGGTAGGGATGTGGCTAAAACCTTTTTGTTTGGGTTGTAAAAAATAAATATAGAAAAATAATTACACTAATATTATAAAGGCGAAAGTTTGTGAGTGTGTGGGTGTGTGTTTATATGTTTGTTACTTCTTCACGCTCAAACGGCTCGACCAATTTTGATAAAATTTTGTATGGAGGTAGCTGACACCCTGTATTAACACATAGGCTACTTTTTATCCCGAAATTCCCACGAAATCGACACTTATGCGGGTGACACCGCGGGGCGCAGCTATTTATTAATAAATTATGTTTTGCCATAAGGTCCAGTTCCCCTGACAAAAAAAATTGGGTGGCTTTACATGTGAACAGTATACAGGGTGTACAGTAAACAGGGTGTACAGTATACAGGGTGTACAGTATACAGGGTGTACAGTATACAGGGTGGCGGGGACGTTGTCGCGCAAACTCAAACCATGAATCCAGGACACGATTGTAGACATCCTTTTTTTTTTGGGTGGGGAATTACCTAATAACTTCTCCCCCTCTGGGTGGAGCGGGAGGGCATGTCAGACTTTTACTGACTAAAACCCACCCGTGTTCCTTCAGTTGCCCGTGCCAGGGGCCACGCTATCACTTTGGAACAACCCGCGACCCTGCCAGGAATCGGCCCTAGCGGACCCCGTCAGGTAGTGCTGACATTCTAGACACCCTAGCGTAGACGTTTTTAGTTGATTATAAATAAAAAAAACAGCTGTTTCATATTAAAGTGCAATAGGTACCTACACGGTCAAAATGTATAGTACAGCAATTTTTTTTTTCAATATTGGCGAAAAATTTCAACGCAGAGGGGTTTAGAATCATGTACTGAATTCCTTGTTACAGTTTGCGTACTGGTTAATTTTAGGGTTCCGTACCCAAAGGGTAAAACGGGACCCTATTACTAAGACTCCGCTGTCCGTCTGTCACCAGGCTGAAATCTCATGAACCGTGATAGTTAGATAGATGAAATTAAATAAGAGAATAAAATTAATATTTAAGGAGGCTCCCATACAACAAACATGTCTTTTTCGGCGTTTTTGCCTTGTGGTATAACCCTTCGTGTGACGTGTAACTGGCCAAGTGCGAGTCCGACTCGCACTTGGCCAGTAGTTTTTTTTGTCTGTATGAATATTACATCTTATTCAAAGGGTTCGTCAACTCTATACCTATCTAGTTCTTTTTATTTCTAAGTACAGCTTCCCAAGTATTAAAAAACCGGGCAAGAGCGAGTCGGACTCGCTCACCGAGGGTTCCGTAACATCCGGGTTTATGCATAAGGTTTATGTTTATGAAATTAAATGTTTTTTTTTTATTTTTTTATATTTGAGTTGGTTGAATAAAAGGTAAATTGCGGTTTACGATTTATGACGTATTAAAAAAAAACTACTTACCAGATCTCTTTCAAACCAATTTTCGGTGGAAGTTTACATGGTATTGTACATCATATATTTTTTTTAGTTTTATCTTTCTCTTATTTTAGAAGTTACGGGGGGGGACACATACATTTTACCACTTTGGAAGTGTCTCTCGCGCAAACTATTCAATATCATTTTTGAAGACCTATCCATAGATACCTCACACGTATGGGTTTGACGAAAAAATTTTTTTTAGTTTCAGTTCTAAGTATGGGGAACCCCAAAATTTATTGCTTTTTTTCTATTTTTGTGTGAAAATCTTAATGCGGTTCACAGAATACATCTACTTATCAAGTTTCAACAGTATAGTTCTTATAGTTTCGGAGAAAAGTGGCTGTGACATACGGACGGACAGACAGACAGACGGACAGACAGACAGACAGACAGACAGACATACATGACGAATCTATAAGGGTTCCGTTTTTTGCCATTTGGCAACGGAACCCTAAAAATTAAATCACGATCTTAAAATGTCTGCAGAGAGTTATGGTTACGACATTATCCTCTAAAGACCGATGTCCATAAGACCTCCAGTCCCCGTTGTGTACTCCGTTCAATAGCGGACACCTCCAAGCGTCTTTATCGCTTGAAAATTTTATTTTTCTTGCGCGGACATCCAAGTTGTATGCAGTTACGTGTATTCTTGAGAGCTGAGTTCAGGTAAACTTTCTTATTCTCATATTTCCCAGATGCACAACACGAAAAGTTTTGGAGGGTCAAACCTGCTTTAGCATATCCGTATATCTTATACAGAACACCTTGCTTTTATTCCCGAAGGTATAAGAAGTGTAGGTACCTATAGTTATAGGTATACTTAGGAATGTTTGACTTACGAAAACTTAACCATACTTTGAATCTAAGTTTATGTCACGAACGCGCGAAGCAGAGATAACGTGAATTCAATTTTGAAATTATAATATATTATATTTTATAATTTTAATATATTATTCACAGAATAAATCAAACAAGTAATAATAAAATATAATAATCAAAATATAATAATTATTACATTATTTCAAAATTGAAAATACTCGTTTCGCTCATGTTATCTAACTATTGGTGACACTAATTGTGTTTAAACATCTATGGTTTAAACCAAAATGCAGGAATAGGAAAATGCAGGATAGTTTCTTTTTCAATTCAAAAACGTTCGAATTTACGTTACGTTTAGGGTTCCGTACCCAAAGGGTAAAACGGGACCCTATTACTAAGACTCCGCTGTCCGTCTGTCACCAGGCTGAAATCTCATGAACCGTGATAGTTAGATAGATGAAATTAAATAAGAGAATAAAATTAATATTTAAGGAGGCTCCCATACAACAAACATGTCTTTTTCGGCGTTTTTGCCTTGTGGTATAACCCTTCGTGTGACGTGTAACTGGCCAAGTGCGAGTCCGACTCGCACTTGGCCAGTAGTTTTTTTTGTCTGTATGAATATTACATCTTATTCAAAGGGTTCGTCAACTCTATACCTATCTAGTTCTTTTTATTTCTAAGTACAGCTTCCCAAGTATTAAAAAACCGGGCAAGAGCGAGTCGGACTCGCTCACCGAGGGTTCCGTAACATCCGGGTTTATGCATAAGGTTTATGTTTATGAAATTAAATGTTTTTTTTTTATTTTTTTATATTTGAGTTGGTTGAATAAAAGGTAAATTGCGGTTTACGATTTATGACGTATTAAAAAAAAACTACTTACCAGATCTCTTTCAAACCAATTTTCGGTGGAAGTTTACATGGTATTGTACATCATATATTTTTTTTAGTTTTATCTTTCTCTTATTTTAGAAGTTACGGGGGGGGACACATACATTTTACCACTTTGGAAGTGTCTCTCGCGCAAACTATTCAATATCATTTTTGAAGACCTATCCATAGATACCTCACACGTATGGGTTTGACGAAAAAATTTTTTTTTAGTTTCAGTTCTAAGTATGGGGAACCCCAAAATTTATTGCTTTTTTTCTATTTTTGTGTGAAAATCTTAATGCGGTTCACAGAATACATCTACTTATCAAGTTTCAACAGTATAGTTCTTATAGTTTCGGAGAAAAGTGGCTGTGACATACGGACGGACAGACAGACAGACGGACAGACAGACAGACAGACAGACAGACATACATGACGAATCTATAAGGGTTCCGTTTTTTGCCATTTGGCAACGGAACCCTAAAAATTAAATCACGATCTTAAAATGTCTGCAGAGAGTTATGGTTACGACATTATCCTCTAAAGACCGATGTCCATAAGACCTCCAGTCCCCGTTGTGTACTCCGTTCAATAGCGGACACCTCCAAGCGTCTTTATCGCTTGAAAATTTTATTTTTCTTGCGCGGACATCCAAGTTGTATGCAGTTACGTGTATTCTTGAGAGCTGAGTTCAGGTAAACTTTCTTATTCTCATATTTCCCAGATGCACAACACGAAAAGTTTTGGAGGGTCAAACCTGCTTTAGCATATCCGTATATCTTATACAGAACACCTTGCTTTTATTCCCGAAGGTATAAGAAGTGTAGGTACCTATAGTTATAGGTATACTTAGGAATGTTTGACTTACGAAAACTTAACCATACTTTGAATCTAAGTTTATGTCACGAACGCGCGAAGCAGAGATAACGTGAATTCAATTTTGAAATTATAATATATTATATTTTATAATTTTAATATATTATTCACAGAATAAATCAAACAAGTAATAATAAAATATAATAATCAAAATATAATAATTATTACATTATTTCAAAATTGAAAATACTCGTTTCGCTCATGTTATCTAACTATTGGTGACACTAATTGTGTTTAAACATCTATGGTTTAAATCAAAATGCTGAGCGGTGGCAAGCTCCAGCGAAAGAGCCAAAATGGTCTCCGACACACGACACCCTTTGCACGACAACATCCTTGTGCCACAAAGGCTGAAAAGCCGAAACAGTTTTTTAAAGTGTGTCGTTCCACTCTCTGGCGGACCATCACAAGAGAGACTGAAGCTGTGGCGAGACAGTGCTACCTTACCCAAACCGTTCGTCCCACCCGCTGAAGATCTCCCAACTGGACATGAGTTACCTTGGGTAATCTGGAAGTCTTTAAACAGACTCCGGACCCGGGTAGGCCGAAGCAAGGAAAACCTGTTCAGGTGGAGATTCATAGACGACTCCGCCTTGGAGTGTAAATGTGGTGCTGCCCCACAAACGATGGGACACTTAATATCGTGTCCTGCGTGTCCTGTCAGCTGCACGTTACAGGAACTGATGGACGGTGATGAAGGCGCCAAACAAGTGGCCGAATTCTGGGCCGAGTACATTTAGATTGCTATCGACACGCTAAGAAGAAGACCAAAATGCAGGAATAGGAAAATGCAGGATAGTTTCTTTTTCAATTCAAAAACGTTCAAATTTACGTTACATTTGCGTTTAAATAATTAATAAATAAATTGGTTTATTGGTAAACCAATTTTAGGTTTAAACAAAATTTTTGTGAATGGATCCTCCTTTTAGGCAGATAGTGCCTGTATTAGGAGAGTCCGCTCTTCCATAGCAAGACGTGTTATACAAAAAGCAAATCGTATAATTTTTATGCTAAAACTAGGTACAGAAATTAACATTAATATTAAATCAAATATGTGTATGCGTGGGTGTATGTATGTGTGTGAGTATTATGTGAGTGAGAGTGTTTGTCTGTAGGTGTGTTTGAGAGTACATGAGTGTGAGGGCGTGTATGTGTCAAGGTTTCAGAAGTGTTTCGGTATCATTGTAGGTAAGCGTTTGTATCCATTCCATTATTATTTTTTTACTGTCATAGTAATTTTTGGGATAAATGTATATGTATTTATTGATTTTGTTGTAAAGCGCAGCAGATCGTTTGCTGAATTGCATACTGGCAAGCAAAGTCCTTGTCCTAGGGATATTTAATATCATGTCTTTCCTTCTTTTAGTCACTATTCCAGCATCATAGTTTGCCCGCTAAAGGATGATTTCGACCAAATGGCTCGCATCGCATCGGATCGGAACGTATTTTACAATCTTTAAACGATCTTAAATCGTGTACACAGTATTTAAAGTCTATATTACCAAGCCGGGCACAGCAGCTTGACCGCGGGCGTCTTCCCCGACACTCGAACGTACGGCTGTCGTCGTATGCGATCGAATCTTTTCGGTTGTAGTCTTAATTTTTCTTTTCCTCTTCTGTATTTTGTGATTATTTTCTTCTTCTTCTAATGCAATAGCCAACAATACAACGTCAATTTAAACCATTTTCAAATTAGAACACGTGTTGACGTGTTCTAATGTTTTAATTTTTTAACGTGTTGACGTTAGGAATGAAACTATTTGACGAGGCGCAGAAATGGAAAACCTACGTTCGCAAGCGACGTGTGAGCCGATCGAATGCGTCGACATCCTGCCGGACGCGATCGGCTGTTTGTTGAAAATCATCCTTAACGCCTTACTTGGCCTAAGCAACATGTTAGCGGTACCATGGGCCGAAATTTGTCAAATTGTACGATGCAAAATAGGGTCGTCAAAAATGTGACGTATCAACCAACGACTTTAATTTGACCAAGTCCAAAAGTGATCAACGTTTTCGTTTGATGACCGTACACTCGCATTTCGTCGTTACATTTTGTCCTAGAAATATCCAGCAAATCCTTATTGCTATTTACCGATCACCGGCTTAATAACCAGGAACCGTACATAAGGCGTATCTCACACTACAACGCGCCATGACGCGACGTGACGGGGCGCGAGAAACTGAGCCATATGCCCTGCTTGAACACGCGTTTATATTGAATTTGTATGTTGAAACCACGCGCGGGGTGCGGGTCCCGCGCACCGGAGCCTGACGCGTGATAGTGTGAGATACGCCTTATGCACTCTATAATATATGAAATATCAACATTAATTTAGACATCTCATGTTTCTGTAAATTCTAGATTTTATTTTGGTGTGAATAGCGTGAAATTAATACTGGCACATGTAACAGACTGTCGCAATTTATTTTCTGTCCCTTTCTGAATGTGGCTTTATAATTTTAGACTTTCCAGTATCATTTACAGTGTGATAGTTATGAAGTGCGATGTTGCCGTTCCGATTTGCATTCTGTATTTATACTACCCACTACTCCTACTTTATAATTAATGCTTTGCTGTCGTATTAAACACTTGTTGCCACTCTGTTTCGTTAGAATTTTAGCGTCAAATCGGTTTCTTTTTAACATAAGATGTTGATAAGTAGAAAATAATCAAGATTCCTTTATAGGTAGGTACCTAGGTCATCATTATAGTAGTAGTAGTAAGTTTTATTAACAAACTTGTTTGAGTTTGAGTCTTGGTTACTTTAATAAAGAAAAATTCTATACTATTATCTTTCGGCCCATGTCCCATGTGACTTGGGGTCGACACAAAACGTGTTCTTCTTCCATTCTACCTGTCACGCTATCATTCACTCCGTTTTCATTCATATCATTCTTCATACAATACATCCATCTTTTCTTTGGCCTTCCTCTCCTACTGTATCCATCAACTTCATCACTCGTTTAGTCACAGTCATGCGTTTTCTCCCTCTTCATCACATGCCAATCCCAAGCTAAACGATAGGTAGGTAGATAACTAGGTCCTAGGTACTTTAATACATATTAAGTTAGATTAATTATTAGTTTGTCACTGATTCATTTACAATCCATACTAAAATTATAAATTCGTAAGTCACTCTGTCTGTCTATCTGTCTGTATGTTACCTTTTCACGCCTAAACCACTGAACGGATTTCGATAAAATTTGGCAGAGAGGTAGATTGCAACCTGGGGAAGGACATAGGATAGTTTTTATCGACATACCTCGCGGGAGAAGCTGCGGGCAGAAACTGTCCTTTATAAATATAACAATTAAGATTTCTAGAACCATCTAAGAATCTAATTTAGGCCAAATTGCCAACAAAAATCAATCGAGCAACACGACCCTCAAATTAATCTTAAATTCATAACTATTTCCATTTTCTTAATTACCCTCATTAAATGTGACCTTCTAGCAAAATCTGACCTAGAAACAGGAGCAAAGTAACAAGAAGGAATTGTTTTATACGAACCCGATGGAGTGGGTCAAATACGTGATCCTAATACTAAATGTAAGATCGTCTCACCGAACAATAGACCTCTATTTTCTAATAATAAATTGGTTTTATCACTAGTTGATCTGAGTTTACGTTACCGTAATATGGGGGGAAAGGGTGTAAGTGTATTTGAGCTTACATTTTATAAATAAATCACCTCTATTTATCTCTTGGGTAACGTTTGAGGTGACACATGGTGCGTTTGTTGTAGATAGGCAAATGTTTTCACTTGTATGTTAATATTAACAATATTACCTACTTAACGACTCCCTCGTTGGTCTATTGGTCGCCAGCTGCTGAGCGTGATGTCATGGATTAGATACCGAATCGGGCTTATTATTGGTGGATTTCTCCTATTTCGCCTTCTTAGTGCACCCTGGAGTGGATGTGTCTGGTTTGGCAATATGATTCCCCAAATTTTGCCAGGTTATGTTTCAGCAGCATTCACCATCATAAGCCTACACAGCAGTCCACTGCTGGACACAGGCCTCTCCAACGGCACGCCATTAGGCTCGATGCTCGCCGACTCTCATCCAGCTGCTACTAGCCACCCTGCGAAGATCGTCACTCCACCTAGTCTGCGGGCGTTCTACCGATTCGCGATCTCCACTCAAGAATACGTCTACCCCAACGCTGATCGGTTCTACGGCTAATATGGCCGGTCAAATGCCGCGTCAGCTTGCTTATTAAGAACCTTGCTTTAACATAACTTTGCGAAATATGGGGAACTACATTATACACATCTACCTAACTCTTTGGGTGATACAAGTATGATGTAATGTTAAAACATTGCTTAGTGATTTGGGTGTTCACAACTCCCAATATGAACACATTGAATGAACATTATACGACATACATTCTACATCAGTACCAATTTATTGTGCAAATGGACTGAATATTAAACCTGCATACTATTTAACGAACAATAATGCTTTTGTTTAGACCTTCATGCCGCTGGAATATGAACTGTTTAATTTGCTCACATTTTGTATGTTCAATGAAACAAACTGAACTCAATTTCAGCAACATATTATGTATTATAATGATTTCGTCCATTTGATTCTGATTTATAATTTCGTGTCATGTACGAAACTGAATTCAGTGCGTAAATTTTGCAAAACTATTCATAATACTCACATGCGGTAGCGAACCATATTTTCTCAATGTGAATTCCATTTCACAATCTATCATAACCTTAATGAGAGACAACTACTTATTCGTAACGAGTTTAGACATTAGCACCGAGATGAAAATTAGTCGCCATATGCCGCTATCATTAATCTGTATGCCAGGCGCGACATGGACCGAAGATAGTTCCCTGCTGCACTCCATAACGATGGTTGTTAATTACTCTGAATTGAACAATAACAAGTGAATAATCAGACGTGGTTTTCAAAACTCAATTGGGTTTTCAAAACTCAATTGACCATTCCCTACACCTTCAAGTACTGTGTTTTGTTAACTAGACGTTGTTTTCAAAACTAAATTGACCATAGTCTACACTCACAAATAGCAGTGTGTTTAGTAAACTCTCAACCGTAGGACATCCAATTAACGTATGTTATTCTTTCATCAAGTGTAACAATTCCCAACCGCTTCGCAATTCTTTCATTTTTCAGCAGGAAATTGAATCCAAATACTTTCAGATCCATACCTTCCAATTAGGGCATGCAAACCAGATACCCGGATAACCGTAAAAACCGGATAACCGACTGATTTGAAACCCGGGTTTTTAGGATAACAAAACCGGATTTTTCGGTTTTTTCGGTTATGTTGTTTATATGTTATTGATTTAATAATACTTTAATTTACCCAAACAAAATATTAAATTAATCACTGACAAACGTGGACAGTACGGCGAGGCGGCGTTAGTTAGTATTTCGGCAAATAAATGTTTCATCGTAAACATTATAAATAAGCATTTTTTGACTACTACACTGACGGCGACGACAACACAGTAGTAAATGTTTCACGGAAATAAAGAAGGCGCTCAAACAACATACCTCTGATTGATGCAAGCCCATCTACAGAACTTGATTTAGACACTAAAATCAGGATGGAAATGGCACTTTAAGATGGTGAACAAAAAATGGGAGAGCACTTAACAAAAGTATATAAAGCTTTGAAATCTATACCTACAACAGTGTGGAATCAGAGAGAGCCTTTTCATCAGCGGGTGTCATGTAAAATAAAATTCGTAGTGCTTTAATGCTTTACTCCTACCGTAAGGACTGGCCCGGCATTAGCAAAAGACAGAATTGTGTGGAAAAGAGAGAGGGAGACCTTTGCCCTGCAGTGGGACAGTACAGGCTAGTTAGATTAGACTCTAAATGATGACTCCCTTGATGCACTTGTATCCTTAGTCCTTACGTCATTCTATCAAAGTAAAAAATAGCAACGCTCTACTCCTTCTGTAAGGACTACCCGGCACTAGCAAAAGACAGAATTGTGTGGAAAAGGGAGAGGGAGGCCTTTGCCATGCAGTGGGACAATACTGGCTAGTTAGATTAGACTAACTGACGACTCCCTTGATACACTCGTATCCTTACGTCATTCTATCAAAGTAAAAAATAGTAATTTGGTTTAGCTGTGTAAGTTTTATTTTGAATTTTTAATCTATGTCTCTAAGAATATCTGATTTATTTTGTTTTGCTAAATTAGGAATAAGACTTCTATTTTATGCGATATTTAAATAATTATTTTGATCGCATTAAATTGTTATTTAATATTCTGTGATTTTAAACCTTTGTGAATCTACCAAATCTTCCTAATTTTGTATGCTAGGTACCTTAAGTTTTGAAGAATATGTTATTTTCATAAATAATAAGCTATAAGTAATCTATGTTAGGTCTAAAGAAAAGAAACTTTTGCTTTTGAAATGCTCATTATTATAAAAATAAATGAGATAAACGTAAAAAAAAATACATATTTTGATTAGACTTCAGCATTTTCATTTCTTTACACATATATTTCTCATTTCTTTAATAAATATTGAAAAATCCCGAAAAAACCGATTTAACCGGTTTCACCGGTTTTGTAAACAACAAACCCGAAAAAAACGGTTTTTTAAACAACCCGGTTTTTGCATGTCCTACTTCCAATACTACCGACTACGTTGAAGATAGGGCAATTAATCCCATTTCCTTCTTTCATTTATAAACAGAACCTGTCCTCATAAACCAAGAACCTAAAGAGCCTATAAAATGGTCCTCTGTAGGACTAAGTGCAGAAACCAAACCCATAACATAGAACATAGTATCACCCCCGCAATAAATGTTAATAGAGTCCCGTTTGATTAAGGTTCGCGCTCTATATATATTACCGGTATAAAGTATTCACCCGTTTCGACCGGTATTTTCCAGGTGATTGGTTGTGCTGTCTCCTTCAAATCGAGTATGACGGAGAGAGACAATGAAACCAGGAAAGGGCACTCGACCGATAAGTGTCGTATTAATTGCGAGCGATATGAAATTACTGATATTCTGAAAGGGTTGAGCGTGCTATTTATTTACAGGTTTCGTTTTGGGGTTGGGGATAAAGTGGGGTCGTACATTAATACGGTGGAATATATTATGGTATTTGCACAAAACTGATATTGATTGCTCCACTGTTTCGTTTATGAATGTTAAATACATCAATTGTTTTGGCTGACGTAACAGGTGATTTTGGAATATTAGTTGTAGCAGCAAGGTGCACTTCTGAACTAATAATATCATAATTCCTCATGAATATTCCTCATATTACAGCTTGCTCGTATATTGTAAAATAATAATAATATATTGTGCCCGGAGAACGGTCAGTGGTATTATCTTGTGCAGAGCAAGTAAACTGTGGTAATATTCCCGCAGGACTAATTTGTAGCGGTCTTAGGAAAATACCGGGTAGAGACATTTCTAAGTAGAATTTTTTATTATAACAGCAAAATTATTCATTCTTACTTTGGAATCAACTTGATTTCGATAAAATCTAAAGTTAAAAAGTTGTGAACTTTTCAAACAAGTTTTATTTCGTAAAAATCGAAGAACTTTTTGTGTATCACTGTAAAACTTTGTTGACACCGTTTCACTGAAATTCAGTTCTACAGTTTAATGTTGTGCTGAAGATTATTTTAGTCCAATAACATTTGAATCCAAAGTTTGCCAACTTCAGGATGTTGGCCCTGTTTTCAATAAAACATTCATTTTGTTTGGGTGTTATTCTTATTGTGTTATATTGTTAAATCGCATAGAATCTGTGCTAAATTGTTTGTAAGTGATATTTGTAATTTGTCAGTGAGATTTTCCATTAACTTTAATTGTGTACTTACTTAGGTTTTGCTCGCAGCTCTTTTTATTAAAATTGTCTTGTCTTGTTATTTTGCCAATTTTATTTTAATTGGTGTTTTGTTGAAATCATTAGACTTTATGATAGTTTTTCTTACCTACTATTTCGACTTTTACCTTCATTAAATTTGTTTATATCATCAGAAAAATGTGACGAGCTATCTTAAGGCAGGATTTTTTCTTCACACACCTACTTTATTTTGAAAATTTGTGTTTGTCTTTAGTTTGTATTTTTTAAATAAAAAAACACTCAAAACTAAATTTTCAACTAAAAAATATTAATACTTCTGTTATAATATACAAACTAAAACAAGTTAAAAAGTTGACAACATTAAGAGTAATGGATCGAGTTAAGAAGGAAATTACAGTGTATGTCAGGAACGAAGATCGATCTCAATTAATATTATGTGGAAGATCGATGGTACTACTCGTGGGAAATAAACTAGGAAAAATATGAGAAGTGGAACAGTATACTCTCAAACGATTTCAATCATCATGTTAATAAAAACCACACATAATTTTTAGGACGTGTGAAATAGAATAATAATACTAATACTCGAAGACGTAAACTTTCAAAAATAGAATTCAGGCAGCGATGGTGGAGATACTTGACAACAGTTACATTGAGACGAGTTGGTGCCTAGAAATTCTTAGCACTGGAAAGTGCGATCCCATCAGTATGTGATCAATTAAAGTAACCATAAAAAGTATGAATCTGTTAAATTTGGATGTAAAACCACGCTTGACTTAACGCCAGTTACTGTTTTATAGAAAGTCAAGTTGTTTAGCAAATTGACTACCAACAATTAATTTCCTTGACTGGTATGGTAGATACAATATCTAGCTACTGTTGTTACTTTTGTTCTTATTCCTTCTTTTCTCTCTTTACAATATCTACGGCACCTGTTCTCCCGTACATTTATCCGCTTACACCATTTTTACGCAATCACAAAAAAAGTAAACTAGTGGTGTGCCTAGCAAATATTAGTTTTGTACCAGCATGCAAATGTTCGACTGTGGAAATATTCAGCTCTCCAAATTCAAGGGTAGTTCGTACGTTGTTGAATTTTCGAATATTGGTGGATGTTTTTGAAGTAGAATAGTTCAAACCTCACTTGGTAGCGTCAAGTGGTACAAGGCAGTTTCACAAGCGAACATGTAAAATAATGGAGCGGATTTTTTGTTGACCTTTCAAGTAGTCAAAATTCTGATTCTAGAAAACAATAATTACTTGGTTAGGACCTGCAGTATTGTCACTCCTTTCTCTCTAAATCCATCCAAAGGTCGTCTTTAAAATATCGCTTTAAGGGGCTTATAGGACCTAAAGACAAAAAACGCAAGTTTTAGAAACAATAAAAGTACATGATCGACTACAGTAAACAAAATCAGAAAAATATATGATATTCTTCAGGATATATGCTAGGTAGATAGTGTGTTAAAAACATAATACAACTAATTTGATACGATAGAAAAAAATCATGAAGACACCTCTAAGCACTTTCTTTTTACAATAAAAACCATACTAATACATACAATCATTCTGATTTTTTGTCAGATTATTTTACAAGCCGCATACTAAAACACTAGTGTTTTAATTTTTTAGTTCAAACAATAGATTTTTTGTAAATAGATAATTGCTTCATATTTTGCAATAAATTATCAGTACCAAGATTGCTCTTGCACAATCACTTTTTCTACCCATTCTTGATTATGCTGATGCCAGCTATCTTGACCTTACCCAAGACCAACTCGATAAACTTGAGCGGCTTCAAAATGTTTGTATAAGGTTCATATTCGGTTTGCGCAAATATGACCATGTTTCCGAATTTCGTGTGAAGCTCAAGTGGTTACTAATTCGCCTTCGCCGGAATGCTTATATTCTTTCCCTATTGTATAGTGTGCTCTTTTCCCTTTCACCCCTCTCTATCTTAAAAAAACATTTTCACTATCTTTGCGACTCCCACACGAAGTGTTTGATATCATCGGATAATTTAAAGCTTAAAATGGCCAATACATTCTACAACATTTTTCGACAAATCTTTTCTGTTCAGGCCGCTCGTTTATGGAATGCATTGCCAGTTCAAATAATACGCGCGCAAGCTGTATTTAAGAGACTCGTGAAGGAACGTAACTTGTTGTTGTGGTCTTGTTTTCGTAGCTGCAAGAGTCATCATTTATTTTCGTTGTTGATATATATATTTAGTATGTATTTATTTATGTATCTATTATACAGCATTATATATATATATATATATGTATCTATTGTAGTAAGTATATTATTTTGCACCAGTGACAACCCCATTTTTTTATGTCTACGCAATCACTTTCCATTCCAAGGTTGCCTGGAAGAGATCGCAGAAAGCGATAAGGCCGCCCATTGTATGTTTTGTATTAGTAATCGTATTTTTTTTGTTATGTTTTTGGTGTACAAGTCTAGTTTTTGAAGCTTTGTTAGCAAGTAAGTAATATCCTGGATTACTATCCTGGCTTATTTGCCAAGCCAGGATAGTAATCCAGGATATTACTTACTTGCTAGAGCTGCTTGCACGATGCTAGGAAATTTGCAGCCAGTAGCACTTCGGTGTCTTAGTCTGCAAAGTCTGTCTGTCTGTGGCGCGCTCGCTAGCTCTAAAATAGAACCCCGTCCTATTAAACGGTCCTATTAGTCGGTGTCTTTGGATCTGTATTTTAGTTTTTGCCACCGACTCCGAAACTAAAGTTATTTTTCACTTTGTAGTGTTTTTTTGGAAGCCGGTTTTATTTTTGTTAAAAAGTTTTTATTTTTCGCTTTTTAGTGGGTTTGTTTATCATGTATCTAAGTTACAATAGTCTAATATCAACTTCCAATCGCCTTTTACAAAATATTGCATTTCCCGATGCAGGGACGTTAATTGTTGAGGAGTTCTCCTGGTATTCCACCATCAGCTCTATTTCACCATTCGCATTGTGACGAGCATAAAGTGCTTAGTAACCATATTAAAGTAATCGAATCGCAACCCATGAAATAATTATTATTGAGTAGGTAGTTCCGGTGGCCATCTGTGGTCTTCATCATCAGTTCCACTTCACCAAATGGTGGTTTCCGAGAGCAAAGCACGAGTTACTATAAAAAATACCCAAATCGCTATAGATGTGACTATAATATTTGAGGACTTCCCTCAATTCCTCATGGATCCCATCATCAAAACTGGATTTTGAAAAAAGTGGGACCAATCTGGAAGTATATCCTATTAAATAAATAAAGAATTTTCCAAATCGGCTTATAAATTGACGGCGTACTGAAGTAACAAACAACAACAAACTCATCTTTTTTTTGAATTCGGTTAAAAATGAGGATGGTTCTGTACACTGCAGTATTAGTAATTACTGCATGTTATGTTTACAACATTCCACCCTTCTATAAGATTATATGCAACCTTTTGTTGGTCATTTGTCCCGATTAAAACATTTTACTTTTGAATAATGAACTGCTTCTGTCAAGTGATTGTTTTCTCTTGAAGTTTGTGTCACTTGTTGATTGAACACCACTGCCGACGGGTTGAACAAAGTGTTTTCTTAATTGTGCGTGTGTTATACTTTTGGACTGAGGTATGTTTTTCTGTCTTTCGATTATTCAAAGACTTACCATCTTTTTTTTATTTTGTGTATCCAATTTCTTTTCATTGTCTTAGGACAAAACCCACGAGACGCAACTCCTGTTGGAGATACTATTATTTTAATTCCATTAATTGCCAGGTACGTGTAATTCTACTCGCATTTTTTTTGGTATAAGCGGTTCTGCTTGTTACCCGATTCTTATTGTGCGTTATTTGTCTAGGATATGCCTGAGGATCTGACAAACCGAGTTTTTGGCCTTCCCCTACCCTCCTACTACCATTCTTTTCCTGGATGCATGTCAATTTGAAGAGAGCATCTGCTCTCTTCAAATTGACATTCGAGCGAGCAGCTTTCCAGCAGTATTTACCCCTTTAAGTTCATTAGAATACTCGATCAAGATCAAGATCGAGTTACAGACAAACACACCGAAACGACAAAACAGTCAGGATATCTGACAGATATTTTATATGTTTTGTTTCTTATCTTAGTAGACTAGTTTAGTTTGTTCCTAACAGTTTGTTAAAGAGTGTCTTCATAAACACACAACAAGATTCCATTAAGTTTGCTATATTAATATCGGTCCTTTTTTTATGTAGTAACTAATTGTAAAACGCAGAATACTGCAGGTTTTAAATCGTACATTCGTGATTTCGTCGGCCTAACTGTTACGCGATCACAGGGAATACGGTTGCAGCTGCAATTCAATTTAAACTCAAACGTAAACTTTCTAATTTTAAAACATAATTTATAGTACAAAAACCTCAAGTACTCGTATTAATTCCTATTGTTTAATTCATTACAAACCCGGCAGTGTATCGTCACACGTTTCTATTATTCTATACTATTTTTGTAATTTTTTGTTATATTCAGTTATTTTTAGTGGCGAAGAGCATTATTTCATTTTATTTCACTACAATACAATATATTACTGCAATATCTTTAAAGTCAGACCACTACCACCAATCATCACCAATTTATACTTACCCAACAAAAATAAACTAAACTTTTACTGAAACCAAGTCACATGAACACAATATTCTTTGTAAACTTCCCCTTTAACCATTGGAACGTGTTCCAAGAAAACTCAAAGTCAGCTGCTAATTCCCACTGTCGCTTTAGTTACAAGCCAAGAGAACTAGGTTACTGTCTCGCTGGCGTCGACCTGACATCGTCTAATGCGCTTAAGTAAAGTCATTCAACTAATGACTGCACAAGTGTCACACTCTTAAACTATATTGCATTTGAGTGAGCTGTGACAGGTTTCTTTGGTAGGTTTTCAATATTATTGGTAGTGGAAGTCCCAATTCTAGCATCATCAGCAGCTTTGCCTTTTTTGCTTTGTTTAAATTTCATTTGTTTACAAATTAACATTTTGGACTCCTTAACAAAGTATTGTGACGGCATCTACATCGCGACATGCGAAATACGCATCACACTGATGTCACGCGAAATCCTGCATCGCGCAAGCAGAGTTTACCGTGCGACTAGCATATCGCACCTTGAAAACAAAAGTGGCACTATACCGAAGATGGCAATATTGAGTTACAACGATGACTTCATAATTTACTGGCTTGTTTTCAGTACATAACTTAAATAAGATAGTCAAACTGATAAATGAAATTAATAGCATTCTTTTATTCCAGTTATTTGCTAAGATATTGACGAAAATGCAGCGTCAAAAACTTTAAATGGTAATACTGAAAAATGACTTAAAAATAGCAGCCCTTACTTCCCGTGGGTCGTACCGGAGAATGGGCAGCAGCGTTCTCTATGTATTCCACCATCATACCATACTGCGATCACCAACCCGCCTGCCAAGCGTGGCGATTATGGCAAACCCTCCCGAAATTGGAGGAGGCCTGTGTCCAGCAGTGGACGTCTATCGGCTGAAACGAACGAACGAACGAACTGAAAAATGTAAATTTTTGTATAACGCCACTTTTGTTTTATAATACGTACAACGTCCCGACGTCAATCGTCCGGCAGTAGCCCACGAGACATAACACCGGTCTGGTCGTAGGATGCTCCCTTTTTTATGGAGGATGAGTGAACTTTACACCCTGTTCCTTATATATCTACCTCATATGCCTACTTCATACCTATAGTTCATTAATTTGTGTATTTTTTTTAACGAGATATATGTTTGCTATATGTATGATATACGTCACCTATTCAATATATGACTCATCATGTTACCCATAGCTGGATATACATATATAACCAGTCAGAAATAGGGATCAACAGATAATTTATCAAGATCATGGAAAATGAATGGGTCTTACAACATCATAATTATTATCATAAAGCATTATGCTGTTTCTTCAAATTCACCTTGCTACACCCCAAAATATTAATCCCAACATCTTCATTAATTAATTTTAATCTGCTCAGACATGGCTGCTTATGATACCCAAGGGATTTAGACAATCTACTCCATGGGCTGTACCGCTCCCCAAACAACCAACGGCGCTTAAAATATTTGAAACGTCTTATTTTCCTTCCGAATTTCTCCTGGCACAATATTAAGTTTTTCAACTCCAAGAACCGTAGTAAGACTAAAAGCTTCCTTGCTTTTAAATTTATTATCAAGAATAAATTCAGTTGCAAGTTTCAGAGTGCATATGACATCATAAACATTTAACTTGACGTGCACTCTCTCGGAATGACGAATGTACTGCATACAACGCTTTTGAAGGGGCTCTGAAGTTAGCGATTCTGTTAGTAGAAGCGGTAGCAATGTTGATATGCTGAAAGGAAATTTTTATTTTCTAAGAACAGCTCTTTTACGTACATCAGTGTTATTAAATGTTTGTAGCATGCTTATCATCATTGCCCGTAAATATGATCCTTATAACTGCTGTCATAAACTCAAAGCCACAGTCAAAGCATTTATCTACAACAACGTTATTTTTATTATATGCGAAACCTGAATATAGTTTGTTCAGAATATATAACTGAATCGATTCTAATAATTTTCATCCCATGTTATATTTTGTCCCAAAAATATTTAAAAAAGGTTAAAAGTTGGACACAGAGCGACACTAAGTACCCACCTAGTACTACTACTAGGTGGGTACTTAGTGTCGCTACTACCTAGGTACTATTATCAATGAGCGCAAGACGGCGTGGCGCGGATGAGCATGTTTTTGTACGGACAAACAGGTGACTTAACAAGCTTATGACTTTGTGTTTTTCCATGATCCAGTTTTGAAATTTTGTACATAGATTCTTTACATAAAAATACTAGACACGTGTTTCGGATTTCGCATATACTAAAAATAATGTTGTATAAAATTTAAAGTCCTGACTGACGATATTATATCAATGCACAGCCTAAGCCGCTGGTCCTAGAGACATGCAATTTGGAGGGTGTGTTCTTTGTGAAGACTAGGTATCCACCAAGAAAGGGTTTTCGAAATTCCATCTCTAAGAGAGTGAATGGGGGAGGGTGAAATTTCACACGGTCGAAACCGCGGGCAGAAGCTAGTTTCAAATAAGCACATTAAAGGCACTTTTTAACGTCCTAAATTACAATAAAATAGAATTGATTCTAGCTGCCTCATAGTTGTACAAACACAAAAAACAACATTACAGCTGTACATCGTAGCATCGTAGCTGCTATATTCCCTAAAATATTAGGCATAGGTTACTATAGTACACCCACACTTCGGCAGTTATGTATTAGGCACATATCTAAACTCCCCGCTTCTACTGAAAAATCCCCGATGGGAAAAACCAACAGTACTGCCCGACCCGGGAATTGAGCCCAGGACCAGCCAGGACCTCTAGCTCAGCAGTAGTTCTATGACCACGAGAACAACGAGGCAGTTCTGCATAGTAAAATAATGGCCGAAAAAAGGAAACGGCTAAAAGTTTCTTATCTAAAATGTAATTGATTCTGGCTAAACCTTAACAGCTATCAGAGAGAGAGCAGTGGTGGCTCAGTGGTATCGGCCTCGACTAACGATGTATGGTCGTGGGAATGCCACCCAAACCCAAGCAGTCGCTTTACTTTGTGTAACTTATTTCATTACTGCTCTCAAAACGGTGAA
The DNA here is from genome assembly GCA_916614155.1 of Mesoligia furuncula. Taxonomy (NCBI): domain Eukaryota; kingdom Metazoa; phylum Arthropoda; class Insecta; order Lepidoptera; family Noctuidae; genus Mesoligia; species Mesoligia furuncula. The sequence continues at coordinate 24,638,090 of OU744804.1, forward strand.
GGAAAACATCGTGAGGAAACTGACATATCCTAGAACTGCAAAATTCGAAGACATCCACCAACTCGCACTCTAGGATTACAGCTCACTCCCTCTCACCGAGAAGAAGCCTGTGTCACAGCATTGGGAACGTTATAGGCTGATTATATACAGGATTATTGGTAAAACATTAACAACCTCTTAACTGACCTAAACTGAAATCGCGAAAAAAAAAATCTGCTGTTCCCTACATTTTGACGAGTTATACGAACATAAATGTAGGGAACAACTGATTTTTGTTTCGCGATTTCAGGTTTGGTCCCATAGTAAAAAATGTTCATAATGATGAGTACAATGACCTCTTAAGAGGTTGTTAATGTTTTACCAATAACCACAGGGTTTATATGTCAAATTACAAGTCACCCTGTATACAGATACAGGGTGACTTGTAATTTGACATATTCCTTCCAGGACCTGATAGTGTAACCCATCTGCAAAATTAAGCACTCCATAAAGCCTAGACGAAGATTCATGGAATTCGAGAAAATCCAATTTTCATGTATTTATGAAAATTTCCCAGAATTCGTCACAAAATACCACTTTTCTCTAAACTCTCAAATTAAATGCCCTACATGGCTATTCCATTAGATCCCTAAGAAAATACGTCAAATTACATGTCACCCTGTTTATATATAACTTCTTAGCTTCTGCCCGAGACTTCTTCCGTGTGAAATTTCACCCTACCCACATTCACCCTCTTAGGGGTGGAATTTCGAAAAACCTTTTCATAGTTGAGACCACACAAAAAACACACCCTCCAAATTTCATATCTCTAGGACCAGCGGTTTAGACTGTACGTTGATATAACACTCAGTCAGGACCTTGAATTTTATCATTTTTATTTCTATTTTACATTTTCTTTTTCATTTTTTATTTTTCTTTTTTATTTCATTGTAGTCCTCAGCAACATTCGGTTCGTCAAGTTTTCTAGCAAGATACATAATGCATTAAATGACATCATACACATCTTATTTGAAGAACACTCACTCGGACTAACAGAAACATACCCTCAGGTAGCGTGCGATGCTTTTGACGACGCTTGAGATAGCTATTTCTACAGCTTTAGTTTGCAAATGCAGAGAGACGTCAACATTTACATTATAATGTAGACAGTAGAAGAACATAATGGTTTTGAGTATAACCGCTAAAAAAATCAATAGGATATTTATACAGAAGATACGTAATTTTAAATAATCAACGCCCAAAGACGTTCCAGTTCAATTCAATTTCAAAGAAAACCTCTCCTCTTCAATAAAAGTCGAAATAACTTAATCCAAAGTAATGCAAACAACAATGGAAGGTAACCAAAACGTCTAGATTGGTTTCAGGGCAGTAATTGATGGCGTTTGTTTGTGGGACCCTTAAAACGTCTATTCAATTTCGTAACGCACCGATTACTGCTATTCTATCGGGTTGGAAAAGAAAAATGATAGGAACAGCGATCTCAATGGTACCACCAATCCGTTTGAGCATAAATAGTTGAGGAAAAGTAAACGGGTCGTGTATTTTTTCTTTTTAGGAGAAGATATTCAAATATGTATTTGAAGGTATTTTTTTTTGCGAGCATTTGGCAGCTCGCCGTCCGGAAAGGACCAGTCGACGGCGCGTTGTGTTCCACGCGCGCCTCAAAGAGATGTCAGCACTAACTGACGGGGTCCGACAGGGCCGATGCCTGCCAGGGTTGCGGGTTGTTCGAAAGAGATACCGTGGCCCCTGGCACAGGCAACTGAAGGAACACGGGTGGGTTTAAGTCAGTAAGAGTCTGACACTCCTTTCCGCTCTGCCCAGAGCGGGAGGGGTCATTTGATGAATTCCCACCCAAAAAAAAAAGGTATTTTTTTCGTACACTGGTCCTGAAAAATCCCTTTTTAGGGTTCCGTACCCAAAGGGTAAAAACGGGACCCTATTACTAAGACTTCGCTGTCTGTCCGTCTGTCCGTCTGTCCGTCTGTCCGTCTGTCTGTCTGTCTGTCACCAGGCTGTATCTCAAGAACCGCGATAGCTAGACAGTTGAAATTTTCACACATGATGTATTTCTGTTGCCGCTATAACAACAAATACTAAAAACAGAATAAAATAAATATTTAAGGGGGGCTCCCATACAACAAACGCGATTTTTTTGCCCTTTTTTGCTCGATATCAAAAATAGCAACAGGTAGGCACTTGAAATATTCACAAAAAACTCAGTTTTATTTTAACTTTAATAATAAATAATAAAATTAAAATAAAATAAATATTTAAGGGGGGCTCCCATACAACAAACATGCTTTTTCGGCGTTTTTGCCTTGTGGTACGGAACCCTTCGTGTGCGAGTCCGACTCGCACTTGGCCAGTTTTTCGAATAATTTGTTGATTCTGTCGGTGAACTTCAACTGTGGAGTCTCTTGCCGGCTGTTCTCCATAATAAACGACCAATTGGAACCGCACACCTAGCTTCTGACGTTTCATAAGTGCCCATGTAGGTGATTTTGAACCGACTTATTTTTTAGCAAAACCCCCAAGTAAAAAACATCCCTAATATCTATAAAAACAAAATAATAATATAATATACCTACATACCTTGTTCAAACTTACAGATACATTAAAACCTCTAACAATTTTATCAGATTGGCGAAACTTTAAAGACTTTATACGAAGCTTTGGACTAAGTGTATTGATACTGAGTTCTGGAGCCATTAGATATAAATACTAGTCTCTTTCCACTTATCCCAAATGTATCCATAAAATCCTCTTCGAATTCCATTGAAACTAAAACAGGAAACTCCTAAGCCTTTCATTTAACACAATTTATCTGAATGTCGTTGTTCATCTCCAAATCTAAGGTCTTAACAAATTCAGTTAACGTAATAAATTACTAGCTTTGTGGCCCAGTGTAATCAGAGAGGACCGTGAAGAATATCTCTCACTTACTCAATAATGAACTATAAGACAGGGATAACTAAGTTGATTTTAAAATGACCCGACATTTTTAGAAATATTAAAACACTATTTTTAGTGACAATGGAATTTAAACTGTGTAGCATGAAGCTAAGGTTACTAATCCCAAAACTGGTTGATTTTGAGTTTAAATTGGCTGATGTTTGAGGTCTAGCTTTTCAGTATTATTATCGGCTGATGAGTAAGCAACGGGTTTATATGCCTAAGCCGTTCTTATTGTTATTTCATTGCTATGGGCCTTACTTAAAAATAAACCCTGTGGATAATTTTAATTATTGAAATTATTATTTTCAAGCTGTCTTCCGCTTTTCTAAATTAAAACCTCCTTTGCTCACCTTTAGGGCTCTTAACCTCTCTGCTCGACTAGATTTTGACATATGACATACCAGCTGACTCGACGGGATGTTGCGAATTACGTCATGATTTTCAGGAATTTACTTCAACTTTCAGCATTCGAATTTATTAAGAAAAATGTGTTACCGCGCCTATTTGGACAATAAGCTTGTGGCAAATATCTTTAATTATATGCTGATGTCGGTCAAACCGCGTCATTCTACTGCGAAAAATGTATAAAATAGATATTACTACACCTATCCAAAAGGTAGGCATCTTAAAATCGCTGAAAATATATACATAAACCACATAATCTCTTGATGAAAATATCCAAAATGGAAAAATAAAGATATTGTCATTCTCTCTGCATTCTTACTTTTACCATTTTTCATACGTAAGCTACATAAAAAACATGATCAAATCTTGATAAAAATAACTTAAATTGTGTTGCGGCGTGACACTTCTTAGTGCTGACAATCCACCCAATTTTGTTATTTCGATTAAAAAATGTCTTAAAGCATAATCGATAATCGGTATTTAAAAAAAATAAAAATTTGTAGAAATTGAATAAAAACTCTTTGGTATATTTTTCATGAATTAATTATTTATTTAAATATAATCATTTTATTTTAATAAGTACAGTGTGGATAGGCGTGTAACTTTTTATAATTCCCTACGTCTGAATGAAAAAACGGAACCTTTATAGAATCACTCGTGTGTCTGTCTGTGTAGGTCAGTCACAACCGATTTGTTTCGAATCTACTGGACCGATTAAGTTGAAATTTGGTACACTTATAAATTTCTGTGACTCGAACATGGCCGTGTAACATAAATAAATTAATTTATAATATGGGGTCACTTTTTGGGGTCACATTAGAAAATTTAAAAAGCTTTGCATACTGTAGGTACCGTGTGATATATCAAATGAAAGGGCTTGTAGTGAGGGTCACAAATATATTTTTATAAGACCACTGAGACTAAAATAAAAAAAAAAATACAAAATATAGTTCTGTGATTATAAATTCCAGGAGATCCTATCAGAAGTCTGGTCTTAAAATAACATAGCAAATCTCTCAATATACTGCGACAAAACATGTTCGGAATGTTGGGGATGTTATATTCAATTTAATGTTGTTATTAGGGTTCCGTACCAAAATGGTAAAAAGCAACCTTTTTTTTTTGGGTGGGAAATCATCATATGACCCCTCCCGCTCTGGGCGGAAGGGAGCGTCAGACTCTTGCTGACTAAACCCACCAGTGATTCTTCCCTAGCCCTTTGTGTTCCGAGCCAGCGGTAACACTTGCGGACAATCCCGCTGACCCGGCAGGCTTCGGCCCTGGCGGGTACGTTCCACGCGCGCCTCAAAGAGATGTCAGCATCACGTGAATAAGGAACCCTTATGTTGCGACTCAGTATGTCCGTCTGTCACAGCTGGATATCTCAAGAACTACTAAAGCTATCAACTTGAAATAGTTTTAGGTGACGTTTGCCCAACTATTTTGCAAACAAGAAAGAAATAAAAATATTTTTGTTTTTTTTTTACAACCGGGACTGAAAAGGGTTTTGAAAAATTCGAAGTGGGGCTACTAAGGTATGTGGGGTATCAAGAAAGAGCGTAGTTTGCACATTCTCAAACATTTTTTTTAAGCCGCATGTTTTTTGACTTTTGATAAAAATGTAAAAAAAAATACCGTTTCCCCCTTATCTCCTAAGTTTGCATAGAGAAAATCCTGAAATTATTCTATGTGATAGAAGTTTATGTAACGATTACAGGAAAAATAAAACGATGTCTCTAAATCGCACACTCTTTCAGAAACCATCAACAATAAATACATTAGTTCCACTATCGGTCATGAGATAGCGCTGACCTAAAACTGCAATATTCTACACCGCAGCGTGCAGTGTTAAAATTCTCTGAAGCATAATAGGTCTCACCGATGAAAATTTAAAAACATAAGATGGTACGGAACCCTCGGAGAGCGAGTCCGACTCGCGCTTGCTTGTTTTTTTAATGTTATGCTTAAAACACTTGTTATAAAAATACGATTTTTTGGCATTTTTAATCTCAAATAGCAGCCAAGGGGGTTAATTGCAGAGTTTCGCTGTAGTAGTAAGAAATGCTCAATATGTTATTCCCCTAAAAGTGACACAGGGCCGTTGCGGGTGACGTCAACATCGAAAGGGATAAGAAAACAGTACTTTTCTTTTCTGGCCGGCACTTTAATTTTTGGGTGCGTTATGAATGATGAGTATATGAAATACAAACTTATTTTTTCAGTCGATCAAATTAATGATGAGCATTGTGCATGCGTAAATATTCAACCCAACTACCGAACTTTTCACTGTGCGTCGTCCGACATAAACAAGGCCAGTTTTTAAAATTACGTTGGGTTAGTACCACAAAAAAAAACAATTTCTATTACTCAAGTAAACTATTAAATACAAAACTGTCCAAGTGCGAGTCGCACTCGCACACGAAGGGTTCCGTATCACAAGACAAAAACGCCAAAAAAACAGGAATGTTGTATAGGAGCCGCCCCTTAAATATGTATTTTATTCTGTTTTAGTATTTGTTGTTAAAGCGGCAACAGAAATACATCATCTGTGAAAATTTCAACTGTCTAGCTATCACGGTTCATGAGGTACAGCCTGGTGACAGACGGACAGACGGACAGTGGAGTCTTAGTAATAGGGTCCCGTTTTTACCCTTTGGGTACGGAACCCTAAAAACTACCAAGTTCATAAAACATATTGAAATGTAAAGTGATTGCGGAATACCCAATTTATCCAATTAATTTATCATCATTCCCAAATTTTTGTTAAACCTACCTAAAAAATGTATACTGGGCATTCTGTAGCAAACTATTGGAAAGTATCAAAAATAAATAATTGTACATTTTATAAAAATAATTTGAAGCAGCGAGCGCATTCCGAAGATAAATTCAAATATAGAACCAATTCGACGCGAAATTCAATGAATGACTATGGTCAAAGGCCCTCAGTTATTGACTCAGTTTTAATATAATGTCCAAAAAACTATTATAATTACATTAAAAAATCATAAATCATTGTTATAAACAACGCTTTTCATATTAAAATGATTTTATTTTAATTTCTGAGTATCGATTTCCGACATTCGACATATTAATTACTCGAGTCAATCGAAATTTAAAAAAAAATCGTTTATCATAATCGCTTTCACACATCATTACGATAAAAAAAAAACAATAATGGACGGCGATTCTGAACACAAATTGAGTAGTGGTAATGAATAATACGTGTTATTGGACCCTGTGTTTCAATATTACGTTAAGATTTGGGCATTGTCGTGTTGTTTATAATATTTTCAATAATATTTGTCTCATTTTAAATCTTATCTACATGTGTATGTGTGACATTTGTGAAAAGTAAAAATGTAAACACGCACGTTTGGCGCGAAACTTCGACATTAGATATCAAAAAACTTCATTACCGCTACTTATTTAACTTGGGCAATGGATGAATTCGTCAAATAATTAAATGATGTATGCCCCACTGCCCCTGTGGTGGAGTTTGGATGTTCTAAATTCCCATTTTTTATGTTTTTTAGCCTCGACCACCTCTGTCAACAAAATGGCGATTATCGCATTTACAGACTTAAATTTAATAAAGGTAAATTAATAAGCTTGCGCGCTAAGTATGCAATATTTATTGGCGTTAACGTATGAGTTTTTTATCCAACTCTCTTAATTAACGCACATTCATAAGATTTGATGGGTAGCATAATGAAAATTTACATAATCAATGAAGAGTGTCGTATGTCGTAATTCCTGGGTCCAATGGGACCCAGTACCGAGCCGGCGGAGGTTCGTGTGTTCGGGTCCATTCGGGGGCGCTACCGAACTATACGGTTAATTAGTCCAATTCCATTTATTTGCTTTTCTTTTGTTTATTTCCTTTTGACAATTTGATTATACTCCAAGAAACATTTACATAAATATTAGCATTAGAATTATTAATTAATACCCACTTCTTAATATTTATGTGTATATAGGTACGAGGGCCTAGAGATAAGTGAAAACGCTTTGAAAGCGTTTCGTATTTCTTCAATGACTTTCAACGGGATTTAAAAGGATTGATAGAAAAGCTTTGAAAGCGTCCCTTATGTTAATCCAATACCAATATTATTGAAATTGTCTAGGTATCGGCGTTTAGGCTCATTGAGCTTTAGAAAGAGACTGTTGAAGTTTGCGTCAAACTTTGTGCGCTACTCATTGCGCAGTATTGCACCTCTCACCACCACTGTCACGTGAATTTGTTACTGCGCAGTGACTCGCCACATGTTCCGAACCACCATCAAATTTCATTCTGGCTGTACACAGGTATGGGTGACAGAGAAGATGGCACAAGGCCGAATTTTTCAAAATCTCTATATCTTTATTTTGAACATATTTTAAACTGTAGGTAGTATAACTATGTGGCAAGTGTATACGGGAGTGTACAAAGTCTCTGTAGTGGCCAAGTGGATGGCACTACAACAAAACGTTAACCTAGTTCCATGTGCGAGTAGCCACTGCATTTGCCATGCGGTACCAGATCAACATACAAAGTGCTAGCGGCTACATTTGTATACTCTGTGTACATTGCGTGTCCAGCGTTTCTCAACATTATAGGACTTATTACAAAACACAACACAAACCGGGTTTGACTTTTGACATGGTTTCAATCATGGAGTAAGTTTTTAATAAGAACCTAACAGCGGCCAGACATAGCGTTCTTTTTTATCTGTAGGTACTTTTTGTTCACCTATATTCTAGAAATAAAAATATTAGGATTTGAACTTGAACAGCTGTGACTGAAATACAGTTCTTTTTACAAAACTGACAACTGAGTCCGTTACAAAGCTGTCAGTTTTGTATTAAGAACTTTACAGTAGTCGGAGCAAAGTTCGAAAAACCGGGCAAGAGCGAGTCGGACTCGCGCACCGAGGGTTCCGTAACATCCGGGCTTATGCATAAGGCTTATGTTTATGAAATTAAATTTTTTTTTTTTTGTTCGAGTTGATTGAATGAATGGTAAATTGCTGTTTACGATTTATGACGTATTAAAAAAAAACTACGTACTAGATCTCGTTCAAACCAATTTTCGGTGGTAGTATACATGGTAATATACATCATATATTTTTTTATATATTATCGTTCTCTTATTTTAGAAGTTACATGGGGGGGGGACACACATTTTACCACTTTGGAAGTGTCTCTCGCGCAAACTATTCTGTTTAGAAAAAAATTATATTAGAAACTTCAATATCATTTTTGAAGATCTACCCATAGCTACCCCACACGTATGGGTTTGATGAAAAAAAAAATGTTGAGTTTCGGTTCTAAGTATAGGGAACCCTAAAATTTATTGTTTTTTTTCTATTTTTGTGTGAAAATCTTAATGCGGTTCACAGAATACATCTACTTACCGAGTTTCAACAGTATAGTTCTTATAGTTTCGGAGAAAAGTGACTGTGACATACGGACGGACAGACAGACAGACAGACGGACGGACAGACAGACAGACAGACAGACATGACGAATCTATAAGGGTTCCGTTTTTGCCATTTGGCTACGGAACCCTAATAATCAAAAATGGGTCCATATTTTAAAACCGGGTTTGAAAATAAACCTTATGTTGTAATAAGACATTGTAAATCGCCTCTCTTGTGGCTCAGGCTTAAACTTTGTCTCACGTGCGGTGAAATGGACTTTCGTGCACGTTGCCATTAGATAGATGACGTTGTGCTTTAAAAATGTCTGTCTTAAGTGGTGGTGAAAGCTAGATAAAGACTCGTAATTCTTTGCTTGTCATTTTGGAAATATAAAGTGGAGTGCATGTTATGTTCTCAGGAGTTAGGTACAACCCACACAATTTATTCGTCATATTGTAAATATCCTACATAAAAAAAGAAGGTAAACATCGCGAGGAAACCGGCATGTTCTAGAATCAAACATTTTAAGACATGTGACATCTACCAAGACGCACTGGACCCGCGTGGTGGACTACGGCCCAGTCCCTTTCACCGATAGGAGGCCTGTGTCCCAGCAGTGGGAACATAATAGGCTGATTATTATACATATGACGGAGAAGGTATGTGTGTCTCGTTATCATCAGCCATATTTTAACTACTGTGGGCATACTATGGGTAGTGTTGGTTATTGCGCAATAGAAAAACCGTTTGCAGTTCAAATCAGATTATAATTTAACGAACAAATTAATCATACTAGCGAATCACACACTGTTGGTAAACGACGACACAACTAGATACGGAACGCGGGACAGTTTCTGAGCACGTCGCCCGTACGATGTCCAATGTTCAAGCTCTACATCGTTCTGTCGCGCTGTCGTCGACTCCTACGAACTCAGGCTAGACTCTGTCAAGTGCCACCAGATGGCGCTGGCGTCCCGATCAAACGAATGACGTATTTCCGGCACATATTGACCCGCCTGTTCTGCATAAATCTCACTGTGAAAAGTTAGGTGAAGTAGCATTCCAATTTTTAAATTTAAGTCTCTTGTACGCTCTCAACTGGAGTATGCCGTGTCCGTCTGGAATCCATACTACAAAAAGTATGTTGAAATGATTGAGTGTGTTCAATATAAAGTCCTGCGTGCCATGCATTATAGATGTTACGGATATTATTTGCCATACCACGATTTGCTTGCAAAGTATAAGCTCGCAACACTTGAAAATAGACGTAAGTACTTAGAGGCTATGAATTTATATATTATTGTCAGACATAAATTTGACAGCATTGAACTCTCAAACATGATATGCTATGAGGTTCCTAGGACAGTCCACAAGCGACAGGTACGCGCTGGCAAATTATTTTCAGTGGGTGCTTGCAAGTCCAACTCTGGCATGCGTTCGCCTGTTCGCAGAATGGTCGATTCCTACAATAGGACTTTTGAACACATAGACATTTTTGCATGTTCTCCCCCCTATAGGTTCAAAAGTCTTATACTGAAGGAGCTTTCATGAACTTTATTCAGTATTTATAGCATTTCTTGAGTTTTATATGTAGTGTATAATGTAATGAACATAATATATATTACATTATATTTTCATTGCACTAAAATACATTATGTAAACACGAAAGTTAATTCAATAAGTTAGTAAAAAAATAAAAAATAAATGTAACCCTAGCGATTATTATTATTATTTTCACTGTATTGTATCCTATCGTTAATCTGTGAACAGCGTTGTGGGCTTCAATATTGTCTATATTATTGTCTTGTGTAATTTTGTTTCTATATTTTATATTGTAGCTGTTTGTTGTTCCTCTTGAATAAAATAAAATAAAATAAAATAAAATCTCTAGGATTAGGCGGAATGACAGCTCACTTCTTCACGGTTTCTTCATAACATGATGAATGAATTTTCTAGGAATTGGACGCTACTAAATTCTTACGTTTCAGCGCTCTTTTTAGTATGAAAGTGACCTGTCACCTAGAAAGAAGCTTTTAAAAACGTCGATACAACATAGAGTTCGAACATAAGTCCAGTGGATGTTAAAGTTATGAATCGCCCCTCTTCTAGCGTCCTCAGTAAAGGATGTCCGTACGTGGGTAACGGAATGGACTTCCGTTCATGTCCACACTGTAATGGAGATTGGTTTGCCTTTTAAAACGTCACGAAAAGCGGGTGTAAAAGCAAAGGTTTGTTAGTTATATATTTTATTTTATGGTTGGATTTAGGAGTGGTTCGGCCTATAAAGAATGTAATACATTACTAACATAATATTTTAAGTTCTGGTTCTAAAACGATATCATCATCATCATCATTTCAGCCGAAAGACGTCCACTGCTGGACAAAGGCCCCCCCCAAAGAGGGGTTTGCCATAATCGCCACACTTGGCAGGCGGGTTTGCGATCGCAGTATAGTATGGTGGTGGAATGCATAGAGAACGCTGCTGCTCATTCTCCGGTACGACCCTTAGTCGCCTTTTACGACACCCACGGGAAGTATGGGGTGGTGCTATTCTTTAAGTCACACAGACAAGTCCGATATAATATTATGAAAAACGATATAACATTATTTAATTGCCCAAGAGTTTTTTTTTTTTTAAACAAGATTGAACAGGCGTCTTCTGGGCACGCTCGTCCCGTCATAGACCTCATCCATCGCTTTCCATCAGACGGGTCAAGAGCGAGCCCATTCAGCAACATATATTATATTTTTTTATTGCAAGAATGAAATATATTATGTAGGTACTTTTGGGCTTTCCCATTCACAGTGAGGCAAAAGTTTTTTTTTATGCCCAATAAATTCTTCCAAGACCCTTTGTTATATATTTTTATGCTATCCTTTTTAATACAATGATTGTCTGGTTATTTATTTTGTCATATAGTTGCTGTGTTAAAGGTATTTTTACAATTTCATCGATCGACACTCAGTAAGAATGTGGTACCTACTTAATATACTTACGTAGTCCAGCTGTCCATAAAATATGAAATGAAAATCAACATCATACTCAGTTCGTATGTAATACATTGGTTTGTTTTACTCAGTGCATTCCTTTACACGATTTCCCCTGTGAGAAAGAGCAAAAAGTAATTGAAGTTGTGGAAGAAAGCCACTGTTTTACAATGTTATAATATTGTACTGTTCGTATGCCCAGTAAGATTACAACCAAAGTCGAGTTTTGTACTTAATGTTATTACACGACGCAGACACTTCATGTGCGTTAGTTTTTAGTATAAATATAATGTTGTATATATTTACTTATAGTCTTTTTAAGTTATATTAATATTGTGTTTAAATGGGCCTTGGTGCCTGAAATAAGTGGATAAATAAATAAACTAAATAAATACATAGGGGAGTTGTGGTTTGATAACAAACTCATTGATCAGTCAATTTGCTTGCCGCAGACAGTTCGTGCTGTAAATAATATTCCAAATATTAGGAATATTATTAGAACATGCAGACCATTGGGGCTGGTCCTACTAATACATAGTTTATTTAGCCCCAGAAGCTTGTAAAGTCTGACCAACTTTATAATAAAAAGTAAGTTCAAAAACTGAAACCCGACTAGGTACTGAAATATCACGCTCTAAAAAACATGAAACTAGAAAATATTCTCATCCGAAATTTATTGTACGAACTATCTCTTCAATATGGTCTATGTATTAAATAAACAATTTATACGTAATATATTTTTATATTCATAGTGATGTTCAGAGGCTTGAGGCTTGTTGAGAGGGGCTTGTAGCTAAGTAATAACAGTTACACGGGTCGATCAATCAGGTTAAGCTACGCTTGCCGCGGTTGGTCCGTGGATGGGTGACCATCTTCACATACTAAAAGCACTTTAAGCTGTTGGTCCCGGCTGTCATTCGTGGATCTTTGACAGTCGTTACGGGTTGTCAGAAGCCCGAAAGCCTGACAACCAGTCTCACCAAAGGGTTTCGTGTTACCCATTAACTGGGTTGTGGAGGTCAGATAGGCAGTCGCTCCATCTAAAATACTGATACTCAGCTGCATCCGGTTAGACTAGAAGTCGACCCCAATATAGTTGGGAAAAGGCTAGGCAGATGATGATGAGTGATGTGCAGAGTATAGCCGTGGCTATGACGACGCTTCCAACGATACCTAATTTGTCAAATTATGATAAGTAGTTTAGAAGTTATGATTATCAGATGAACATACCGGTCAAAATCATTCCTGTTTGCTTCACCGTAGTCGGGTAAAAAGAATGGCAGGCCAGAAATGGTTATCGTCAGAAGGTACGAGCATATGAACGTTTTATGTCATACTAGCTTTTGCCCACGGCTTCGCTCGTCTTAAGTATTATAAAAAAAACTAATACATTTACATCCTCCATCATCCCTTATTTTATCTCCATGGGGGTTGAATTTATCAAAATCCTTTCTTAGGGGATGCCTACGTCATAGTAGCTATATGCATGTGAAGTCTCAGCCCGATCGGTTTAAAATTGACAAAGTTTCATAAAAACTCTCATCCCCTATTTTATCCCCTTGGGGGTAGTACTTATCAAAATCCTTTATTAGCGGTTGCCTACGTCATAACATCTACCTGCATGCCAAATTTCAGCCCGATCCCTCCAGTGGTTTGGGCTGTGCGTTGATAGACCACTATGTCAGTCAGTCACCTTTGAGTTTTATATATTTAGATAGCGAAACTGGACTATAAATATGTTTCAACATGAAGCCTTTCCAAATAATCAGGCCATGTTCAAGCAAGTGATGATGACAATATCCAGACAGAATAATAAAGAAAAGAAAGGTAAATGCGTTTATTGTCATTATAACACAAACACCTTATTTTATTTTTTTACCGACTTCACAAAAAGGAGGAGGTACTATGTTCGGCTGTTTGTATGTTTTTTTTTTTTTTTTTTTTTTGTATGTTTGTTCATCGATTACTCCGCCAATTGTCGACGGATTTTCAAAATTCTTTTTTTGTTCGAAAGTAGATAGTTCTGAGGTGGTCCCATTGTCACTAAGTTAGGATCTGATGATGGAATCTTAGAGAAATCGAGAGCAACCCTCAAATTTTATAGGCTCACTTATTGTTTTTCGCATATTTTATGAAGTATCTTGTGTATTTGCGTACGGTTGTCACCATCTCAGGTAGCTGGGCTGATGATGGAAGGTTCAACTCCTTAACAGTAAGAAGTTACTCGAACAGGCAAGGACTGTTTGAGTAAATTGTTTTGATATTTGATAGGGCATTTGCCACATTTGGTCTCATGATCATCAAGTTATGACCTGATGCTGCAGTCAGGATAGTCTGCAGAGTACCTAACTCCTCGACAACTAACAGCAGATATATCGTGTTTAGGCTCATTGAAAAGGGCTCGATGTGTGGATAAACGTACTGTTAATGAGGAACACCGAAGTACATAGAGACCTGATGCTGAAGCCAGTCGAGCATCAGAAAAAGTACAAACCTTGAAATTACAGCACCGTAGTCGTGTTTGGGCTCATTTTAAACAGGACTAAATTTTAAGTTCAATGCAATGTTGACATAAGTTGGCCTGATGCTGCAGCCAGGATTATCAGCATCTAGTCTAAAAACTAATAAATACTTCTTAAAGTGAAATACTTTTGCGAGTTTTTCTTCTGTATAATTATCCTAACAAAGGTTGCCGGTAGTGGCTAGATGAGAGAAGCGGAGGATCGCGAACGTTGGCGCAAACTTCGGGAGGTCTACGTCCAGCAGTGAACTGCAATTGGCTGATGATGATTTATAAAAGCCTCAATCGTTGCATTTCACGCAATGCCTTTTCGTCATGTGGTCTATTTAGCAAATTGGTAGGTTCCAAGTCGCATAATACAATGTCGTACAGCGTCTTTACACGACTAAGCGTACCTAACATAAACTTGGCCCTTAGCACAATTTTTCTTGCCTTGTTTTAATTAGTAAAGTAACTTGAGCATTTGCTCTCGGAAATTATGATTTGGTAAAGTGGAACTGATGATGAAGACCACAAATGGCACTACTCAATGACAAATATTTCACGGGTTGCGATTCGATTACTTTAATATGGCTGCTAAGCAATTTATGCTCATTACAATGCGTATGGTGAAGTGGAGCTGATGGTGACTTCTCAATCAGCTCCAGTTCTCCTGGTTCTTACTAGGAGAACTCCTCAACAATTAACGTCCATGCATCGGGAAAAGCATATTTTGTAAAAGGTGATAAGCAGTTGACATTAGGCGATTATAACTTAGATAAATTACAAACTGACCCGCTAAAAAGTGAAAAATAAAAACTTTTTTACAAAAAAAACAACCGACTTCCAAAAACACTATAAATAAAGAGAAAAATAACTTTAATTTCGGAAGTCGGTGGCAAAAACTAAAATACAAATCCAAAGACACCGACTTCCGAAATTAAAGTTATTTTTCTCTTTATTTATAGTGTTTTTGGAAGTCGGTTGTTTTTTTTTGTAAAAAAGTTTTTATTTTTTATTAGGATCTCCAACAAAGACTCCACCTTAAATTCTATATTCTAAAGGACAAGAACAAGAATTATTGTTTAAATTTAATTTTTAGTTTGTGTGAAAATTTAATAATGTTTATAGCTTTGCTTAAATACCTAGGAATGAGTTTTCTAAGCTACATATTTGTATGCCACAAAGACCGAACATGACGGATCTTTTTTGTTTATGAACAACCTGCATGCCTTATATGTATACTCATGTTTCTACAAATAAATGTCTTATCTTATCTTGCTCCCTCAATTATAGGAGACCGCATCATGCAATAAAAACAAGCAAACAGTATTTATTGTTTTATTTATAAGGTATCCCACCTTATAAAATATGAAAACAGAAAGAAAACAAATAATGCCTCAGCTCAACATAATTTAAAACATCTGCCACTCACCATCAAGTAAATCCCACACAATATCCCTACGCAAGAATCTAGAATTCTAGACCAAGCAGCCTAGGATGCAATGCAGATTGTCCCACTCCATCAAACGAAAATCCCTCTTCCGCAGAACCGCTTTAAATGCAAAGTCTTCTATTGTATTCCGCAGTGATAAAACATTGGCATTACCTAAAGCTAGTAAAAACCCCTTCTTTTTTACAAGTTCTCCATACAGTTGAAACAACCTTCGGTTTTCACATCGGAACTGTTCGGAAATCGCTCGGGTTACTTTTTACGGTTCCATACTCAAATCGTGCTAACTGAGCTCTATTACTTAGGCTCGTTTGTCTGTCCGTCTGTCACATCTTTTGAACCGTAATAGGTAGACAGTTGAAATTTTCACAAAGTGTGGGTAACTACTAAGACCGGTATTACGAAAAATAATAAAAATTAAAAATATAGTTATAAAAATGGATTAAAAATTTAAAAGTATTTAAAGTGTTTAATATTGCACGGTGGTACCCTTTGTGTGTAAGTTCGACACGCATTTGGCCGCTTTTTTACAAAACAAGTTTCCGTTAAAATAACCTTGGCTTTTCACATCGGAACTATTCGGAAACCGTTCGGGTTACACTTTAACGAGTGACGTAACGTCTAACGTCCATAAAAGAGTCTGGTTTTATTGTTACCCTCTTTAGATCCAATTTACGCATTCGATCAAATGGAGCCGACATTTTAAGTTGACTTTTTAAGAATTGAATGTCAATGTTGATCTTCGAGCAACGGAAGCGTTCTGTTTTTAAATTGGCTCAACGTAATAATGTTTCACAAAATGACATAGAGAGGAAATTCTCATAATTTTTACGAACTTTCACAGTCGAATCTGAAAAAATACCTCTAATTTTACATTTTACAAGTTTTTAACATTGACTGTCGCTGAAAAGAGATTGTGACTAGATTTTGAACGTTTTAATTAGGTTTAAAGATATTTATTTATTCTCAAAAAAGACACAAAGTCACTTACATGAGAACAATGCTTATTGTAAACTAGCTGCGCCCCGCGGTTTCACCCGCGTAAATGTCGATCCCGTGGGAATATCGGGATAAAAAGCTTATATGTTAATCCAGGTTGTCAGCTACCTCCTTACCAAATTTTATCCAAATTGGTCCAGCCGTTTGAGCGTGAAGAAGTAACAAACATATAAACACACACATACACTCACACACACCCCCACACACACTCACAAACTTTCGCCTTTATAATATTAGTGTGATTACATAAAGTTCGTCACAGACGTCACGGTAGCAATTATTATGATACACCCATCCAATGCATTCAGCTTTTAGGAAGGGTGTTATTTGTGATTAAATATGCAGCTAATTGAGTCTTGAATGCATTGAATGAGTGTGACTTTTTTATACATGAGGGTATTTTGTTATATAATTGTGCTCCTTCAAAAGTTAAAATTTTTTTGCCAAATTGAGTTCTCATCTTCGGTAAAATCAGAAAACTAGCTCGACGACTGCTACGTTGGGTTACATGTTTTACTTTATTAAACGATACGTTAGTCTGTATACTTTTGTTAAGTGCCTTACGAATGAAAATACATGTAAATATATAACTGCCTAATGTTCATTATTTTGGTTTCTACATAAATTTTGCACGTTGATGTGATTTAATTACGGACATATTGGATACGTATTAGTGAGTATATCATAACCACTTGAGCAGTGGTGGCCCAGTGGTTAAGGCTGCGACTTACGAGTTGTAGGTCGTAGGTTCGAACCCAGACAGGCGCTTTACTTTGTGTAAATTATTTCATCACCACTGCTCTCAAAACGGTGAAGGAAAACATCGAGAGGAAACCAGCATGTCCTAAAACCAAAATATTAAGACATGTGACATCCCCCAACCCGCACTACACAGCACATTATATTTTTAGCATTCATTTATTAATTCATTGTAATAGAATTAATTAATTCATAGAATCAGCATTGCCATACAACGTGGCAATGCTGCCAGCCTTTTAGGCACGTTTCCTGTTGACAGCGATGCGGACAAATTTTTTTATGCCCTTTTACTATTTCCCCTCCTTTTTATATACCCGTGCATATTATTATTATTATTTTAAGAGCTTTTTAAATTATGTAAACACTGTAAATAAATTTGAATATAATTATTCATTGTTGAGTTTTTGATTTACCAAGATACTGTATTTCCAAGCCACATATTCCAATTTCATTCTTCACTGAACACTAGTTCATTAGCTAGATTATTTATTGTATCGCTTTACACACAGTATAACAGAGAAATGTCTCTCTTATATATTTCCATAATAATAATATAATATAGTATAAGTATCTTGACTTGGCTCGCGAGGTTGTCGACATGTGGCATGTTGACTCAGTAATCATTGTGCCGATAATCGTGACCACCAATGGGCTAATAGCCAAGATCCTTGACCAACATCTGAAGAGGCTCTCGTTGGGCAGCTGGATCCAGAAAGCAGTACTTCTGAACACGGCTCGCATTGTCAGGAGGTTCCTCTCTCTGGAGCCCTGACCCGGTAGCTTGGACCCTGGTCCCGATAGCGGTGGGCTACTATTTTTTATATTTTTAAATGTTTTTATATATATTTTTTTATATTCTAATATTTAAAAATATAATTAATATGAATTTATTGAAATAAAGGATATAATAATAATAATATTATAAAAAGGTTAAAATTTGTTTGTAAGTTTATATGTAGTCGGATAATCTCCGGAACTACCAGTCAGATTTGAGAAAAATATTTTTGCATTTGATAGCCTAATTTTTGAGGAAGGTTTTAGGCTATATTTATCATCACGCTACGACCCTAAGGAGCCGAGCAAAAGGAATACAAAAGTGAGAACAACTCTAAGTGAAAACTGGGGAGCGATGGGATGCGATGCGATTAGTCGAGGGCAGAAATTTCACGCGAGCGAAGTCGCAGCACAGTATGACAGAGACATAAGTAAATAAAACAATAAATAAGAAGAGGTTTTACACTTCTAGTTTGGCTCTAACACGAAAGTTGAACAAGAAATGTTCATTACCCCTGCTATTTCCTAGAATAATCCCATGACATGTATTTTTAGTACTACATGATGTGGTTCCCTACATTATCTTTACTCTCATAATTTTAATGCCCCGTAAAAAGACACGTTTTACTTCAGAACACAGGTTGAGTACCTTGCACACCATATGCCAAAAGCACATATACCATAAAAAGGCACAAAGTATCAGAACGCGTAAAATTTTCCAGCATACTTCACCAGCGAAAGCATTACCAA
Source organism: Mesoligia furuncula (assembly GCA_916614155.1). Lineage (NCBI taxonomy): Eukaryota > Metazoa > Arthropoda > Insecta > Lepidoptera > Noctuidae > Mesoligia > Mesoligia furuncula. The sequence continues at coordinate 24,657,075 of OU744804.1, forward strand.
GCTCTGCCTTAATAGCGTTTGTCCAATAACAATATATCTTCATGTATTAGTGCACTGTCAGATGTGACCTCATAACTTGTTCCTCGTAAATAAAGACTTCTAAATAAAGAAGAGTTATATGCAATATCTTTCATCGTTTTATGTGAGTGTACTGTGTATGGCCGGCCTATAAGGAAACGAATAATATTTATGAATAATAAATATCAGAGATTTAGGATAAGTCTGTTGTATGTTATCCTTATGGAAAATAAAAAACCCCGAAAAAAACACGCTTGTTGTATGGGAGCCCCCTTAAATATTTAGTATTTGTTGTTATAACGGAAACAGAAGTACATTATCTATGAAAATTTCAACTGTCTTGCTATCACGGTTCATGAGATACAGCCTGGTGACAGACAGACAGACAGACGGAGAGTGGAGTCTTAGTCATAGGGTCCCGTTTTTACCCTTCGGGTACGGAACCCTAAAAATTAACACTTGGATGACATAAGTATGCAAATTTAACTATAACTATTCTAAAGCTCGGCGGGCATTCATTGCGTTAATTACATTGTTGAGCAGACATATTTTCGGCCTTATTATAAAACAACCAAGTTTATACCATAGAGCCATTTTTAAATCTCAAACTTTTTCCGGCAAAGTTAAAGTTATATTAAAAAAAAAATAAAAATCTAAAACCCGACTACTAAAAAAGATGAAACAAGAAAGTAGCCTCCCGTGGTCGCATGCCGCTGTACTAACTTACATTTAAGCTATGGTAGCATGCGACCACGGGAAGATCTTTCTTGTTTCGTCCTTTTCAGTAGTCGGGTTTTAAGTTTATAAACTTTTTTAAATTAATTTATTTTGGGGCTTATTTCAGTAATATTTATATTTTTGAAATGTGCTAATTTAGCCCTTTCATTTGATACCCCACAAGGCACCATCCCAAAATATTTATTACATATTAAATTCATTGCCTTATGTTCTCTATAGAGCGCCATATTGGATTTAGTGTGAAGCCACATAGTCTATAACCAGCGGACAGTCAAGATGCTTCTAACCTTAGACAAAGAAAAGTATAGACGGCGGGTATCTCCATTTCATTTCCACAAGAAAGGAATAAAGTATTGACTTATTATAAGTAACAGAAAAAGATAAAGCTATACTATTTCCGTCTCTCAGTGCGTACCAGTTTTTTCAAGGCAGGCTCATGTAACCTATGTTAGTTAAGTTAGTTTTTTGTCTCATGTGTGGCCACGCTACCCGATGCTCTATAGCTTTCTTACTCTAAGCTTCTAACGATACCTCATAATGTCAATTTATTATAAATGCTTTTGAAGTTTCATAACTTCAAAAGTATTTCCTTTTCATTTAACTTTAAAAGTATTTCATAACTTTACAAGATTTCCCTCATGGAAACAGATGAACATACATACACAGAATGCCAGAAAGCCTTTTATACCGTTAAAGATTATATTGAGGACAAAAAGGCTTGGGATTGAGCTGCTTCAAATTTCTGCATTTTGAATGACTTTTTTTTTTATATACACATTGACATTAATGATTTTTTATAAACAATGACATTTGCTTACTTTGTAAAGTATTATATATATATTTTTTTTTACATTGTGATTTGTGAATGTGAAGACGATGTGGGTCATTTTATTAATTTTTTATGTTTTATTTTTCTCTCTGTTTTATTACTTGTTTTTTTTTCTCTCATGGTCTGGCAGTTTGAGTAATTTATGTGGCCTACCCAAATGTCCTTTCTTTGGTATTGTTCGTCGAATCGTTGAGCTCCTTAAGTCTTGAGTTGAGCTGCACGATTTCTGACAAATGCGTGCACTGACTGGACAGGTGCTCTCAATCTGTGTGGTTCTTTCCTCAAAAGACCATCTCAGACATCGATCTACATGGTCTTCATATAACCTGACCAAGATTATGTCTGGACTTTAAAAGAGACTGTGACCTCTGAGTTTGTTTCGGCCTTTCTTCTCAGAGTAGTCAGATAGGAAACGCCGACCTCATCTAGTTTAAAAAAAAACATGATTGACGTGTAAAAGTGTTTGTACAAATAGAATAGAATAGAATAGAATACTGTTGCGCGCCACAATTAATGCCTGGTACATGGTAACAGTAGTTACCACTAGCGCCATCTAGTATCGAGTAGCGGAACTAGTAATGAAGACCCTTCTAGAAATTTCGATGCGAGAACTTTCTAGAACATTCCCGAACTTTCGACATCTGGTCGATCGGGGCCTGTATGTACTCGAACATTCTAGATGTTTCTACAATGGAAGGTTCTAGAACTCTCTTTGGCGCTATATAAGGCCGAGACGCGCCACGACCGACACAGTTTGGATAAAGCGATCGAAGTGAAAGCATCGAAGCGATATTCAAGTGCGACTTAAGGCGATCAGTAGTGCAATTGTGTTTTGTAATTAGTGTGTTTGAGTTGTAATTAGTGTTGATTATTAAAGTGTCATTTTTTTGGTTATTAAATCGGCAGTTTTTATTGTCACGAACCCGAAGCTCGTAACAATTGGTGTCAGAAAAGGGGATTAAAAAGCATGCCGGTTTTACCCAAAGACGACACGGAGGGTATCCGTACCCGGAGTCAACGCCAGCAGGAGACGGACCAGAGGCGATTTGGTGGAGCTACGCCACAGAGGTCGGAGGACCAGCTACCGACCATGGAGGCCGGCCCGTCCGCAGCAGCTCCAGCATCAGCAGCACCAGATTTGGCTGCTCTGATGATGATGCTGCAGGAGCAGGCTCGCCGACAGGAGGAACAGGCTCGTCGGTTGGAGGAACAGCTCCAGCGGGACAAGGAGGAACAGGCCCGTCGACAGGAGGAACAGGCTCGTCGACAGGAGGAACAGGCCCGCCGGCAGGAGGAACAGGCTCGTCGGTTGGAAGAACAGCTCCAACGGGATAAGGAGGAGCAGGCGCGCCGTCAGGAAGAGCAGATGCTCCTTATGAAGGACCTTCACGCTACCTTCGGGAAAAACATGAAGGAGGTGAAGGATAAGGTTGCTCAACATGACAACCGTCTGTCGGAAGCTGAAACCCGAATCGACCAAGTAAATAATCGGGTTGACAACGTGATGGCTGACGTGAAGCTAACCGTGATGGCTGACGTGAAGAAAACGCTGGATTACCTTAAACTTGAGGATAGAATCGCAGCTCCCGTAGCTACAACACCTTCGCTACGTGGATTCAAAGTGCCACCGTTCGACGGAACTTCTTCCTGGTCGGCCTACAAAATCCAATTTGAGGCTGTCATGAAGGCTAACGGGTGGAATAAAAGCCAGGCCATGACTGCTCTCACCCTAGGCCTGCGCGACCAGGCCTTAACTGTCCTGGAAGCTCTCGGTAAGGAAGTGACTTACGAGCAGCTCCTCGAGGCATTGGAAGCTCGGTATGGCGACGCTCACCTGGAACACGTGTTTCGTGCGCAGCTCAAGGATCGCGTGCAACGCAGTAACGAAAACCTGCAGCAGTGGGCCCTTGAAGTGGAGAAGCTGGTTCGTAAAGCTTACCAGTCCGTACCTGCGCTTATTGATGGAAACCTGGTGCAGGCATTCATCGACGGCATCCGCGAACTTGAAGTGAGAGCTGCTGTGAGGCTCGGGCACCACGGGACGCTTAAGGACGCCTTGGCCCATGCACTGGAGGTGGAAGCTGTGCGACAGGATCATCGTTCCCATCGCGTCAGGGAGGTTGCAGCGGCTACAGTTCGCGACCGCAATAAAGGATACAGCCCTAGGTGCTACGGCTGTGGGGAAAAGGGCCACCTTTGATCCAGTTGCCCTAAGCGAACTGCAGAAAGAGAAGTCGACCGATCTCCAGAGGGCAGTGCGGCTAACAACACCGCGCAGCACCAGCAGCAGGGAAACGAGTAATAGCCAGGACTGCGGGGCGGGTGCTGGCTGATGTTCAAAGAGCCCCAAGGGTTTCGATCACACAAACCCATGACGGGAACAGCCTTATCATCAAGGGCGAGGTCAACGAAACGCCGTGTAAGCTGACCATAGATACTGGAGCTTCTCGCACGGTTGTCAGTTCCCAACTAATAAGACGGTCCCTTGGGGACTCCACATACAACCGAGAACACATTAATTTGGTAACAGCCACCGGTCAGCGCATACCCGTCCATGGAGAGAAGAATATGGAATTGAAGCTAGGCAACAGAATCTACCTGCATAATGTCATCGTGGCTGATATAATGGACGATTGCATCCTGGGCCTTGACTTTATGAGGAAGAATTGTTGCGAGATTGACGTCAAGCAAGGTGTTTTGAAAAAGGACAAGAGGAACTTTTCGTGGAAGGGGCGTTACCTGGGAATGTGTACAGCCTTAAGAAGATTGTTCTTCCGCCGAGATCGGAAACGATTGTGCCGGTTAGTCTTCCTCGGAATCCTGGGCAAACTCATCGTTGTGTACTCGTGGAAAGGGTAGACAATGACCTTCCATGGAAAGTGGCACGGACTTTGGTCAGAGCCACTGACATCTCAGGAGTACGTGTGCTGAACCTTTGTGATCAGGAACAGATAATAGAAAAAGGCACACTTGTTGGTACTTGCGAGGAAGTGGATTGGTTGCGTCGATGCCAACATCTATCGACTGGGACCCTCAGCAAGGATGCACAAACAAAAGTGACCACACTTTTAGAAGACTGCCGCAGCGCTTTGTCCCAAAATGAAATGGTCAAGGCGAAGAAGATGTTATTCAAGTTCGCCGATGTTTTCTCGTCAAACGAGGCTGACATCGGGAAGACTGGCATAGTTCAACACAAAATAAATACAGGAGAAGAATTGCCTATCCGTCAGCGGCCAAGGAGATTGCCGGTAGCACGTGAAAAAGAAGTGGAAACCATGATTGAGGGAATGGTGAAGGATGGTGTTATTGAACCTTCATCTAGTCCATGGTGTTCACCTGTAGTGCTGGTAAGAAAGAAGGACGGCAGCATGCGGTTTTGTGTTGACTATCGTCGTCTGAACGACGTTACAAAGAAGGACAGCTATCCTTTGCCAAGAATTGATGACACGCTGGACATGCTTACTGGAGTAAAGTGGTTTAGCACGCTGGACCTGAAAAGTGGCTACTGGCAAGTTGAAATTGATCCTAACGACAAGGAGAAAACTGCATTCTCGACAGGAAAGGGTCTGTGGCAATTTAAAGTTATGCCGTTTGGATTGTGCAATGCTCCGGCAACATTTGAGAGGTTGATGGAACTTGTACTTACCGGACTAATTGGCGATGCCTGCCTGGTCTACTTGGATGACATCATCATCGTAGGCCGCACGTTTGAAGAACACCTTCAAAACCTGGAACGCGTGCTCATGAAGATTCAGAGTGCCAACCTCAAGTTAAGTCCGAAGAAGTGTTCACTATTCAAACGACAAGTTAGCTTTTTGGGATATGTAGTGTCTGAAGAAGGTATCCGCACGGATCCAGAGAAAATCGCCGCTGTCAAGGATTGGCCAATTCCAAAAGACAAGACGCAGGTCAGAGCATTTCTGGGTTTGTGCTCCTATTATCGGCGATTTGTCAAGAACTTTGCAGATATAGCTAAACCCCTGCATAAGCTAACCGAAGAGAAGCGACATTTCTGCTGGGATGAAAGTTGCGACATCGCATTCCAGGAGCTAAAGGACCGTCTGTGCAAAACACCTATTTTGGGGTACCCTGATGCGGGCAAAGAATTTATAGTTGACACAGACGCAAGTGACATAGGACTTGGCGGTGTGTTGTCTCAACGTAATGGTGATCAAGAGGTTGTGGTAGCATACTTCAGCAAGTCATTGTCGAAACCTGAAAGGAACTATTGTGTTACGAGACGGGAACTGCTTGCTGTGGTAAAGTCATTGCAGCACTTTAGCAAATATCTTCTGGGGCGGAAATTCCACCTACGAACTGACCATGCTGCACTGAAATGGCTATTGCAGTTCAAAAATCCAGAAGGACAAGTTGCGAGATGGATTGAACTACTGCAGGGATACGACTTCGAGGTCGAACATCGCAGCGGGAAATCTCATGGCAACGCAGATGCACTGTCAAGAAGACCTTGTCCTGAAAACTGCAAGCATTGTACTAGGCAAGAAAGTAAAGAAGTCGTACCTGTGAGGATGCTCAAGACAGACCTCAGCAACGAGTGGAAGGAAAGCCTACAACGTGCACAGCAGGAAGATTCGGACATCAAGCCGATTCTGGAGTGGATGAAGGCCAGAGCTCCTAAGCCCAGGTGGAGCGACGTCTCAGCAATGAGTTCGACCACAAAAAGCTATTGGGCCCAATGGGACAGCTTGGTGATTCAGGATGGAGTCCTGTGCCGTAAATGGGAAAACGCTCGGGGAGACAGCTGTCATTTGCAAATGGTTGTCCCTAAATCTCAAGTACCGGATGTTCTACAGCTGTACCATAATGGTTGTTCAGGAGGTCATCTGGGAGTAAAACGGACTCTACTGAAGATACGAGAACGGTTTTACTGGGTCCACTGTCGGGACGATGTCGAGGACTGGTGTCGCAAATGTACAAGTTGTGCAGCTGTAAAGGGACCTCAGATTCGTAGTAGAGGTGCATTGAAATTGTACAATGTTGGTGCACCATGGGAGAGGATAGCCCTTGACGTCGCGGGGCCGTTTCCGGTAAGTGAAAGTGGTAACAAGTATTTCATGGTTGTGATGGATTACTTCACTAAGTGGCCGGAAGTCTTCGCCATTCCAAACCAAGAAGCTTCAACAGTTGCAGATAAACTGGTTCATGAAGTCTTCTGCCGTTTTGGAGTACCTTTGGAGATTCACAGCGACCAAGGAAGAAATTTTGAGTCCCAAATATTCCAGGAAACTTGTCGAGTTATGGGTACACATAAAACAAGAACAACTTCTTACCACCCACAATCGGATGGAATGGTGGAACGATTTAATCAGACACTGGAGAGGTACCTAGCCAAAGTTGTGGAAAATCGGCAACGAGATTGGGACAAGCACATACAACCGTTTTTGTTGTCATATCGAAGCGCTGTTCACGAAAGTACATCGGTGACACCAGCTTTCGCAAACTTTGGAAGAGAATTACGGCTGCCTGCAGACCTGATCACCGGAATACCACCTGATGCCCCACGCAGTATAACCGATTATGCGAGTGACTTGCGGAACAAAATGAATGACATTTATGAGCACGTCAGACAATCGGGCCAGCAAATGTCTGAAAAGATGAAAACCCGTTATGACCGTAAAATTAACAATAAAGGGTTCGACGAAGGTTCACTAGTGTGGTTGCACAATCCAGTCCGCAGCAAAGGGAAATCTCCTAAGCTTCAAGCTAAATGGGACGGACCGTACCGGATTGTGACAAAGATCAATGACGTAACCTACCGGATACAGAAAGGTGCAAGAGGTACTCCTAAGATCGTCCACGTGGATCGACTGGCGCGTTATTATGGGGCCGATAATGCTCGGGACGAGCATGTCTTAGGAGGGGGCAGTGTTGCGCGCCACAATTAATGCCTGGTACATGGTAACAGTAGTTACCACTAGCGCCATCTAGTATCGAGTAGCGGAACTAGTAATGAAGACCCTTCTAGAAATTTCGATGCGAGAACTTTCTAGAACATTCCCGAACTTTCGACATCTGGTCGATCGGGGCCTGTATGTACTCGAACATTCTAGATGTTTCTACAATGGAAGGTTCTAGAACTCTCTTTGGCGCTATATAAGGCCGAGACGCGCCACGACCGACACAGTTTGGATAAAGCGATCGAAGTGAAAGCATCGAAGCGATATTCAAGTGCGACTTAAGGCGATCAGTAGTGCAATTGTGTTTTGTAATTAGTGTGTTTGAGTTGTAATTAGTGTTGATTATTAAAGTGTCATTTTTTTGGTTATTAAATCGGCAGTTTTTATTGTCACGAACCCGAAGCTCGTAACAATACTCTACAAACCTACTTACAAAATAAAATCATTTATCATTTATCACACCGGTCAAAATCATAACCCTTATTTTTGCTTTGCCGTAATCGGGTAAAAACTGACTTTGAATCCGAGTCTAAGTTGTCAATTTTTCATTAAGAACTTTACGGTTGTCGGAATAAAGTTCAAAATACAGTAACTGGCTCGAAAGTTTAGTCTAGGTCTAAAATTACAACTCGCTTTGTAATAAGATTTTTTGAGTTAGTTTCCGTCGCCTATCCCGCAGTGTTTGGAGACTAAGGTGTTCAACCAGTGCGTCCTGCCCGTCATGTCATACGGTGCTGAAACGTGGACACTGACAGTCGGGCTGGTCTACAAATTCAAGGTCGCTCAGCGCGCTATGGAGCGAGCTAAGCTCGGAGTCTCTTTGAAGGATAAAATCATGAATGAAATTATCCGGAAAAGACCCGGAGTTACCGACATAGCTTGCAGAGTAAGCAAACTGAAGTGGCAGTGGGCTGGCCATGTCTGTCGAAGGACCGATGGCCGGTGGAGCAGACGAGTCCTGGAGTGGAGACCGCGTATCGGCAAGCGTAGTGTGGGACGCCCCCCAGCTAGATGGACGGACGACCTAAAGAGTGTTTGGGGTAGACTGGATGCGGAAGGCGAAGGACAGGGTGCTGTGGCGCAGTCTGGGAGAGGCCTATGTCCAGCAGTGGACTGCGATAGGCTGAGTTGATTAATTGATTGTATAAGACGGTTTGAGTTAGTTTAGTGCAGAGTGAGTGAACTTAAACTAAAGTGCAAGTGCTGCATAAAGAACACGTGAATAAAGTGTCTTCCCTTAACATAGTTAATAACAAAGAAGTTGTTGCGACGATTTCTTAATTTTATAGTTATAGGTCTACAAGAATCTAATGGCATAAAAAATAAATGGTTTTCATATGGATTGACATTGCCTTACGAAAATCACAATGAATTTTTTTTATGCCATGAGATTCCTAACGGTACGGTAACGGTAACGGTAGACCTATATTAGCAGTTTAAGTTAATAGTTACTTAGCCGTTTAAATTATATTTAAATTACTTATTAGCTAACAGGCTAGATTGTAATGTGAATAAAGTACCACCGACAGTAATACTTTGCATAAAAAAATATAAATAAGTTGAGTGATGTCAAAGTTATACAATTAATCAGCGAATAATATGTTTATTTAAGCCTGCTTACAAACTCCTTTGTTGAATGTATGTGTAAGGGGTTTTGCCTATTTATTTTAGTGCTTAAGTGTACATTAAGTTGTAGTTCGCAGTGAATTGTGTGCTCGGCTGTACAAATAAAACATTTGCCGTTGTAAATACAAGAAGTGCAAACAAGGCAGTGGTTTTTAAAATTTATGTTTTATGCGGATTTTTAAATGATTGCACTTATTATGAGATTTATTTATTACTAGCTGCGCCCCGCGGTTTCACGTAAATGTCGATCCCTTGGGAATATCAGGATAAAATGTAGCCTATATGTTAATCCAGGGTGTCAGCTACCTCCATACCAAATTTTATCAAAATTGGTCCAACCGTTTGATCGTGAAGAAGTAACAAACATATAAACACACACACACATACACACTCACAAACTTTCGCCTTTATAATATTAGTGTGATGTACAGACGCCAGCACATCAAGCATGAAAATCTGTTGCTTAGTTTAGAAGAACAACTTGTTCTCACAGATAGACACGAAAAGCGAGTCCTTCGATATTATAATATGTTTATTTATTTATTTATATTAATTTATATATACTTTAATGTACACCACAAAAATACATAACATGAAAAATATACATCAAACATTACAAAATATACTATAGGCAGCCTTATCGCCTTATTTATGTTGCAGTAAGATGGTTGAAGCCGTAATGCCGTAATATAGTTAATTGAAAGCGGTTCATAACTGTCTTACTAGGAAAATAATTATGATACGAGCATGATCTAGCAATATAACTATCTTACTATACTAATCGAGTGAAATAATTACAAGTATACAGGGTTACTTTTCAAAGACCATCCAAATTTTTACATTATCTGAAATCACGAAAAAAAAATCAGCTGTTTCATACATTTTGGTCAAGTAGGTATTGAAGTTTTGTATGAAACAGCTGATTTTTTTTCGTGATTTCAGAGTTGGTTCCATAGTGAAAGTTGTTTATATTGATGGGTAGAACACCATGTAAAAATTTGGATGGTCTTTGAAAAGTAACCCTGTATAGTACTAGTAGTTGTAGTATTATATCCCTAGGGATATAACTATAACACGGCTTTAACCATCTTACTGTGTCATTATAGATTTATAGATATAGATTGAAGATGCTCAAACAGTACCCTAATTGCGTAACACACTGTCAATCACAATCTGAATCATTAACCCCCGACGCAAAAACGACGGGGTGTTATAAGTTTGACGTGTCTGTGTGTGTGTGTGTGTCTGTCTGTGGCATCGTAGCTCCCGAACGGATGAACCGATTTTGATTTTAAATTTTTTTGTTTGAAATGTGAATTAGTCGGGAGTGTTCTTAGCTGAAAGTTTGATGGAGGCGACGGGGGACCGTTCCGTGGAACACCTTCTATGCTAACATGGCAGGTCCCCCGACTTCCATATGAATTTATCTGTTTTAGTCTCGTTACCTAGATTCTTTTAATTGGGGGTTTTTAAATTATTTGATCCTTTTCCAATTACTTACATTTATTTTTTTTGGTGTCGGGGGTTTTTAAAATTTTCGATTTATTTTAAAGGACATTGCTAATCCATTGCGTCATGTGTTCGAAAAAAATTCTGCTCAACAACGTAAATAATGCAATGAATGTTTTTGAACTGTCAAAATGAAATTTACTAGTGTGATACGCAATTACTCCACTGATAATTATTTTTTACTTTTGATTCTTTACTTGTAGTATAGGTTCATCATCTGCCTAGACTTTTCCCAACTATGTTGGGGTCGGCTTCCAGTCTAACCGGATGCAGCTGAATACCAGTATTTTATAAGGAGCGACTCCCTATCTGACCTCCACAACCCAATTACTGGGTAATACGATGATACCCCTTGATAAGACTGGTTGTCAGACTTTCGGCTAACACTACCCGTAAGGACTGTCAAAGTTTCACGAATGACAGCCGGGACCAACGGCTTAACGTGCTTTTCGAGGCACGCAGGGTCACGGTATGTAAAGATGGTCACCCATCCACAGACCAACTGCGGCAAGCGCAGCTTAACCTGATCGTACGACCTGTGCGGCTGTTATTATTTAGCCGGTTATTTGAGCGAAAAATAATCGCGATAAAATTTGCAACAGTACATACACAACTTACGTTAGTAAATGTAACCCGATTAACCAAATACCTTCACAAATCACGAATTCACGACTTATTTAACTTTTTTATTTTTCCGTACATTTGCAAGGCACTGAGCACTTTCAAGTCCCCACATTCGCTGCACTACTGAATTCAAACTCAAAGTTAGTTAAATTAACCATGAAACTAGTTTCAATCCAATGCAAAGAGTTTAATATAAAGCCCTTCTGGTCGGTTTACTCGGTATTAAGAGGAATAAGGTACGTTGTGACGTGAAAGTAAAAGAGGCTTTTGACTTCGTTGTATGTGTATTTTTGTCTTTTTTTTTTAAGTGAAAATTTCTTTAGGCGCGTGGGTACTTTTTAGATGGGAAAAAACAATTGAACTCGTGCCACTGTTACCACACCGTGACACCGCGCGTGTTTTGTTTATAGGACGATTAAAAGAATACCCGCTTCCGATGTGTTCGAGATGAACTCGGTTTTAATGTATAACCGACATGTCAGTGAGTGATGGCAAAGTATTCTGTTTGTGTTTTATTTTCACTTCTGCCGGCACTCCCGGAGTGCCACTGTTTTTTTTTTATTTTTATTTTTTTGTAACGTGCGTTTTTTTGTGCAGAATAAACAATTTTTATTTCTTTGTTTCTTTTCTTTTTTTCAAAAGAGCAGTTTATCCGTTTATTTATTTCTTGGCCACCTACTTAGCCATGTCACTGCTGGACATAGGCCTCCCCCAATTTTGGGGGGGTTTGCCATAATCGCCACGCTTGGCAGGCGGGTTGGCGATCGCAGTATGGTATGATGGTGGAATGCATAGAGAACGCTGCTGCCCATTCTCCGGTAAGACCCTTAGTCGCCTTTTACGACGCCCACGGGAAGTAAGGGGTGGTGCTATTCTTTAAGTCCGGCACCACACATACCCTACCTACGTGGTCGTTTCTTTTTCGAGACATTTCTTTTTTAATCGATTGCGCACTTTTATCATTTCTAACGGGGCGATATTGTCGTGGACGTCCACGTCCATGTACAGCCAACAAAAGAGATAAGTATGCAGGATCGTCGGATATAGTTGAAGTTTAGTAAGAAACCGATGGATGTTGTCAACTGAATTTTAATTTGATAAATGACAAGTTGGAAGCAGGCGGGACCCATTTGGATTTGAAAATATAATAAAAATGGTATGGGTCCCGCCTGCTTCCAACTTTTATTTAATTTAAAATGGGCTTGTTTTTATTAGCTTCCAGTTTCGCAGTCGGGTTTTTTTATTTTTTAAATTACTTTTTTATTTCCAGCTTTTTAGTTTACAAATGTGAACGATTTCGCAAACGATTTAGTTCTTGGTACGTGTTTTTTTACGATTTGTCATTTCGAATTACTTTTAACCGTATAAGTTATATATATTTTTGTAATCACCTTTTAAAACCCTTTATTTTGATACCCCACCCGATAGGTTTTGAGAAAAATTTTTTTTTAAGAAGACTTAATGGGCCAAAAATCGACCATTTTTTTTCCAATTTTGATATACCCAGTGTCACTCTCACAGTTGAGGCAAATCTAACGGCACCTCTTAAGCTGAAATCGATCTAGCCGTTTAGGCTACAGAGCGTGCCAAAGAAATATACATACATACATACACTCGAAAAACATAACTCTCCTTCTGACGCAGTCGGGTAAAAATACTATAAATACATACAACATTATAATTACACCAAAAATCTAACAAACTAACGGACACGAAGTGTATGCGTCGTGTTTCGCTGTCTGGTGTCATGTAGCCACGAAACCGGCGGTACACAACAACCTTCGGCCAGAACTCTTCCTTGAGGAACTTCTCGAGATGATGTACATAAGTGTACATGTGTTATATTTCCATACATTTTACTTACCTGTGTTCAGACGTCGTCGGTAAAAATAATAATAATAAATAATTCATTTATTTACCTATCAGATATCAGAGGTCCATGGTTTGGTTGGGTTGGGTTGTCGTTGCGTTAGAAATTACGAAAAACGCCCCTTGACTCACTCTTCAAGTTACCAAAACCTGGATTTTCTTCGGGTAAAAGATCATTGCTATCTTACATGGTGGCTGCCAGCATTCTAATTCCATAACACGTTTCAATCACGATTCGAAATATTTTGAAGAAAATTGTTAAACCATTCCTTCATAATATTTCGAATCGTGAGTTTCAATCACGATTTGAAATATTTTGAAGGAAATTGCTAAACCATTGTTTGAAATATTTGTCTGCTCTACAATGTGAATACCGGAATGAATGTTGTTTAACTGCGAAAATGAAAGACGTTGTCTTTGTAAGCCATCATCTGCCTAGCCTTTTCCCAACTATGTTGGGATCAACTTCCAGTCTAACCGTATGCAGCTGAATACCAATATTTTAGATGGAGCCACTGCCTATCTGACCTCCACACGATACCCCTTGGTAAGACTTCTTGTCAGACTTTCGGGCTACTGGCGACCCGTAACGACTGTCAAAGATCCACGAGTGACAACCGGGACCAACCGCTTAACGTGCTTTCCGAGGCACGGAGGGGTCTTGGTATGTGAAGATGGTCACCCATCCACGAACCAACCGCGGCAAGCGTAGCTTAACCTGATCGATCGATACGTTTTCTGTTATTACTTAGTCAGAAGTCCCTCCCATTTGTAAGTGTAAGTGTATTTTGCAATCTTGTTTGTCAGTTTGGATATTTCAACGCAACATATCGCACCTCCTGTAGTTACAGTTCGAAAAACCTGTTTTTTTAGAGAAGCGAGAATAAACTCACGAATTTGTTAATCGGCCTTTATTGTTACACTATAATTATTATGTTATCAAAATTATACTTTTTTTTTTTGCGGATGGGAAATCATCAAATGACTCCTCCCAACGGTGGAGCGGAAGGGAGTGTCAGACTCTTACTGACTAAAACCCACCCGTGTTCCTTCCTTAGCCCTTTATGTTCCGGGCCAGCGGTAACCCTTTCGGACAATCCCGCTGACCCGGCAGGCTTCGGCCCTAAGAGGCCCCACCTCGATGCTGACATCTCTTTGCGGCGCGCGTGGAACACGTTCGCGCCGTCTGGCACGGGCCTGGTCCTATTAAAATTATACTTGCTTACAAGAAAATATGTTTTAATGGGATACGCTGTTTTTAAATTTTCCTGAAAAACAACCTGAAAATTCCTGTAAATGACTTTCGAGTTGTAACCCTATTTTATCGGAGGCGCAATAAGAACATTTCGATGCTGATAAGTTCTACGTTCTTGTTCGTTCTTTTGTTCTACGCATGACAAATCAATTCGGCATCAACAAGGTTTGGTCAAGATAAATTATAAGTAAGAAAGGTTACATTATAATGCCATAATGGCCTTTATTGATAAATTGGATATATTGTCTTACCAAAATAGAAGGCCCAGAGAGAGGTATTGATTTCATAATACAAGAAGGTATTTTGAGGGCCTTTTACTGCCCTAAGTGGCTTTATTGTGTATACTTTTATGTTATATATCGTAACTCTAAACAGTATTTCCTATTATCTTCCTTGCAATAGGCTTTGTTTTGTTGAAATACCTATCCGATGATCATTTAGAATGGCAGCTCATTTCACCAAAATTTTCACGGTGACATTTTTCCAGATTACATAAACCGGCTGTTATTTAATAAAAATACCTAACACGACTTATCTACCTAGCCTTTTCCCAACTATGTTGGGGTCGGCTTCCAGTCTAAATGGATACAGCTGAATACCAGTATTTTACACGGTGAGACTGCATATCTGACCTCCACAACCCAGTTACTGGGTAATACGATACCTACCCTTTGGTAAGACTGGTGGTCAGACTTTCGGGCTCCTGACGACCAGTAACGACTGTAAAAGATCCACGAATGACAGCCGGGGCCAACGGCTTAACGTGCTTTCCGAGGCACGAAGGGGTCTCGTTATGTAAAGATGATCACCCATCCATAGACCAACCGCGGCAAGCGAAGCTTAACCTAATCGGTCGACTTCTGCGGCGGTTATTATTTAGCCACGGGCCCCCCCTATACCTAACATGACTGACCTTAATAAAAGTCCAAAAGTTAATTTAGCAGCCAAGACATTATAGGACAGCCCACAATTAATCCCATCCCTTTTCCCGCGGCTGGCTCTAAGTGCACCCTTTTCCCCTCAGTGTCACGATAACGGCCATCTGGTACTAAAAGCCATTCTTGTCAGATATTCTTAGATAACCAGTTACGAGGTGACTGTATAGTTACTGACTCATTATCGTTGTATTAAGATTGGCAGGAGATAATCAGAGAAAAATAGCCAAGTGCGAGTGGGACTCGCACACGAAGGGTACCGTACCACAAGGCAAAACCGCAGAAAAAACAAGTTTGTTGAATGGGAGCCCCCCTTAAATATTTATTTTATTCTGTTTTTAGTATTTGTTGTTATAGCGGCAGCAGAAATACATCATCTGTGAAAATTTAAACTGTCTAGCTGTCACGGTTCATGAGATACAGCCTGGTGACAGACGGACAGACGGACTGTAGCCTTACTAATAGGGTCCCATTTTGACCCTTTGGGTACGGAACCCAAAAAAGGAAAGATGAGGAGTGGTCTGGCCAGAGACTTGTGGAAAAGGATACTGTTGGCGCTGGGCGTGGTTATCGTGGTAATCGGTGGCTGGGAACATCGACGAACAACATGTGTGTATCATCATTTCATTTAAAGACGTCCACTAATGGACATAGGCCTCCCCCAAGCACCTCCACTTCGATCGGTTCTGTGCTTCTCGCATCCAACGGGCTCCTGCGGTCTTCACAAGGTCGTCGGACCACCTTGTGGGAGACCTTCCAACGCTACGTCTTCCGGTACGCGGTCGCCACTCCAGAACCTTTCGGGCCATATGTTCTGCGAGCAATGTGCCCTGCCCACTGCCACTTAAGTCTGGCAATTCTTCGGGCTATGTCGGTTACCTTAGTTCTCCTGCGGATCTGCTCATTTCTGATTCGATCAACCAGGGAAACTCCAACCATAGCCCTTTCTATTGCCCTTTGGGTGCCTTTTAGCTTTTTTTTATATGTGAATATACATAGGTATATAATATCTATATACTCATATGCCGAATTCATGGTTAGTTTGCGTGTCAGTGTCCCTGCCAGCCTTTATATGTATATGTGGTAGGCGTATGAGGGGCTCGTGGCTAAATAATAACAGCCGCACAGGTCGATCGATCAGGTTAAGCTACACTTGCCGCGGTTGGTCTGTGGATGGGTGACCATCTTTACATAACGTGACCCGTACGTTGAAGTTAACTTGCCTCGGAAAGCACGTTAAGCCGTTGGTCCCGGCTGTCATTCGTGGATCTTTTACAGTCGTTACGGGTCGTCAGGAGCCCGAAAGTCTGACCACCAGTCTTACCAAGGGGTATCGTATTACCCAGTAATTGCGTTGTGGAGGTCAGATAGGCAATCGCTCCATGTAAAATACTGGTATTCAGCTGCATCCGGTTAGACTGGAAGCCGACCCCAACATAGTTGGGAAAAGGCTAGGCAGATGATGAACCTACTACAGACTAGTAAAGAGCTTAACAGCTCACTTCAAGGTCACGGCACTGAAGTTTTCAGGGTGTGGTAAAAATGGTCACCAAATCTACATTCTACTAGGCTTACAAAGCTCTCACATTCACAACTTAGAAAAGAATCTATCAAAAAAATAAATAAAATATGAAAACCTATTGAATGGTGCTTAAATTGTGCTTATATTAATATGTAATTAGGTATACATATATTATATTCATAGTTTTAGTAGGTTTATGCGTATCTTTATATTTAAAATATTTATTACTCAATTTTCATGATTGCACCTACCACTGTTTGTCTCTGCATCACCCAAAGGTTGACTGGTAGAAAATGCCTATGGCATTAAGTCCGCCCCTGTACATTTATGTGCTTGAAGTATTAAATAAATAAATAAATGGTCTCTAATGTCGGGAGATAAGAGTAGAAACATTTGCGAATAGTATTTATTCATGGTCCTTTAACTCAAAACTGTAATTGGCCAACGGTGTAGCAAAGATAAAGCCAAACTAATAATAGACTTAGCGAATATCTGACCCAAAACTATCTCCTGATCTCTAAGTAGATACACAGTAAACGTTGATTGATTAACCGATTCAAGTTTATCATAATGCCCACCCAATCTTTCATCATCATCATCATCATCATTTCAGCCGAAAGACGTCCACTGCTGGACATAGGCCTCCCCTAAAACGAGGGGTTTGCCATAATCACCACGCTTGGCAGGCGGGTTGGCGATCGCAGTATGGTATGGTGGTGGAATGCATAGAGAACGCTGCTGCCCATTCTCCGGTACGCCCCTTACGCGCCTTTTACGACACCCACGGGAAGTATGGGGTGGTGGTATTCTTTAAGTCCGGCACCACACAGACAACCCAATCTTTGTTTAGCACTTAACAACGACATTAATTATACCCAATATAAGATTTCGCAAAACAATCAAGTAATTAATTACTGGCAAATTACGCAAGTATTAAATTAAATGGAAATTTTGTTATTTTCCCGGAAACATGACCCAGGAAATTGGTTTCCGTGAAATAATGCTTAGTTAAGTTGGTAATTATTTTGTAACGATGTCAGTTACTAAATGGAATTATAATCATTAATTAAGATACTTAATCCTGGTATGTTTATTTCATTAAGTTGGCTTAATATTAATGTTAAGGGCCCTCAAAACGTACCTAATTGTTGTAATTAATCTTTTAATTCAGAATAAATGTAATTCCATAACTAAATTGTTAGTAAATCACACTAATAATATAAAAGCGAAAATTTGTGAGTGTGTGTGTGTGTGTTTATGTTTGTTACTTCTTCACGCACAAACGGCTGGACCAATTTTGATTAAATTTTGAATGGAGGTAGCTGACACCCTGGATTAACATATAGGCTACTTTTTATCCTGATATTCCCACGGGGTCGACATTTTTGCGGGTGAAACCGCAGGACGCAGCTAGTAATACTATAACTATGTTAGTAAAATTATACACTCGATCCAGGAGGGGATCGAGGTGGGGGGGTGGAGGCCCGTGGAGGGGGGGTTCAGGGGATCAGACCGGAATAACTCTGATTACTTATTATTTATATTTACAATTACTGTTTGAAGACGTTAAAACCATTTCGTTAAAGAAAATATTAAAAAGTAAAAAAACCGGGCAAGAGCGAGTCGGACTCGCGCACCGAGGGTTCCGTAACATCCGGGTTTATGCATAAGGTTTATGTTTATGAAATTAAATGTTTTTTTATTTTTATTTTTGAGTTGATTGAATGAATGGTAAATTGTGGTTTACGATTTATGACGTACTAGCTTTTGCCAGCGGCTTCGCTCGCGTTAAGTATTATTTAAAAAAAACTAATACATTTACATCCTCCATCATCCCTTATTTTATCCCCATGGGGGTTGAATTTATCAAAATCCTTTCTTAGGGAATGCCTACATCATAGTAGCTATATGCATGCGAAGTTTCAGCCCGATCGATCGGTTTAAAATTGACAAAGTTTCATACAAATTTTCACCCCCTATTTTATCCCCTTGGGGGTAGAATTTATCAATATCCTTTCTTAGCGGATGGCTACGTCATAACATCTACCTGCATGCCAAATTTCAGCCCGATCCCTCCAGTGGTTTGGGCTGTGCGTTGATAGATCACTATGTCAGTCAGTCACCTTTGAGTTTTATATATTTAGATTAAAAAAAAACTACTAACTAGATCTCGTTCAAACCAATTTTCGGTGGTAGTTTACATGGTAATGTACATCATATATTTTTTTTAGTTTTATCATTCTCTTATTTTAGAAGTTACAGGGGGGGGGGGGGGGACACATTTTACCACTTTGGAAGTGTCTCTCGCGCAAACTATTCAGTCTAGAAAAAAATTATATTAGAAACCTCAATATCATTTTTGAAGACCTACCCATAGATACCCTACACGTATGGGTTTGATGAAAAAAAAATGTTGAGTTTCGGTTCTAAGTATGGGGAACCCTAAAATTTATTGTTTTTTTTTTTCTATTTTTGTGTGAAAATCTTAATGCGGTTCACAGAATACATCTACTTACCAAGTTTCAACAGTATAGTTCTTATAGTTTCGGAGAAAAGTGGCTGTGACATACAGACGGACAGACAGACAGACAGACGGACAGACAGACATGACGAATCTATAAGGGTTCCGTTTTTGCCATTTGGCTACGGAACCCTAAAAACTGTTTATTCACAGAAATAATGTTTTAACAAAATATATTCTTATATTCTTTATACCTCTACCAAACTGCAAGCGGTTTAAAATAATTAATCATTTTTAGGGTTCCGTTGCCAAATGGCAAAAAACGGAACCCTTATGAGACTCAGTCTGTCTGTCTGTCTGCCTGTCACAGTTGGATATCTCAAGAACTACTAATGCTATCAGCCTGAAGATTTGGAATAGTTTTAGATGACGTTTGCCCAACTATCTAAGTTAAGTCTCTAAATAGCACACTTTTTCAGAAATCATCAACAAAAGTTACATTAGTTCCACTATCGGTCAAGAGATGGCGCTGACATAAAACTGCAATAATCTACACCGCAGTGCACAATGTTAAAATTCTCTGACGAATATAGGCCTCGCCGATAAAATTAAAAACATGATGGTACGAAAACCTCGGTGCGCGCGTCCGACTTGTTTTTATTTGTAGTTTCGAGAATATTTGGCAATCAATAAACTGGTTACAAAGCAATTTCACAGTTCCCACATGTTAGTTTTAAATTTACGGATCTAGCTATAGCTTAGCTGTTGGTGCCTACCTCGAAACTTTGAGAAGCGCTACCCATTCTCAACGAGTACATTTGTAACGTACACTGCGTTTGAATTATTCAAAGAACCCTCGCATTTTGCACGGCACAGGTTAAAATTAAGACACCCAAGGATTTTCATTTATTAAAGGAGTAATTTTAGTATAATTGGGCGACGCGATAGCACGAGCGAAAGGCGCTGTAGTTACATTTACATACTTAATTATTGGTGCGAAGATTTTAAGGAGTTGGCTGATTTATTGGGTCTATCCATATTAATCCATACTAATATTATAATTTGGAAAGTAACTGTCTGTCTGTATGTTACCTCTTCACGCCTAAACTACTGAACAGATTTCGATAAAATTTGGCAGAGAGATAGATTGCATCCCGGGGATGGATATAGGATAGTTTTTATTGACATACCTTGCGGGCGAAGCCGCGGGCGGAAGCTAGTCCATACTAATATTATAATTTCGAAAGTAACTTTGTCTGTGTCTGTCTGTCTGTTTGTTACCTTTTCACGCCTAAACAACTGAACGGATTACGATAAAATTTGGCAGAGAGATAGATTGCATCCAGGGGAAGGACGTAGGATAGTTTTTATCCTGATATTTCCACGGGAATGAAACTTACGCGGGTGAAACCGCGGGGCGCAGCTAGTATTATATATGCGAAAATATTTCTGTCTTTCTATTACCTCTTCACGCTTAAACCGCTAAACCGATTTAGATGAAATTTAATATAGAGAAAGTTTGAGTCCCGGGAAAGGACATAGGATAGTTTTTATCCCGATATTCCCACGGGAATAAAACTTACAAGGGTGAAACCGCGGGGCGCATGTAGTAGGTATTATATATGCGAAAGTGTGTCTGTCTGTCTATTACCTCTTCACGCTTAAACCGCTAAACCGATTTAGATGAAATTTGGTATAGAGATAGTGTGAGTCCCGGGAAAGGACATAGGATAGTTTTTATGCCGATATTCTCGCGGGATCGGCACTTATGCGGGTGAAACCGCGAGGCGCTGCTAGTACCTATTATGTATGTTGGGGTGTGTGTGGATGACCGAAATAAACTTCATCATCATCATTATTACAGCCGAAAGACGTCCACTGCTGGACATAAGCCTCCCCCAAAAGGGGGGGTTTGCCATAATCGCCACGCTTGGCAGGCGGGTTGGCGATCGCAGTATAGTATGGTGGTAGAATGCATAGAGAACGCTGCTGCCCATTCTCCGGTACGACCCTTATTCGCCTTTTACGACACCCACGGGAAGTATGGTGGTGCTATTCTTTAAGTCCGGCCACCACACAGACTAAACAACTAAACTTCACTTCTTGATAACTTCTTTAAATAATATTTTTTATAACTTCTTACTAAAACGACAACTCGCTTGCCATCTTCCCCTATTCTTCCTTTCTCCTTCCCACACATACTCTCTCATTCACTCATCGCTGCGTTCATATTCAATTTGTTTTCATAAAATTATGATGCGTTCCGAATTAACATCCTACATGTTTGATTAAAGTCAGCCAACCAGTCTTACTAAGTGGTATCATATTACCCAGTAAATGGGTTGTGGAGGTCAGGTAGGCAGTTAGCATCATTATAATCAACCTATAAATTCCCACTGCTAGGACATATCCCAGCAGTGGGAATTTTTAGGTTGAAGAATATCGGGATAAAAACTATCCTAAGTCCTTCTCTCGGTGAGAGGGAATGATAGGCAGTTGCTCCATGTAAAATACTTGCATTCAGCTGCATCTGGACTCGAAGTCGACCCCAACATAGTTGGAAAAAGGCTAGAAAGATGAATGATGACAATGTAAGTTAAAAGAAGTTAGAAAAAAAAACAGTGGCACTCCGGGAGTGCTAACAGAAGTGAAAACAAAACCCTAACAGAATACTTTGCCATCACTCACTGTCATATCGGATACACATTAAAGGCTCCTACAAACAAGCGCGACACGCGATATAATCGCGCGCGACACAAAGGCACCGCTCGTTGCGCGACTTGCGGTGTCTTTGTGTCGCGCGCGATTTTATCGCGTGTCGGGCCTGTATGAAGGAGCCTTAAAACCGAGCACATCCTGAGGACAGCCGAACACATCCGAAGCGGGTATTCTTTTAATCGTCTTATAAACAAAATACGCGCGGTATCGCTTACTGTGAGTGGCGCAGTGTCAGTGGCGCCAGTTCAATGGGTCTTTCCCTTCTCAAAAAATGCCCAATGCGAATAAAAAAGTTTTCACTTTAAAAATACTTTGTTCTTGGGAATAGGGTTGAAACTTGAATGCAAATGTGTATGCTGTTGAGCTCTTGGATATGCAGGTACCATGTTATTATGCTAAGAGGTTTAAGCTACATTGCACTCATCTCTACAACTACTTATGGGTAGCTAAAATCCTATTCTGCAGTTTTGTCTAAACTAATATCTATAATATAATAAATCTGTAGAAGGGTCAATTCTGTACATTGAAAATATTGAAAAAATAAATAGCGGGGGGTGTTGCTGGATCGATACCAAACCCGGTTATGTGATTAAAAAAATGTTTGTCTGTCTGTCTGTCTGTCTGTCTGTATATGCGGGCATCACGTGAAAACTAACGGTTCGATTTCGATGAAACTTGGTATAATTATACCTTATTATCCTGGGCATAAAATGGGATACTTTTTATCCTGGAAAAATACGTAGAAAAAAAAATCTTATTTTTCAGTTTTATTCATTGACGTTGTTCTGTAGAACCGCGAACACACGTTGTGCACACCCGTAGTGGATAATTTTCCATTTCAATTTAAGAGAATACAGTTTCCTGTAGCTTTGTGTTACGCCATGACAATAAATATGGCTCAAGGTCAGACCCTAGGAGTTGCTGGCGTAGATCTTACCGCGAGTTGTTTTTCACACGGGCAACTTTACGTAGCTCTTTCCCGTGTGAGCAGTCCAAGAAATCTTCATGTTCATATTCCGGACGAGCTCACTAACAATGTTGTGTATGCTGAAGCTTACAATTAACTTTCTGTCGCATTGTCACGATCACTTTTTTATTATTGCAAACTTTTCGTCACTGTCAGTAATTTACTGCTACATGCTACTTATCAAGGTCGGAATTACTATGAAAAAAATACTTACTACAGAACGCGAGCTCAACAGCAGTAGCTCAATAGAGGGATCTCCTTAATTATTATAGGCTTAGCCGTATTTGGGTCCAGTAGATATTTATAAGATGTCATTGTCAGAGTTACTCAAAATGGAGAAATAAACCATCCACGCGAAGACCGACATCCGCGCGGACGGAGTCGCGGGCGGAAGCTAGTTATAAATAAAAGAGATTTGTTGTTTGTTTGTTTGTTATGCTTTCACGCTAAAACGGCTGAACGAATTTGGATAACATTAGAGTAATCCAAATTTAAAAAAAAGTAATCAAAATCGGTTTAGCCGTTTGGGAGCTACAATAGCGCAGAAAGACAGCTGCTAACAGCAACCCTGCGAAGATCGTCGTCCCACCTAGCCTGAGGCATCGTCCTAATAGAACGCGAATGCGCGATCATCGTAGGTTCGCGCGAATTTTACTCGTACGAACGCGCGATCAAACATATTGAACTCGAATAGGTGTCCTAACTGACAATCACACGACGCGGTCGCGCGACGCAAATGTTTCCGACTCTGAAGTCCATGGTTGTTGGTACCGACCGTACTAGTGTTAAGCTAGGTACTCCACGGTCGCTCGTGTCGTAAATTCGCACGATGATCACGTATTCGCGTTCTATTAGGACACCCAGTTTTTGCGATCGCGCGAACACGCGATGGTCGCGTTACTCACGTTCTATTAGAACGATGCCTGAGGGCGTACCTTTGCCCTACCGCGCCCAAAATAGGCGTTTCACACACAATGTCACAGTAACTATACTTGATTGTCATGGCAACGTTAGAGTCACTCGTCTCGTCACTCTTCTCAGTACGGACACTTTTTCAAGTACGGTGAAGGCAAATCTAGTGATTTAAATCTTTAGTCCTAACTGAATCAAACAGAATAACTAGTCTTCCCCGTAACTGCCTAGGTAGATTAACACATATGTTAGTAAGCCACTGAAACTATTATCGTTAAGCCAGAGTCGGCTCAACTAACAATAAATTAGGTCAAGTTACAAACTTTGTTTAAGCCCTAGATTTCACTTATTCAATCTAGCTTAGAGCGGTTACACACAGGGTTTTGAATCGTTTGAGAAAATCATTAGCATTTGATTATTGCTTAGACTTATAGAGGTGTGAGGTACAGAGTGTAAAGTTCACTCATTTCCCATAGAAAATGGGGGATCTTCCGACCAGACCGGTGTTGTGTCTAGCGGGCCACTGCCCGATGATTCATCTCGGGGAATTGTATATATTATTATGCTAGTTGCGCGGTAAACTCTGCTTGCGAGATGCAGAATTTTGCGTGACGTCAGCATGACGCGTAGTTAGCATGTGGCGTTGGAGGTACCGCTACAGACTTATAACATCATGCCTGTTAAGCCCGAAAGGGTAAGGCAGAGGTGTGCTTCGCCTGTTACGTTTAAGTTCCACGTAACAGATAAATGATAAAAAAACTGTTCACACTTTGAATCACTTACTCGGTACATTGTTATTTATGAATTAACCCACCATGGAGTGTCAAGGAGTGATGGCCCATTGGCAGCGGCCCCGACTTACAAGTTATAGGTCGTGAGTTCGAACAGGCAGGCACTTATTTATTTATTTTAATTTTATTTATTTATTTATTTCAGGCGACGCAGGCCCACACATAAATACCTTAACCTAAATATACATGATCTTATTATAAAACAATACTTCACTAGCTAACTCTTGACCATTTCTGTGGTACTTGTCCGCGGAAGCGACGTAACACCACGTCCTTCGACCAGGAGTCTTCTTCCATGACGACAGGCAGATAGAAATTCACGCGGACCACGAACGCCTTGAAGTTGACGTTGCGGTGCGACTCCAGTAACTGCACCCTCGGCGCGTACTTAGCTTTGTGTATTTAATTTCATCACCACTGCTCTCAAGACGGTGAAGGAAAACATCATGAGGAAACCGGCATATTCTAGAACCAAAAATTCGAAGACATGTGACATCCACCAACCCGCACTGCGCCCGCGTGGTGGATTACAGCCCACTCCCTCTCACTGAGGACGCCTGTGTCCCAGGCAGTGGGAAAATTATTGGCTGATTAAGAGCGTTTACGCTGTTCGGAATTTCATACAAACTTTCAAGCCCTTATTTTTCGAAATGAATGAACCGATTTTAATGAAAAATCATACGCATAAGCAGGATACAAAGGTCTAAAAAGTTAGTAGAGAACATTTTCGAAATGTCTTATTTAAAAAAAGATAACTGGAAATCTCTGTTTCTATGGAAAATTTAAAAGCGGTCTAATTTGGCTGTAACACTATTTTTCGAAAATGTTCTCTACTAACTTTTTAGACCTTTGTATCCTGCTTATGTGTATGAAGTTTCATTAAAATCGGTTCATTCATTTCGAAAAATAAGGGCTTGAAAGTTTGTATGAAATGCCGAACGGCGTAAACGCTCTTAAGCAACATGCTTAATAATAAGTAAATAAATACATTAATTAATAAAAAAAACAATAAACAAATAAATAAAAATAAATTAAAAAAAAACATAAAAAACAAACAAACACCTTGCATAATATATGCAAGGTGTGTTTGGTTTAACTGGTGTTCATTTATTGATGTTGTATCGAAAGTGCTTATTTTACTTTGACATTTAATTTCCATCGATTCAGTTCGTTGTAGAACTATTCTGAATCCGAAGGCTGGTGTGGTGTTATGTGGGGTATTGTATTGATCTCGTTTGGAAATATCGTTACCGTGAAAACAATTAGCAAAACGTGGGTGCAGTAGGTATAGCTGTGTACACCTGCTTACTCTTTGGGGGAGACCTGGGGTTGCTATATTATTGTTACGAGCTTCGGGTTCGTGACAATAAGAACTACCGATTTAATAACCAAAAGAAATACACTTTAATCAACAACACTAATTACAGCTCAAACACACTAATTACAAAACACAATTGCACTACTGATCGCTCTAAGTCGCTCTTGAAGATCGCTTCGATGTGTTCGCTTCTATCGCTGTATCCAAATTGTGTCGCTCGCGGCCCACACGGGCCTTATATAGTGCGGCAGATAGTTCTAGAACCTTCCATTGTAGAAACATCTAGAATGTTCGAGTACATACAGGCCCCGACCGATCAGATGGCGATAGTTCGACAAAGTTCTAGAAAGTTCTCGCATCTAAATTTCTAGAAGGATCTTGACTACTAGTTCCGCTACTCGGTACTAGTGGTAACTAATGTCACCATGTACCAGAAATTAATTGTGGCGCGCAACATTATTTTATTTTTGTCTCACCGAAGTGACGCGCGCTGTACTTGTGGTAACGAAGTGAACAATCACGCTTTGAGTGTGTGCTTGAAGACGAGTAGCATTAGCACAAAACACACACACGCACACACACTTTCGACTTCGCCATTTGTATTGGACGGTACCGAGAGCTCCTACGCTTGCACACACATTCGCAGCGTTTTTACAATTGGTAATCACAACCACACACCCGCTCAGTTATGACACCCAGCACAATAAACACCCAAGTGTATGCACCTCCTTACACCACACCTTGTGCAGAAACCATAACGTACACACGTACACAGCCTCTGTTCTACCAATTTCAGGCGAAACTTTTTAAAATTCCGCTGAACTAAATTCTATTAGTTCAGACAAATACAGGGCATGTTAGTAGTTTATTGCAAAAGTTTTCGTTGCCTACATAAATAAGAACCGTCTAACATTGATGAAGTTTCAAAACACTATTTAACTTTAATAGTTCGGTTAAGTGCTGTGAATGTCCGAAATAATTTTGTGTGTGTTTTGGGATGTGTGAAAATAATACTGGGCAGCGTTCGGGAAGCTCACGCAATATTTTCTCGTCCCACATACCGCAGTGTCTCAAGACGAAAGTCTTAGTGTCTAAACACACTATGCCGAAGTTACGCGACCGAAGTTCGGCATGATTACGCCTGCAATGCTATTTGAATTACTGACGACACATTATGCCGAAATTACGTTGCGTTAAATAGCATTGAAATAGCATTACGGGCGTAATCTTGCCGAACTTCGGTCGCGTAACTTCGGCATAGTGTGTTTAGACACTTAGACCTGTGCGTGTTGCTAGTGATGACATATGTCACTGAAAGGTGGTCGCTCACAATGAGGCTTGTTAAAAAGTCACCCAAAGGGCAATAGAGGACAGTAGCTCATCATCCGATCAGGACCAGGCCCGTGTCGGACGGCGCGTATGTGTTCCACGCGCGCCTCAAAGAGATGTCAGCAACAAACGAAGGGGCCCGTCGGGGCCGAAGCCTGCCGGGTCAGCGGGATGGTCCGAAAGGGTTACCGCTAGCCCGCACGGTAACGCACGCACCCTTACCACGCTCAGCAGCCGCGCTTGCAACCACGAGACCAACGGGGCAGTTTGGCGGTGGAGGTTCAATTATACCTGCACGTTGTATGCATCATCATCATCATCATCATTTCAGCCGATAGACGTCCACTGCTGGACATAGGCCTCCCCCAATTTTGGGGGGGTTTGCCATAATCGCCACGCTTGGCAGGCGGGTTGGCGATCGCAGTATGGTATGATAGTGGAGTGCATAGAGAACGCTGCTGCCCATTCTCCGGTAAGAACCTTAGTCGCCTTTTACGACACCCACGGGAAGTAAGGGGTGGTGCTATTCTTTAAGTCCGGCACCACACAGACAAGTCCGGCACCACACAGACGTTGTATGCATATACCTAGTATTTTCTCATTTATCTATACTTGTATCTATCTTTCGTAAATCTTTTACGTAAATTCGTCACTCGCATAACTAAAAGTCTTATCTGATTTTTTATTTGATTTGAGTTGGGACAGCTTCATTGTTCTATTCGTGATTCTTTACATTTTGGTGCCTTTCAAAATGGTTACATTTTGAGATCCAAATAACATAGAAATATAGAGGTATGAGGAACAGGGTGTAAAGTTCACTCATACTCCATAGAAAAGGGAGAATCCTCCGACCAGACGGGTGTTGTGTCTGGCGGGCAACTGCCCGATGATTCATGTCGGGCCGTTGTATCTATGCTAGTTGCGCGGTAAACTCTGCTTGCGAGATATAGGATTTTGCTTGACGTCGGTATGATGCGTTGTTCTCATGTGGCGTTGTAGATACCGCTACAGAGGTACGAGGGTTAGTGAAAAATGTAAAGAATCACGAATGGAGGAGTGTGGTTGTCCTGACTCAGACCAGGTAAAAAATTTTACTTTTTTTTTTGGATATTACAAGTTCCTTATATTTAAACAAAGCACAATTAGACCTCTGGGGTCTGTTTTAGCATGCCATGGCCTGAGATTTGATCAACGCGCTATTAACAGTTAAGTTATAATCGAGTTGATGTAATGTCCTTTCAGCTTACGCTTTATGTTTTTACTATTCATTGAGTCTCTAATGTCTATAGTTATTTGGTTTAGAAAATTGGGTATTGTGAAGGAAGCGGTACGCCTGCCATAAAAGTTATTTTTGCGTGGCACTTGAAATGATTTTGAATTGGCTTGTCGTGTATTCACGTCATATTTAACTAAAATTTGAATATCACTGTTATCAAAATGTTCTATGAGGAACATATACTCAGCGCGCGCTAGTACAGCCAATACTTTGCAGTGTTTAAATAACCCTGTGTAATTGTCTTGGTATTAATTTTTTACTTAGTTTGGTACTGCAAGTTTCAACAAATGTGTTTGCAAATTATGTATTTTATCTGGTTAATTTTTTTTTTTTAATTTGAAATGGGTTTGCTCTTGACTCTAGTCTAGGTCAGAGGTGACAGAGACAAAGTCGACGATGGAGTGAGCTTACCCAGAAGAAGCCTGTTCACTCTTACTTTGAAGAGATTCGGGTTATATGCGCTCGGAAACACAGACGCAGGCAAAGAGTTCCACTCTTTTGCTGTACGCATTATAAAAGACATTTGAAAACGCTTAGTGCGAATTGGTGGAATAGCAATTAGGCAGGGATGGTAACTTGCTGTGCGTCTGGATGACCGAAGGAAGAAGGGGGCAGGTGGAATGAGGTCGTGGAGTTTTTGGGCACACTCACCGAAGTACAATCTGTAGAAGACCGACAAGCAGGCAACCTTGCGGCGATGAGCCAAGCTGTGAAGCTTGGCATCCACCAGTTCTACGTCGCCAATGAGCCTCTTAGCTCTGCGTTCCACCGAGTCAAGCGCGGCAAGTTGGTATTTCGCTGAGCCATCCCAAAGGTGGCTGCAATACTCCATGCAAGAGGGGTAAGTTTTAAATGTGTGTCCATAGGATAATAACGATTCAGCAAGAACTGTGTACATTTGAAGGAGGGTTCTGTCCGGTACATTGCGCTATTATACTTAATGGAAAATTTGTTGTGTATCGCACGCAACCTGCCGCAAACCGATTCCACCTGATAACTCCAGTTGAATCGGTTATCAATTACATCATCATCATCTGCCTAGCCTTTTCCCAATTATGTTGGGGTCGGCTTCCAGTCTAACCGGATGCAGCTGAATACCAGTATTTTACATGGGGCGACTGCCTATCTGACCTCCACAACCCAGTTACTGGGTTAATACGTTTCCCCTTGATAAGACTGGTTGTCAGACTTTCGGGCTTCTGACTACCCGTAACGACTGTCACAGATTCACGAATGACAGCCGGGACCAAAGGCTTCACGTGCTTTCCGAGGCACGGAGGGGTCTCGGTATGTAAAGATGGTCACCCATCCACAGACCAACCGCGGCAAGCGTAGCTTAACCTGATCGATCGACCTGTGCGGCTGTTATTATTTAGCCACGGGTCCCTCATCAATCAATCAATCAAGAACCAATATCAATCAAATACCAATCGCAAATAAGTATGATATGGGACCAAATAGATATTTTAGTCATTCGAGCGACGAATGAGAAGTTTTTCTTTTGAGTATTAAAAAAAAACATAGTTTCCAAGAACCCTGAAGATGGCGTTGAACTGACTACGTTACTAGGTGCCAAAGTCAAAACGCTTGGAAAAAAAACATTGCGTCACGTCATATACGCTCGTTGAGCGACAGTTTCGTTTGCTTTCGTTTTACGATCTCAAAATTACATCCAAGTGAATTAATAAAAAAAATATGTGACGTTCCGTTCCTTGCAGTAACTTACCAAGTTCAGCGCCATCTATCCAGCGACTAGGGAAGCGTTAAAAAAAAAGAAAAAGAAAATCCCTCATTGAGGTACTATAAACACGTTACGATGAAAATGAAAATGAACGACAGGCTTGACCGCTTCTTGGCTTCTGAATGTAAATCAGGTACCCTTGTAACGGAGAAAAAGCTTCTCTTAAAAACGTCCTACTGATTTACATAATTATACTTTTTAATAGAAGTACCGAAATCACGTTTCATTTTCCTTATTTCTTTGGCAGAGAAGAGTGTAATTAGCTAAGCGAAAAGTAAAAAACATTGTCTCAGACATTTTTACTATAATTTTAACCAGGTTTGAGGGAAGTAGAACAGATGACGGTTATTCTGCAGGCGTTCTTTTGAATAAGAATTAGACATTAAATCTCTTTACTACCTGGACAAATGTTAACTACACTAACTCTTTTAAGCTATAATCTTTTAAGCTTTTAAGATAAGCCTGTGTTAGGAGACTCCGCTCTTCCATAACTTTAGTCAGACTAATATTGTAAAGTCGAAAGTTGGTGTGTGTCAGGGTGTGTTCATATGCTTGTTACTTCTACACGCTCAAACGGCAGGATCAATTTTGATAAAATTTTGTACGGAGGTAGCTGACACCCTGAATTAACATAGGCTACTTTTTATCCCGATGTTCCCACGGGATCGAAACTTATGCGGGTGAAACCGCGGGGCGCAGCTAGTTAGATAAATAAATGGATGCGTAGATAAAGATTCCAGTAGAATATTGTGTCAAAAAGAGTACAAAACGCAGCTGGCGCAGCTCTAATGTGATTGGGCATAAGTTCTGGTTTAAGGTATCTGCCCACTACACAGTATCATACCATGACCGTGCTATGAACGTATCAGACACGACAAGCAACACGATACGCTCTACTATGCCCACTAGAGGCACTCATTATCATCCGCGTGTCATACTCGTGAGTAACGATTTTAGTGACGGGAGCGTCCGCATATCATCTCCGTATCATCTGAGTGCCATATCCGAGCGGTCCCTGTTGTCGCCTTTGTAGTAATTCACCTGATTCCGTGTGAAGCAGACGCGCGCGGTTATAACCCGGGTGCTCACCGTTTCGCCGCCTGCGCGCACCGGTGTGGCAACGTCGCGTGCCATGCACGGAGCGTATCGCCACTGTCAAAATATTCTCGCCGACAATAGTTGCCACTCCGTGCATGGCACGCGATGGTGCTGGTCGGTGACGGAACGGGCTAGTGGGCATTGTCTCATAATTTTTAATACAAAGAATATTTTTTTGCCTGACACGTTCATAGCACGGTCATGGTATGATACTGTGTAGTGGGCAGAGACCTTTACTTGTTAAAATAATAAACCATCTTTCTTTTTTTTTTCATTTATATCCGCGATCCATTCTAGGTAAAGTAGCAGCACTATTTTCAAAGGACTACGAGAAAAAACAACTATTGATAATACTAACGACTTCTGTGTGTCCAGCAAAGCCACAAGAAACTAAAACAAGCATTAAATAAAATGTCAAAACCTCTTTTTTCTTTTAAAAGAATGGCGATGCTCCCCTGCACCACCAACTTTACTGGACCATTATATTATACAGCCTGTATTGTACCGTTCCTAGGAAATGGTCTTGAACGCCTTTGAAAGTTTCCAAAGATTTACGAGTTATCTTTTCTATGGCGGCATGTGCTCCTTTTAAAGTTTGACGTCGTTTAATTATTATGGCGTCTTTTGTTTTTGGGTGGTGGAAGGTAGAAATTTAAACTTTGAAATGTAATTTCTAGAGGTCCTCGATAAAATTCAAAATCCTACGAAATAATAATAAAACCTTTATTTTCAGGCTACTTTGGCCCATAGATAAATACCTTACAGACTAACATATACTTATATTATAATAATACAATGTGTGTTAGTGTATAAACTTAAAACTATGTTAGTAAAAACACTTCACTCGAGCACTGTCTTTGTGCGTTCGTGTGGCACTTGTCCGCGGAAGCGACGAAACATTACACCTTGCGGCCAAAAGTCCTCCAATTATGTAAACTGGAGCCGGAGGATGCAGAGAAACTCAGTTTGCTTAACATTATTTTAATTATAAAAGAATTACATTATGAACTAAATCTAAAGTAATGATAATTGGTCGATGTATGCAGGATAATGAGTAAAATATCTACTGCTACAATGCCAGAAGCCAGAAGGTCAATTCCCGCTGTTAAATTCGCTCAAAATCTTGTCAAAATCAAAAGTCAATGACAAAGCTTGTCAAAAATTAATAGTATCTTTGATAGATTGACAATATATCTGATATTATAATGACGCCCCTCAACTGGATGGACCGACGACCTTATGGAGCTTACAGGACCTAAACACAAAAACGCAAGTTTTAGAAACAATAAAAGATCGACTACAGTAAACAAAATCAGAAAAATATATGATATTCTTCACGATATATGCTAGGTAGATAGTGTGTTGAAAATATAATACAACTAATTTGATACAATAGAAAAAATCATGAAGATACCTCTATAAACATTATTTTTACGATAAAATCCATACTTCTTCTTCTTAGCGTTTCGATAGCAATCTAAATGGACTCGGCCTAGAATTCGGCTACTTGTTTGGCGCCTTTACCAGCGTCCAACAGTTCTTGTAACGTGCAGCTGACAGGACATACAGGACACGATATTAAGTGTCCCATCGTTTGTGGAACAGCACCACATTTACACTCCAAGGCAGAGTCGTCTATGAATCTCCACCTGACCAGGTTTTCTTTGCTTCGGCCAACCTGGGTCCGGAGTCTGTTTAAAGACTTCCCGGTTACCCAAGGCAACTCATGTCCAGATGGGAGTTCTTCAGCGGGTGGGACGAACGGTTTGGGTAAGGAAGCACAGCTAATATACATACAATCATTCTGATTTCTTGACAGATTATTTTTCAAGCAACATACTAAAACACTAGTGTTTTAATTTTTTAGTCCAAACAATAGATATTTGTAAATAGATAATTTCTTCATATTTTGCAATAAATTACCAGTGCTGTGTTATCGCGCTTCTCTTTCTTTTCTATGCAGTCCGACAAAGACCGCGCTTTAGGTTATGTAGTCGCCTTAAGAATGTGGCTGGGACGAACTGAATGCGGAAGGCGGAGGAGTAAGAGGAGGGTGTTGTGGCACCGCCTGGGAGAAGCGTTTGTCCAGCAGTGGACTGCGATAGGCTACGTTATAAATTGATTGATTATAATGCGAACGTTCATAAAAATACGGGAAATGCCCTCAGTTCTTCTTCACATGACCAACTATTTGAAACCATGCAACTTACGTAATCTACTGCCTGAGCACAATTCGTTTCAAATAAATAACCCATTTATTTTAAATACAACACACACACATGTATGTCGCAACATTTTATTTGATTTTGTTAGGTAATTTATTTTAACGGACTCACACGTCTCTATGTGTTTGTTATTCTAGCGTATGGCACTCGTGGGTTGCAGTTGAAAATCAGCGTCAGGTGTACACCTTGTGTTGTCATCTGACATTATGCTGAGCTGAGGCCATTTTGGCATAATCTTTGTTTTCTGTTTTTCTAGTTTTAAGGTGTATTTATTTTGCTGTAAGGCCAATAAACATTTTTCTTTCTTTCTTTTCTTTTTTGCAAACCGTACATACTTTTTTTTGAAATACAATATATGGCTACCTACATAAATCAACCAATAATGTCAGGTACCGAAGCCTAACGCAAACGTGACTTAAACGGAATATCCGGAAAATCCCAAGTTAAGAGGAAATTTGCTCTTTCAACTTAATCATAAACATAAATCCGAGACCCTTTTGATTTATACAATAAGACGAAGAAGTCGTCGTTAATTATTTTTTTAAATTCCTAGAAAACCATGAAATAAATAAATTAAATTAATTAAGGGCTGATTTCTCCATCGCTAGATAACTTTTATTGGAGGAATAAAATTGACGTTTGACAGTTTTTGAATGAAATAACTGTCAAAATTTCAAAATTATTCCTCGAATAAAGTTATCAGTTGATTGAAAAATTAGCCCTTAATCTTTTACTGAGTATTATTTTTATGATTTTCACAAAAGTTGCGTTTCAAGTAGGTACGTCACAAATCTTCTAAGGCGATGATATAAAAAGGCCTAACTAAAACAAATATAAAAACAGTGGCACTCCGGGAGTGCCGACAGAAGTGAAAAACAAAACACAAACACAATGCTTTGCCATCATTTGTCTGAAGAACTGACTTCATGACACACATAATAGATATCTAAGGTCATCGGAAAACCTAAGACTAGAGATGCCGATGCATTCCACCAGTTTCTATGACGAATCTTTTACAGTTCAAGCAGTACGGTTATGGAATGACTTGCCCGTGTCGGTAAGGCGTGCTCAATCTTTGTCCGCTTTTAAAATTATGATAAAAAAGCACTTCCTCTCTCCTTGAACATCATCATTATATTTTTCTTTGCTCCTGTTTCATGTTTATTGTAATATGTATATATTTATTTAGATTAGTATGATATACTTTATATATGTATTTATTGTATTATGTAAATGGTACACCACAGACTACCTGCAGTATTTGTCTGTCCTTCCCCGTTTTAATCTATCCAAAGGTTGTCTTTATAAGATCGCTTTTAGCGATAAGACCGCCCATTGTGTCACCCTTTGTACAGTTTCTATACCTTATGTCTGTAATTAATATGGTGTACATAATAAAGAGTATTCTATTCTATTCTATTCTATTCTATCCCGAGGACAGCCGAATACATCCGAATGTAGCACGGTGTCGGTTACGGAAACAGTGTCGCGAGTTTAATGGTTTTTCCCTATCTCAAAAAATGGCAAACGCGCCTAAAGAATCTTTCACTTCAAAAATTTTCACTTCAAAAACAAAAACCCTTTGATTTTTACGACGGAAGCCATGGTCAGCATGGCCGCAGCCTGCCGGGTCAGCGGGATTGTCCGAAAGGGTTACCGCTGGCCCGGCACAAAAAGGGCAAAGGAAGGAACACGGGTGGGTTTTAGTCAGTAAGAGTCTGACCCTCCCTTCCGCTCCACCCAGAGCGGGAGGAATCATTTGATGATTTCCCATCCGCAAAAAAAAAAAAAAGCCATGATCTTTCTTTTCTTTTTACCGCACGTTATGATGTCCTTTTCTACCAAGTGCCAAGCATTTTTTTTAAATTGACAAAAAATGATGTATAATACTGCTATTCAGCTGCATCCGGTTAGACTGGAAGCCGACCCCAACATAGGTTAGGAAAAGGCTAGGCAGATGATACTGAATGTGTAATACACGCTAGTTTAAAGAATGTCTGAATTAATAAAGTTCTTGCTATTGATCTTGTAAAGGCAAAACCATAGATAATAATACCAAATTCATTATTCTTCTAACAGATACAGCATATTAAATGGATATGAAACCTGGCACATGCTTACACCATGACATGGATACATAATCCTATGTAAAGTAAAATATCCTATGTCCTATATATCCATATAGGACATAGGATACTTTTTGTCCAGATATTTCCACGGGTTCGAGGTCTAGTTATTTAATAAAACTTCATGCAAACATTTCTTGGTATTTAATTACTTATTTATACAAGTTGAATTAAAATGTCACAGACACTTCTCAAATCTCAAATCTACCCATGAAAACGTAGCATTTAAATGCAAAAAAACGGCCGCTCCGTGTTTGCGGAATTTTTCATTCTGATTTGGTCCGCTGGCGTTTCCTCAAACATCCGCAGAATTAAACTTTTGGCTGAAGAAAATAAATGCTAACATAATTAACACTTTGTCGCAAGTTTTGAGAGATTTGAGGACGAAGCAGATGATTTATTAGATGACATTTGACATTTTAATCTCATTTCATTTCATTTATTTATTCAATAACAATTTCCATTGTGTCTAAATTTTTACCAAGGTACATAAGCAAATAATTAAATAATAACAATTAAAAACACAATTACATTTCTTCAACATAATCTCATTTCCTACCTACATTAATATTATTTATACGAGTTCAAAATTTAAAAAAAAATTTAAGAAAATAAAAAAAAATGTCAACGAGAAAAATAAAATAATTAATAAATGTCACTAACAACTACCTAATAATTTAATTTAATTACCAATTTCATTTAATTGTCCATAACATTAAAATTCACATATGTCTTTTTAAATTTTGGTACATCTTGAGAGATTTATTACTGAAAACAAATGAAATAATTGTAAGCTCGGACTGCGGTTGGCCACGTCCTTACCGAAACCGACTGTCGTGCAAGTACGCGATCATTGCGCTATTTTATATGAATACTAGCTTCTAAACCCGTACGGTGTGTCGATGCCCATGAGCTTCCCCGGGGTTCAAAGTATTAATGGGAACACTCAATATACACGGTTCGATCGATTTTAATGTTTGGTATGGACCAAATTTCATTAAAATCGAATCGAACCGTGTCGGAGATTAGCCGAAACAAACCAACAGACGTACAGACACAAAAATTATTAACAAAATGTTATTTTGTTATAAATACCGTATATACTTTCATATATGCAATTAGTAAAACAGTTATTTTGATAAATCAACCCTTTCCAAGGTGAAGTTACAATCAACCAAACATTATAAGACAAGACTTGGTAACACAGGGTGGCATCCATCGACGTGGAACCTGTTGACTTGGATCCAGTACATGATTCAGACCCCCCTGCGTTGAAATTTTTTGTCGATTTAAACAAGAGATGTCAGACTTCTCTAAAAAATAAATGTGCTAATACATTATTATTTATATGAAAATTATTAATAACAGCCGCACGGGTCGATCGATCAGGTTAAGCTTCGCTTGCCGCGGTTGTTCCGTGTATGGGTGACCATCTTTACATACCAAGACCCTCCGTGCCTCGGAAAGCACGTTAAGCTGTTGGTCCCGGCTGTCATTCGTGGATCTTTGACAGTCGTTAAGGGTCCTCAGAAGCCCGAAAGTCTGACAACCAGTCTTACCAAGGGCTATCGTATTACCCAGTAACTGGGTTGTGGAGGTCAGATAGGCAGTCGCTTCATGTAAAATAATGGTACTCAGCTGCATCCGAACCGACCCCAACATAGTTGAGAAAAGGCTAGGCAGATGATGAAGAGAATAATTAGAATAACGACAACCATTCACCTTTTTATTCTGATTAGGTTTAAGTGAGCATTTTGCTCACATTTTGACAGCGGTTCTTTAGTCAAGACCTCATTAACACAGTATCATAAAGTTGGTAGTGTAAAGCAAAGTAATAATTTCTTGTACTGTCCTATTAAGCTTAAGCACTGTCCCACGGTAAAATTTATGAGCCGCTGCCTCTTATCACTTCCCCCAACAACCTAGCGGGTTGTAAAGAGTTAGAACAAAGGACGACTAGAGGTTAACGACCGGAACCAGCCACAATTACAAATGAAACCCTGTAAGCTTGTATTACTGCTGATAGTACACCCCTTACCCTTGATGAGGACTTGCATATTTTATCGTATATTTTTTGCGGGTCAGGTTTTAAACTTAGCTTCGTCGCAGTTTAAAGGATTGACCAATTTTAATTAAAGTTGGTCCTACATTGGACTTTGGTGGCGAAGTTGTTGCAAATATCTTCATTAGTAGTAGTGGCAGTATGTAATGTACGTATCTGGGTGTTGATTTTAAATGTGATTAAGTTTTCTCGTTTAAATGGAAACCGAGTTGGTAAGGTTACGTGTTATAATAACTAAAGTTATTTTAACTATTTTCGAGATAACTACGGTCAAAAGACCTACAGTTTAAAATACCTAAAGATCGTTTCACCGATTTTTGTAATAACTAATGAACGAAATACATAAAGGAGAATTCACCTACGGTTAACTCACCTACGGTTTATTCAGCTACAATTAATAAACCTAAGGTTGATTGAACTAACGGACGATTCACCTACTTACTATTGGTTTTTGAACAAAAACCTGATTTTGTCTGTATTTGTGCTTTTGAACCAGAAGAAGACGGTCGACGTCAGAGGCACCCCGAGGTCCGGTTTGGTTAGGTTCCTATAAACCCTGCAGACAGAAATAGGAGTCACGCGCAGCGGGGCTCCATCGACCTGACGTAATTAGAAATAACACGAGCGCGCAGAATTTATAAGATGTAGGCGAGTCATCCATTAGGTATTTCATACATAGTTGAAATATCCATTATCATAAAAAACCATTAGAGTAATCGTTCGTTAATGCAATTAATTTTAGTTTAATATGTGTTATGAACATAAGTTAATCAACCGTAGTTACTCGTATATCGAAAATAGAATAACTGTAGTTATTATAATACGTAACAATTGGTAACTAGGTGTCTCCTTTGAACTAAGATGGTATTTAAAAAAAACTGCTGAATTTGACAATAATTCAAACGGCGTGTTCCGTTCAACTTTTTTTTTTGTTCTCTTTTTCAACACAAATCAGTTAATTAACATTTTCCTCAACTTAAGGTACTCTCCAAACTGACGAGGAAACTCAGCCGTTGTAAAAAAATCAAAAGTCATTTATTCTAATTACAGTCCCCAAAACGATCACCCTTCTCAACTTTTTAGTGTTGTAGCGGGGAAGAAGTGAACAAGTGGCGCAACAAACTTCCATAATGCTGATGCTGTATTTGTTCTCCAAAAATTGCCTACGTTAAGCCACTCAGGTATCATCATCTGCCTAGCCTTTTCCCAACTATGTTGGGGTAGGCTTCCATCTAACCGGATTCAGCTGAAAACCAGTATTTTACATGGAGCGACTGCCTATCTGACCTCCACAACCCAGTAACTGGCTAATATGATACCCCTCGGTAAGCCTGGTTGTCCGACTTTCGGGCTTCTGACTACCCGTAACCACTTAGGTACTTTAGGTTTTAGAAATTAACTGGCAACTTCATATTTATTACATTTTCAACTATCTGTTGCCCACGACTTTGTCTGCAATCCAGCATAAAAAGTATCCTATGTCCTTTTCCAGGTCATGGTCTACCCACGTGCCAAATTTCATCCAAATTCGTTCAGTCGTTTCAGCGTGATAGCGTAAGAAACAAACAATCTACTTTCGCATTTACCTATGACGGCGCTTCGACGTTTTGAGAGTGTCAAGAAACGTCAAAAATGACAGCGGACATTTTGACAAGCGCGGGTTGACGTTACTTCACTTTGACGCAACTCCGGGCTCTTTTGCAGGCAGCCGTTAGACGAGACAGGATCCGTTTGCATCGCGCTCAAGCAAAACGTGTTCGGTGAAGCGTCGCTGTATTCCAATTAATTAGAAAGTTTAGATTGCAATTCTGTTAATATTTTGTAAAAATAATATTCGTGTATCGTTAATCATCTTCAATACGTAGCTTTAATTCTCCTCGCCCCACAGTGTTTTTTTTTGCCTTAAAATCGGACATGGTATTTTTTTTAAACAAGGGCTTAGAGTATTCCACGACAAATGCCAGAGTAAAACTCCCGCGTGGATTACTTTCATAGTTTTTCATTTAGAGCTAACTGAATTTTTGATCCCGGAATTTGCAAAAATACAAAAAAAAAATCTATAACTTTGAATGCTTACACACGAAACAAAAATTTCTTTTTTAGTTTGAAAGGCCTAAGGCTAGGCTAAATTACAAGCATTTTCTGGATGTCCTGCGACTTACTAGTGACGAATAAATCGCGATTAAGTGATTTTTGTTTTCATTTTTTTCTGGCTCCGTTTTTTGATTGGGGTTATTTTAATCGGCACAAATCAGTTGGTTACTTATATGCGCTAATAACAATAAAAAAACGAATTCCCTAATCCGTGGCCGGAAGGAGAAAAACGACTTTGAAAAAATCCCTGGATCTCGGGATTTTTTTTCCAGTTATCATCATCATCGTATTGTTTGGTTGATGAACAACCTAGTATTTAACAAAATTTTAAACCGCCCAAAGTCCTCTGACATGGTTTAACACACCGTTGAAAAATCACGATGTTTTCTTTCGATGTTATAGAGTGATAAAATTTGTTTAGGTATAATACGCACATGAATTTGAAAAGTCAGTGGTGAGCGCCTCATGGATTCGAACCTGCGCTCCAACAATCACTGCTGCTGTGCTGTTTCTTCCAGTGAAGGCCAAGGGTAATATGTGATGCGGGAAGAGGTCCACCCTCGTTAGGATAGATATAGTTAAGTATAGTTAGGTATAATTAGGTGCCAAAACCCCGCATCTGCATAGTTAAATTTAAGTCGTGTAAATCCTCAATGGTAATTGTACTCATTATGACGAACAACTTTTACTATGGGACCTCTCTGAAATCGCGAAAGAAAAACAATTGTTCAGTAAATTTTGACGAGTTAGGCGAACATAAATGTACTGAACAGCAGATTTTTTTTCGCGATTTCAATGTTTGTACCATAGTAAAATTTGTTTGTTATAATGAGTACAATGACCCCTTAAGAGGATTAAAACGACTTAACTTTAACCATGTTTACATATTACTCAGAGGAAACGGGGGTGAGGCGCTATGGAGCCGTCAAAGACCCATAGTGCCACATTGCCTCGGCAGGACCAGACCCGGCCTGCTGAGGGATGTCTACCTGAGCTCCGATCGGGAGACTTACTGCAAGGAGGGCATGAGGGCGCCAACCCTCATGCTGGTCAACGAGCGGCAAATGATGATGTTGTGGATCGTGCCGCAACCGGCACTTCACTGATGTGGAGAAATCCCGGGAACCCGGGATTTTTTCAATGTCGTTTTTCTCCTTCCGGCCACGAATTAGGGAATTCGTTTTTTTATTGTTATTAGCGCATATAAGTAACCAACTGATTTGTGCCGATTAAAATTACCCCAATCAAAAACCGGAGCCAGAAAAAAATGAAAACAAAAATCACTTTATCGCGTTTTATTCGTCACTAGTAAGTCGCAGGACATCCAGAAAATGCTTGTAATTTAGCCTAGCCTTACGCCTTTCAAACTAAAAAAGAAATTTTTGTTTCGTGTGTAAGTATTCAAAGTTATAGATTTTTTTTGTATTTTTGCAAATTCCGGGATCAAAAATTCAGTTAGCTCTAAATGAAAAACTATGAAAGTTATCCACGCGGGAGTTTTACTCTGGTATTTGTCGTGGAATACTCTAAGCCCTTGTTTAAAAAAAATACCATGTCCGATTTTAAGGCAAAAAAAAACACACACACACATCTAGGTTCATTGCAGCTGCCGAGCTATCGTCGGTAGGCGGGCGCCTACCGACGATAGCTCGGCAGCCGCAATGAACCTAGATTGACTGATGATGGCTATGTGCCGTAACATATAATATATTAGTTAGATTTCTGGCCAACATCTACCCACATTACCTACAGTATTCATTATTGTCCTACCTACATTATTTGAGCAATATTTTTTTACCCGATTTTTCCGGAGTAACAGTGTAAAGAGAAAAAAGTCGAAACAAAAACACGGCGACTAATTTTTCAAACTTTTAATTGCCTAAGCTATGTCCAAAGACAGTATAAAAGAAACTTTCAGAAAAAATACTCGTTAATTTTTACGTCAGGGATATTTCTCTAGAATGCTTGATGGTTAGGCTTCAAAGTATTTTAACACTCTTTTTATTATAATTGAGTTTTGCCGTGGAAAACTGATGGTATTACCACGAACGCGTGACGTAATTGTACGTATTTGAAACGAAAAAAACTGGCCAAGTGCGAGTCGGGCTCGCACACGAAGGGTTCCGTGCCACAAGGCAAAAACGCCAAAAAAAAAACGTTTCTTGTATGGGAGCGGTTCCCTTAAATATTTATTTTATTCTGTTTTTAGTATTTGCTGTTATAGCGGCAACAAAAATACATCATCTGGGAAAATTTCAACTGTCAAGATATCACGGTTCATGAGATACAGCCTGGTGCCAAAGGGTCAGACGGACAGTGGAGTCTTAGTAATAGGGTCCCGTATTTACCCTTTGGGTACGGAACCCTAAAAACAAATGTCCTACTGTATTTTCGTTTACAGTTTTGCGACAGAGTTAATAAGTTTCATCCATAGATATTTACAAGTCTTCAATCAACCAATCAACTCCTACCAACGTCTGTCGCGTTGCAACAACCTGGGGGCCTAAAAAGGCCACTTTGGCAGAATCAGAAAAGGATAATATTATAAATCATAATAATTATGGCGAAGACAGTCCGTGTTTTCCTTTTTTCGCTGCACTACGTATGTATAATCAAAGAGATTTGGATTGGATTGATTGGTATTTTAGCACAGACAAAAAAACATAAGTGAAAAATCCTTCACCATTGGGATTTGATACGATTAACTTAACAATTAACTGTCCATTATGATTTATAATGTTATCCTTTTATGATTCTGCCAAAGTGGACTTTTTAGGCCCCCTGTCCTCCGCCTTCTTTAACCAGTCTGTCCAAGCTATGCACCTTTTGAAAGAAAAACCGCGTAAACCGTATATCGACAAGCGTAGTGTGGGACGCCCCCTAGCTAGATGGACTAATGAAATACAGTCCGGCCGTCGAGATAATGCGTTCTTGGCACCTGTCACTTTCATACAAACGAATACATATGTGTCCCGCTGCGTCCTTCATAGGATCGTCGGTCCACCTTGTGGAAGGCCTGCCAACACTACCTACGCTGGATGAAGGGAGGTGGGATTCGTTTATGAATACATAGTAAGGATAGAATTCGTACTGAGAGTTAGTAAGGATTTTAAACATAAGTCAACATTGATACTTCTTTATAAGACACTTGTTAGGTCGATTCTTGAATACGCTTCAGTGGCGTGGAATCCCCAGTATGCAGTTTATATTGAACAAATCCAAAAATTGCAAAATAAATTTACTAAGCACTTGAATTGGCGATTTAGCTATGGAACTGATCATACAACTGGACTTCAGAAATTGGAGGAACGTCGTGCAGAGCGAGATCTAGTTTCTTTATATAAAATTATTAGAGGCCAATTGGACTCCCCTTATCTTCTCAGCAAAATAAGTTTTGGATGTCCACGCTTAAATGCACGCAAAAGAACTGTCTTCCAAATTGGTTTCTCCCGAACCAATTATGGTAAGAATACTTTTATTAAAAGAGCATTTCGTCTGTACAACGACACAATTTCATTAAAAGCAAATCAAGATTTAGATATTTTTCACCTTTCTCTACCCAAATTCAAATTTTATATAAGAAAGATTTTGGCATCCAAATTTAAATAATATTATTGTTGTATGTTTACATTATAAATCTGTAAAATTTTAACGGTGTGAACTTCTGGTTGTTGTTACACTTAGGCACTTACATATAATTTAGTTGTATAGTAATGTGTGGAAACTGTTTCTGGATTGTGTTGAACTATTTGTATACATATATTTGTTATTGCATCTGTTTGTTTCCCAAATAAAATAAAATAAAATAATCGTTTAATTTGTAATTATGTTTAATCAGTAAGCACTTTTAAAACTGCAAGCTAATTTAATAGATGGTCAGCGGGATTGTCCGAAAGGGTAACCGCTGGCCCGGAACTTAAAGGGCTAAGGAAGGAACACGGGTGGGTTTTAGTCAGTAAGAGTCTGTTACTCCCTTCCGGTCTATCCAGAGCGGGAGGTCATTTGATGATTTCCCATCCGCAAAAAAAGCCTGCCAACACTACCTACGCTGGATGTAGGTAGGTGGCACAGAACCAATCGAAGTGGAGGTGCTGGGGGGAGGCCTATGTCAAGCAGTGAGTGTTTATCGGCTGAAATGATGATGAATGATGAACACGTGTTTTGCAAATTTGATCTTTAATAGCTACTAGAATTGTGGCACTGGCAGATGTCAAGAACGCGTTCTCTCGACGGCCGGGGTATAAGTAAATATTATGATCGTCTTCCCAATTTTAAAATTGCGTTACATTCTACTCAGCGAGTTAGTGCTAGGCTCACTGTTATTAAAATTCTGATGAGTCCTTGAGTAATGTTAAGAGACATAATATAGTCGCAGGTGACAAGGACCATTACTTTTAGGGTATCATAATATTTGGCGCGGGTCTGCTTGAAGCATCATGAATATTGTGTTACTCTGAGTGATTTCGTTCTCTTTGTGAATAAACATAAGAAATACATTTAAATAATCTATACAGTTTGGTTTCCATTCAGGAGAAATTAGTAGTGTTGAAATAGTGACTAAATATTAGTGGTACATTTAGATAAATAATCCTACTAGGTACGCATACTTTCTCCCAAATTGTTTTTTTTATTTTTTTTATTAAACGTATTTTCTTTCTTTTTTCTTTCTTTACTACACATATGAACATAGCGTAATCAGCGTATTATGTTTACACCAATTAAACATCAGCAATTCTATCCAGTAACCCGCACCTGGCCCGCGTTGTGGATTACGGCCCACTCCCTCCCACTGAGAGGAGGCCTGTGTCCCAGCAGTGGGATCATTATAGGCTGACTTTGCTATATGTAAAATCGCAACTGTTTTTTTTTTTACCTTTTTTAGACCCACAC
Source organism: Mesoligia furuncula (assembly GCA_916614155.1). Lineage (NCBI taxonomy): Eukaryota > Metazoa > Arthropoda > Insecta > Lepidoptera > Noctuidae > Mesoligia > Mesoligia furuncula. The sequence continues at coordinate 24,701,926 of OU744804.1, forward strand.
TAGAAAGGACATGGCTAAACTGATGTATGGACGACTGATCCCGCAATGAAAATGCATGTATAGACATGGTTCCTAGCAATATATAATGCTGAATAGCTGAAAATTAGTATTTTGTAATTAAAAAGGTTCAGGAACTTTTCATATGTGCACATTCCTGAAAATAAAATCGCGTAACTCCTACGACAAAGGTACAAAAACTTCAAACAATGACATTGCTATTAACTTTTATCTAGGCGTTTTAACGTGTCTGCGACGATTTTTATTGATTAATGCGTTTTTCATTGGCGATTTTGGACTAAGGTACTTGAAGTAAATATCTACAAAGGAGTAATTGCACAAAAAAAACTTGATAAAACGGACTTACGATAGATAATCTCCACTAAAATCATAATAATATAGTATTCTGTTGTAAAACCTAAACTACATATAGACAATAAATAATACAAATAAGTGGTTGAATAGAGATTAGTGGTTAAATAGTTGTTTTCATAGAGATGGGATTGAACGTCGGGTGGAACAGAATCGATAAAATAATCGAAAGGGTTGAAAGATACAAATAGAATTAGTTTTTGTAGACCACTATTCAGTTAATATTTTTCGACACAAAATAGGTAGTAATATTAAACGAAGAAGCATATTCCGAAGCTTTCAGTTATTTTTATTTGATTTTGATTACGTAGAAAAAAGTGGAATTGAGTATAGTCGATTGTCACTTTAAAAACAACCCCATTTTCCGAATCAAAACTCTGTGACAAGCAACTAAACAGGACACCGAATTGAACGCCATCGATTTCCGTCGAAAACTCTGATTGCCACTTCTTAGTTTCAGAAAATAAATCGTTTTGATACCCTGCTGATCAAAAATGGAGTTTCGATTTGACATTCTGGAACAGCGATATGACTCCTCCCTAGCTTGCAGTACTGTATTATTTCCCCTTGAATTTGTCATGTCAATCAAAAAAAGCAACTAAGATACTTTTTTTTGTTTAATAATTCACGAAAGTTCTAGGAAATTTTTAAACACTAAATAATTCATGAATGAATATTTAAATATTACTAGTTAATGTGAGACTACTATACATGCTTGGGGCAGTCATTTAGCCATCTCCTTTCTTCTGTATTGTGGGTGCGGTTACAAACATTTAACTCACATACACAAACAGCCAGACCCGGAAAAACTACTTGTAGGTCATATAAATATTTGTACCGTGCAGGAATCGAACCCGCGACACGCAGCGCAGCAGTCAATCGCTTTAGGGGCTTACAGGACCTAAATGCAAAAAATGCAAGTTTTATAAACAATACAAGTATATGATCGACAACAGTAAACAAAATCAGAAAAATATATGATATTCTTCAGGATTTATGCTAGGTAGATAGTGTATTGAAAACATAGATACCTCTAAAAACTTTTTTTTTACGATAAACCATACCTACTAATATACACACAATCATTCTGATTTTTTGTCAGATTATTCTACAAGTAACATAGGTACTAAAATACTTGTGTGTTAATTTTTTCGTACAAACAATAGATTTTTTGTAATTGAATAATTGCTTCATATTTTGCAATAAATGACCAGCGTTGTGTCATCGCGCTTCTCTTTCTTTTCTATGCAGTCCGACAGTGACCGCGCTTTAGGTCATTTAAGAACCAACCGTGCCGTCAAATTCTCGAACGTTCGGACAGAATATGTAAAAGACAAATAGTTGCGTTACACACGAAGAAATCCTTTTGCTTTTCATTGCCAATAAGAACATAAAAACATAATAGAAATAAGCTAAGATGAAAATACACCCACGTATTGTTAACCCAAACGAATATCTACAACATCTAAGAAGTCTTGAAAGGTAAATATATAATTCAACGTAAATTGAAAGGTTACAAGGGAGTTAAGGCAATTAGGCTAATTGGCGATGTTTTGTTCCAGAGTACACACAGTACTACACAAGAACAAAGATTGTACAGACGCCCGCACATCAAGCAACTACAATCTGTCAAATTTCTTTAATAGATTTTCAACTTTATCGCTAAATCATAAGGTTCAAAGTTGATTGGATAAATTTGACAGTTTCGGGTAGCTTGAAGTGCTGGCGTCTGTACTTGCTTATCATAGCTTGTAAGTCGTTAACTTGATTGGGGATGAAGGCGTTGTTTTCGTAGTTATTTTTTAGAAAGGAAAAAGGGAAAGTGTTTGTTTATTTTGGACTAAAAGTGGCACACATAATTAACGAAAGGAAAAATAAAAGTTTGGCAAAATTATGCTTAACCAACCTGTGTATAAGGTTCCCACTGCTGTAACACAGACCTGGGGGCCTAAAAAGGCCACCTTGCAGAATCATAAAAGGATGGTAAGAGGGAGTGGGTTGTAATCCACCACGCGGGCTCAGTGCGGATGGGTGGAAATCACATGCCTTCGAATTTTTGGTTCTAGAACATTCCGGTTTCCTCACGATGTTTTCCTTCACTGTATTGAGAGCAGTAATGAATAAATAATTTACACAAAATGAAGCGCCTGTCTGGGTTCGAATCTAGGACCTACAACTCGAAAGTCGCGGCTGTTACCACTTGGCCACCGCTGCTCAAAATTATGCCCTACAAGCCAAGTTGGCCAAGGGCTTGTGACAAGAGCATAGAAGAAGAAAATGTGTTACACCAACCCCAAGTACAGACGCCAGCACATCAAGGTACTACAATCTGTCAAATTTCTTTAATAGATTTTCAACTTTATCGCTAAAGCATAAGTTTCAAAGTTGATCGGAAAAATTTGACAGTTTCGGGTAGCTTGATGTGCTGGAGTCTGTACAATGCCAGGAATCCTAACTCAATCTGCCTAGCCTTTTCCGAACAATGTTGGGGGTCGGCTTCCAGTCGGACCGGATGCAGGTGAATACCAGTATTTTACATACCAACACAACCCAGTTACTGATGGGCAATACGATACCACTTGCTAAGACTGGTTGTCTGTCAGACTGGCCAGGAATCCTTACTCTAATATTATAAATGCGAGAGTGAGTTTGTTCGTTTGCTACTCAATCACGCAAAAACGGCTGGACTGATTTGAATGAAATTTGGCACTCTGAAAGATTGTTATGAAGATAAAAATAAATAAATAATAATAAATAAATAAAAATAGAAATTTGACACACTGATAGACAGATAAGAAGATAAAATAAATAATAAAAAATAATTAAAAAAATAGACATGGATAAGGACATAGGCTACTTTCTATACTGGATTGCAGATGAAGTCGTGGACAACAGCTAGTATGATTATAAAAAGAGGGACGGAGGGAAGGGCACTGCAACTGGCACTGGTAGTTATGTAAACTTGGGTGCTCAAATCACGCCAGCAGTCAAGGCACTCCATTATCAGTATCATGGATTTTGATGTGTGTTTCTATTTGTTTCAGATTATGAAGCCCTGCGGGGGGCAGAGCCTCGTCCAGGCGCTATGTGGAGTGCGAGCGTGTTCTTCCTTACACAGATAGTCGTTTGTCAATTTACAACAGGTCAGTTCCAGAACATTCTATTCAAATTCAAATTCAAAAACTTTAATTCGAGCGAAGACTCATAAAGGGTTAGTAACATTGTTCATGTGTTAGTAAACAACACGATACGATGGCACATGTAACTGCCAGCAGTAAATTATATACGGACAGTCCACTCTGTCAGCAATCATTTTCAGAACCCTGTTGGGGCTGGCCATGGCTCGAGCCACCATCGATGCTGCGCGTTTGCGCATTATTGTGTAAAAACAGTCCACACATGCCGCAGAAAACATCCCTGACGCACTGCAACGCCATGGCAACTCCATATTGGACACGAAGGGCTCCATACGATGCCCGCGAATATCACCCCACAAGCTGAACGTGTAAAAGGTGGAATAGAATGCTCTAAAGAGCGTCACCTTTACGTCTGCAGTACAACGTGCAAACCTGCGGGCTATCATATTTGCACGCACGGAAAGAGCCCTCCCGTTCCCTTTTAATGTCAGCATTGTCCTTAACGTATTTACTTCTTCTATTTGCTCTGTATAAATACATTGATGCCGATTCCCTTGTTCACAGACTAAACTATTAGGTTCAGTGCATCCTTTTCTTTCTATTTCATTAAGAAAAGGACCGAAGATAAATTGTAGTTTAGTCCTGTCAAATTAATCAGAGCCTGACACTACTCCATACAAGTTTAGACGTCATTAAAAACTTGTCAGGCGCTGAGAGCTGAGAGCACAGAGATCTTGAAACACAAAGACAATTATTTTACGCGGCGGCTTACACGTGCAGAACGTACCTTTTTTTTTTGTTTTCGGGGGAACCTTCAAAAGGCACCCGAACTCCGAGGGGGAGGTCGGGGAGTGTGGAATTTTTACCTCACTAAAACCTCCCCGGTGATCACCATCAGCACGTAGGGGTGTCCCGGTTCCTCTTAAAAGGCCACTTCTGAAACCCCGTGCAAGGCCTGTAAGGCACATCCCTAGAGAAACTGTAGAGGAACAACTGTGCAGAACGTACCTACTATTTAACCAGAGAATTTCAAGATTCCTATAATGAGCGAAACGCTTTCTCATCCCAGAAACACAGGCACACCAACCTCATTTCTCTTTACTACTGCCCTTATCCCATTAACGACTTAGCAACTTACACTTATAATTGAATTCATAAATCTCAGATAATTAACATCCACGCGCCGGTTATTCAAGAATCTAGTTAGCGTTATGTATTTTTAGTTGATTTTGAAATGACAATCTGCAATAAAAAGTCTTATTTTTTTTTCGATTTATTTGGTACTTTCATCATTTCAGCCCGGAATCACCTTAGCTGAGTATAGGCTTTCCCTTTCTCCTGCCATACTTACCGGTTCCGTGCTTCCCTCATTTAATAGTGTTTGCTGCGACTTTGATGTTGTCGTCAACCCAACGCGTTTTTGGACGGGTCTGGTTTGTTTTTTTTTTGTTGAATAGGCCCGCTCTTGACGTCGATCACGACCCATTGAAAGCGACGTATGAGGTATATGATGGAACGAGCGTGTCCAGAAGATGCCTAAGGCGCTGGAACTCCCTCGCATCGACGAAACGCAGGCTGCTGTGTTTCATCGATGCGTGGGAGTTCCAGCGCCTTACTCTACGCCTACTTGACGCCTGACTCCGGTGGGAGGGTGGTCGCAAACCAGGCGGGCGTTAGTCCTACAAGCAAGGGAAGAATAAGGTGTTGGGTGTGACTGTCCGGAATGCGCCGAGCGTTCGGTTTAATTGAGTAACTGGCGGAATAAACTGCGCTACACGAGGAGGCTTCTTCATGCATCCCAAAAACTATCTCTCGGTTTCCTTGGCCTAACCTTGACATTGAGTTAGCTGTCCCAAAACTTGATAATTATCTCAGATACTTGATAATAATTCAAATACATACAGTAAGTAACCAGTATACTTCTTCCACAGAAAACCCACAAACAACGACAACAGAAGAAACCCAAACGGTGACAACATTCTACGCGCTGAGCACTGGCATTGTCCCCGCGCCAGTAATGCTAAGGCTTGGCAACTCAACCATTGACAGCACCAAGTCTTTTAAAGTACCACAACCTTCCCAAGACCCTGCGACCTCCAAACCTACTAAGGTAGACATGGTACCGCATGTAGTGCTGAAAAACACGTACTTCGACCATGATAGGAAGTATGGGCCGAGTTTTGAAGATGCTCCGGATGGAAATATAACTAAGATTACTGTGCAGTTAGGAGAAGATGCGCATTTGAACTGCAGAATTAGTTTGCTGCAAGATAAAACGGTGAGTGTGCATCACTTTTACTATTATTATGGGTGATGACTCTTCTTGTTTATGCCAATGAGTATGTTAGAAAATAAGATGACTTGGGTTCCAATCAATTAACCACTCACATTTAGAGCTATAAGGTCCATTAGATGTAGAGTTAAAATTAACAGCGTCTTTAAAAATAACACAATACAGAGGTATTGTGTTATTTTTAAAGACGCTGTTAATTTTTAACCGGCTACGGATAAAAAGGAGGGTTATGTGTTTGACCGGTATGTATGTATGTAAGTTCATCTCATCATCATCATTCATCATTTCAGCCGAAAGACGTCCACTGGACATAGGCCTCTCCCAAAAGGGGGAGGGTTTGCCATAATCGCCACGCTTGGCAGGCGGGTTGGCGATCGCAGTATGGTATGGTGGTGGAATGCATAGAGAACGCTGTTGCCCATTCTCCGGTTAGACCCTTAGTCGCCTTTTACGACACCCACGGGAAGTATGTTCATCTGTTTCCTCATAACTTCTAAAGTACTTGTCATAATTTGACAAATGAGGTATCGTTGGAATCATCTTGATCGAAATATAAAAGAATTATAAATTATGTCGACTCGTATTCTAAAAAATCTCAATCATTTATGCAAAGCTGGGTCAGCTAAGTGCATTAACTGACTTTACAGTACTTTGCTTCTGCTTTTATCGATTCCTAACCTCTTCCGGGATTAAAGTATGTACTAGAAGTACAACGAGCATATTGCGTGGGATAGCACTGTTTTAGCCAGTTTGGTTAGCGTGTGTTTCCTCACCCAAGATAAGGCAAGCTCTTTCTTTTAAACGGACACCACTTAGATTGCGGAACCCTATATTTTCTTAAGTAGCTAATCTACTTAAAACTGTTAGCGTGTTAACAGCCGTTTTGTAAACCAAGTACTTATAATAATAACTCACTTTGGTAAAAACTGTTTGATTCACTTAGCTCTGTAGAAAATTAATTGTGGTTGTGTTCATGTTTTTGCTACAGTGTTCAAGTCTAGATTTTGGATAAGCTAGTAAACTCATGGTAAATAATTTTACTTTACGACCATTAAAGAATAGAATACTCTTTATCTATACATATAATAAAATTGTAGAAAAGTGGTGTCTGTACAATGGAAATATATTAAAAAAAAGTAGCAGGGGTGGTTATTATATCGATGCCGAACCCGAAAATGTAATTAAATTTTTTTTTGTCTGTTTATCTGTTTGTCTGTTTGTCTGCTGTGTTTGTGCACGCTAATATCAGAAACGGCTTATTCGATTTAGATGCGGTTTTCACTAATATATTGTAGTAAGCTTCACTTAACATTTAGTGTTTATTTCATGTCAATCGGTTCATAAATAAAAAAGTTATGTCAATTTAAAGAATCACGGCGAACATTTGTTAAGGTATTCTATCAGAGTACGTAAACGCCTCGCGCCTGCGCGTCCGTGGCTATATATACAAGGTGTAACGGAAAGGGGGTATCAACCCTGAAGGAGGTGAATGAAGATGAAAAAAAAAATTTGGACCTCCCATAGTAATAGCACATCAATGATTTACTATTACTATGGGAGGTCCAAATTTTTTTTCATATTTCGACCTATGTTCTTTGGGGAAATTTGTTCAGTTTCATGAGCACATTCACCTCCTTCAGGGTTGATACCCCCTTTCCGTTACACCTTGTATAAAGCGCGCTGAGAGCCGCGCCGCTGCCATAATTCCGATCCAGCCTGTCCCTTGCTGCCCTCTCCCAGCGACGCCCTAAGCCGAGGTCCGTACCCCACAGGGAGTGCCCTTAGCGTGTAGTCGCTTAGTTTTTAAGTTTATATTGTGTAGTTAAGTTGTGTATTATGCCCTGGCTGGAGGCCTTAATTTATTGAGGCATCCACAGGAAAGCCAGGTTAAGCAGTCGACAACCCCTCAGGTTGAACTGCGAGATGACCATTTCAAAAGAAAACGCGCCGCTGCCATAAGGATTCAGTTATTCGTAGCGAACGCACGTATCCTGGAGAGTATAGGCGAATAGTTGGATTCGATTATTGCGATTCACTTGAATACTGACTGTTTGCATATTTCATTTATTTATATTTTAGGGTTTGTAGGTTAGGTTCTTTTTCTTAATTTTCTTTAAAATTTTGTAAGTATTTGGTATAGGTTAGGCGGTTCTTTCCTTGATTATTGGGTATTTACTTATCTTAATTTTTATTTAGGGTTTTGTAAATAAATATTGTAAGCATTTATTATTGGTTAGGCATTTCTTTCCCTGATTTTCGGTATACTTATCTTAATTTGTATTTAGGGTTTGTATATAAATATTATAAGTATTTGGTATAGGTTAGGCATTTCTTTTCTTGATTTTCTTTATTAAGTATAAGTTCATTAGCTTAGGTTAGTAATTATTTTTTCTAGGAATTATTTTGTTTTATAAAGTTAGTACGTTTGTCTGTGTAGAATAGCACCACCCCTTACTTCCCGTGGGTGTCGTAAAAGGCGACTAAGGGTCTCACCGGAGAATGGGCAGCAGCGTTCTCTATGCATTCCACCACCATACCATACTGCGATCGCCAACCCGCCTGCCAAGCGTGGCGATTATGGCAAACCCCCCCAAAATTGGGGGAGGCCTATGTCCAGCAGTGGACGTCTATCGGCTGAAATGATAATGATAATGACGTTTGGTTTACACGTCTTAACACTTATTACTTAAACTGTGATAATTTTAGACCGTATAATAATCTGTAAGTATTTATAATTTAATTGTTTACGATAGTACGTGTTTACTAAATAACTGTGTGTTAAGTAGTAAGTACTATTTTATTGTAAGAATGCCTCGAAGAAGATCCAACCTCTCCCAATGTAGCAGAAATGCTAAAAGGATGAGATTAGTTCGATCACAGGAATCTGAGGAAGGTCGTGAGGCAAAAGGCTCTCTGCACCAGGCTAGGTTTCGTGCTGCAGAAACTTCGACTCAGCGAGAATCTCGACTGAGTTCAAATCGTTCTCGAATGATGACAACTCGAAATATGGAAAACGGGGAACAACGAAAGGCACGTTTATCTGTCGATCGCGAAGCTCACGCGCTATCGCGTGAGTCTGAGACTTTTGCTGTCAGGGAAATCCGCCTGAGCTCCCAGAGAGTACGGACAACAAATGCTCGGTTCCAGGAGACACAGGACGAACGGGAAATACGTCTCACTGCCGATCGTGAATCTCATACACTATCGCGTGAGTCTGAGACTTTCACTGATAGGGAAATTCGTCTGAGTTCTCAGAGGGTTCGGACAGCAAATGTTCGGTCTCAGGAAACACAGGAAGAACGAGAAATACGTCTCACTGCCGATCGTGAAGCTCAAGCACTAGAGTCTGAGACTTTCACTGAAATTCGCCTGAGTTCTCAGAGGGTTCGGACAGCAAATGCCCGGTCTGTAGACGGTATATGTAATTCAAAATATGCTGCCCGAAAAGTCACTATTCCACGCGGACGAAGTCGCGGGCACAGCTAGTACATAATAAAGAGTATTCTATTCTCCACCACATAAATTACAGATATACATATAGAAACTGTACAAAGGGTGACACAATGGGCGGTCTTATCGCTAAAACCTCAACAAGTATCGATATTTACGCGAGCTGTAAACGGTACACCTAATCCACCTACCTATCGGACGTCATCGGCCGAACAATTTATGTTCGTACGTTGTCGGTCGAACTCGGCTGGTCGAACGAAACTCATGCAAAAGAAAGTGATTGCGTACACTACTTGAACTGACATCGACATTGTCCGATGGCGTCCGATAAGTAGGTGTTATGTAATGATGTATTAAGGTCATAGCACATATCAAACCGGAAAGGGATCGGCACCGTATCAACTCGAGGCGTTCAGTATTCTTTGTATGAAACTCCCTACTGCAACCCACATCGGAATCGTAACGTAATCGCCTCGCCTCGGGACAAGCTCATGAACCGCGGTGCGGTGCGTTACGGCTCGTCGTCCACGCGCTTACGGCTCGTCGTCCCCGTGCTTATGTCTCTCCGTACCCGAGCTTACGTCTTTTCGTCCACCCGTGCCCCTCTCACCCCTCCGGCCTGCCTGCTGCACCATCAACCAGCGGTCGGCGAGCCGTAAGCGCCGCATTGCCTAGCCGTAGCCGAGTCGACGTATCGGAGCTTCTCATCCGCTTTGGTTACGTGCTTACGTTAGGACGACGCGAGGCGAAAGGCGATACGGTGCCGATCCCTTTCCGATTTGATACGTGTGCTAAGCTATGCAATATGACCTTTATGGGGCATTTTTTATGCAGTCAACCTCTCGCTACCATACTAAACTTGGTGACTGGTTTACCTTTTTGAGATGACAAAAGTTATTCTTGAATATCTCGTACAGTCGTACGTACGTATGGTAACTCTTTCACGGAGTTTCAATAGAATAGAAAGCTACCTTATACTGGGTTTGTTTTCACTGACATGAGGCCTACTGTACACGAGAAAAGAAGGAGCGTACGTAGACTTTATAACCAAAAATTCTGTTAAAAAAAATAAAAGATTACATTAGCTATTAATAAGTAGCTAACTTTATTATTTTCTTGAACAACCTCTCATAATTGCAAAAATACTGCGTCAGATTAAGGAGGGTTATGTTTTTCGAGTGTAGGTATGTATGTATGTTTTCAGCATGTTAGGAAGAAAGTGTATAATCATGCTCTTGGATTTTTATTACCTTTTTATAGCAACATAAACTTAAATATTATTTTTACTAAGACCGGTTAGGTAAAAATTTTATCTCTGACAATAACTTTGAACTCTTTTTTCTGGAAGAGTTTACAACTTATGAGATTTTGTTCTAGCTATACAAGTTTGGTTCAATTCGTGTTTGTATAATCAAACATGTGATGTAAGTACCTACAAGTCTGACAACTGAAGGAACACGGGTGGGTTTTAGTCAGTAAGAGTCTGACACTTCCTTTCGCTCCGCCCAGAGACTTAGATATCACTTATGTGCGCTAGTGTCCTTTTTTTCTATAATTTATTGTATCAAATTCAAAAAGTGTCGATTGCCTAATATTTAATACTAGCTTCTGCCCGCGACTTCGTACGCGGATCCTGTTGCTTATGCCAGCGACAACCGGGTCGTCAAAATTGAAGATCTGAAACGTCTGATGTCGAATTCTAAGAGCCCGGGGACGGGACGGGTTGTAGTGTCAGCGAGACACCACAACCCGTTAGAATTTCCGCCTCAATGATATTTCTCTGCAGCGAGACGACTTTGAGCCGGGGCCCATTGCACAGTTTCGGCGGAGTGAATTTCCGAAGAAGCATAATTGGGACACCGACCTTTAACTTAATGGTGTGCGCTGGTAGTCCACTTGCACTGAGGCACAACTGGCACTGAGGTAATGTGTGGCGTCATCTTGGTCGACAACAGTGTTTATTGAAGTGCAATTTCCCTCAATTTCCGCGAGAATGCATTCATTGATCGCTGAGGCTTGGTCGTTTCTGGGTGTTAAAATGGCTCGTTCACACACTCAAGAATTATGTTGGTGCGGTATCCTATTGATGTCCCCGTACACCAGGCGAATCAAATCTTCTAAGGTAGACACCACTCTCCCAAGTATCTCAGGTAGAACCACCAGGCCACCATCTACTGGTAGCGTTCCCTCACTCAATTTTAAGAGAACATCAGAAAATTCTTGGGCGTGTACATTCCCGCCAAGATGTGCTCTCATATTCATCGTTAAGCGCAACCTATGAATATGTGGCCATAAGAAAGAGTATTTCAACAAAGCATTCACCTCATCAGCCCTAGTTCCTCGCGTCACCACAGGCAGCGTTTGTCGGAAATCGCCGCTAAACAGAACTGTAACGCCACCCATCATTTGCTGGTTGCTGCGGATGTCCTGCAAAGTCCTGTTTACCGCCTCTACTGCTTTTCTGTTTGCCATAATGCATTCATCCCACACGATTAAACAGCAATCTTTAAGCACGCGCCCTTTGTCACTGTTGCGTGACACTCCACAAACAGGTGTTTCATTACTCTCTAAATCTATGGGAATCTTAAACATTGCGTGCGCTGTTTTGCCACCAGGAAGCAGTGTTGCGGCGATTCCTGACGATGCTACTGCAATGGCAATCTTGTCTTGCCTCCTGACCTCTGCGAGAATGCCAGCGGTGACAAATATTCTCCCTGTTCCACCAGGAGCATCCAAGAAAAACATTTACCTTGGCCGAGCCGAGTCAAGGATGGTGTCGAAAATTTGCTTTTGCTCTGAGGTAAACTTAGAGACATGGTCATTGACGACGGTACTCATAGCTCTTGGATCATAATTTATTTCAGAGTTGTACTCTCTGTTTCCAAGCTCTTGTACATCCAGATGTTGTGGAGTCGGTAGCCCATAATCCACCAGAGAACTGCCGCAGATCGAAATGACCATATCTTGAAGTGAACTAAGGCAACTGTTTAGAAAGCGCTCATCAGTTGCCTCAGCATTATCTGCAGTAGTGCGTCTCAGACCTCTTAGGAAGTCTTCGGACAGAAGATGCCGATATTTCTCCCACAACAAAAGCGGATTTGCAATACCGCAGAACACCAACATGACGACAAAGAGATGTCGCAAACGACTGAGATTGTCACTAATGCTGGCCTCCTCAAGTGCGTTGTCCCAGTGCTGATCACCGTCGAGAAGGTGGCATACTACGCAAGCAGCGCGGTATGTGGGATACTCAATGTCATCGACTGTCCTTAGAAACGCAAATGATGTTGGGCTGTGCACTGTGTGCAGTAACATTCGCAAATAACAGCACTCGCCAGTATTTGGGTGCACAGTGTAAACCCGTCCCAATGCGGTATCCTTAAAAATTCCCGGAAACCCGTCCATGGCGTGTCCGCATCGACGTCGACACCTCTTTGCTTGTCGTACGTGTAGTACGACGGCACCTCATCATAGGTGAGTGATCTAGCAAAGTTGTCCCCTTCACAGAGTCTGGAAAAGGCCAATTTCAGTCTATCAAAAAGTAATCTGTGAAGGCCAACAGGAAAATTAAACACATCAACCAACACAGACAACAACAAAGGTAACCCCCGTTTTTATAGCATGAGAGCGGCACATCGGCACCTATAACATCACTTTTTGGGAACAAAACCATAGCGCGATCTAACTCGACGCCAACGCCATCCATCTAGTTAGAAAACGGAAACTACATAAATTATTTACCCAAATTAATTAAATTATGAATAAAACTAAATTGTCGTTAATTTAACAGACAACTACATTAGTTTTGCATTACAAAAAAATATGGTAACAGCAGCAAGGATCAAAACTAAGAATTACATACTTAAATGAATTACCTACAACAAATGTGCTTGGTAAGATATAGCTTAGAACCAAAAGTTTGACTTGACTTCATGATAGTGTAGCTTGTTGTACCGCCAATCAATCTGTTTAGTAATATTGGTGTGAAACTCTCCATACAATTAGATATAACATGTGAAGTTCTCAGATTTCATAACAGTATCGTTCCTAATACACATAAAAAATGCAAAATCTAAAAAAAAAGAATTTTACGATTTTTTTAAATTATATTATGGGATTTGAACTCGCACCATTTAGTACGGTAAACGGTCGCCTGAACTTACCGCTAAATTCCCCGTTGACATTTTGTTGAAATAGCTGTTCCCTTGCAATTTATAATATTACTGCCCCGCTCCTTTTTAAAAATAGCGTGATTATTATGTTCCCAGAGTTAAAGTTTAATTTTAACTAAATAAACATGTAATTTTGTGCATTCAATTATTTTGTGCATTCAATTACGAACAAACACATTTTAAAATCAATATTGCTTACCTCCCATAACATACGGCGTGATAATATGTAGCCTAAAGCCTTCCTTGGTTTACTAAGAACGTTTTTGCTGAATTTCAATTCAATCTATCCAGTAGTTTTGGCGTGAAGCTGTACCATACACACAGACAAACAGACAAACAGACAAACAGACAAAAATTCTAAAAAGTCACTTTTTGTCATCAGTTACGTTTTTCTAACAAAAGCCACTTATTTTTTCTCGAAAATTCACAATGTACAGTTTTTCTTTCGTTACTGTTTTATTATATGTATAGATTTCTGGAGTTGTCGACTCGCTCACAAATAAATTAACTTTATGCGAGTCGAATACAGAAAATTTTGTATTATTTAAAAGTGACGATTCGCCTATTTCGGGCGAGTAAACTCGTGCGAATTAAACCGTTTAACTGTAGCTTGTGGTATTTTGCTGACGCAAATCCACATCTATAGCACAGTATAAAGATCATACAGTATTTCGACTTCATACAAACGGACGAAACGCGAGCTATACCTACGCGCCTCGACCTCGGCATGCGCTCGGCATGCAGACAGTCGCGACTGTGCCGCATTGACGAACGGACGATGTGTTGTTTTTTCTAACAATAACCGCGCGATTTTTTCATTAAAAAAAAAGAATAATCAAAATCGGTTCATAAACGACGAAGTTATCCGCGAACACACATAAAAAAAAAAAAAAATATATATACGGTCGAATTGAGAAACCTCCTCCTTTTTTTGAAGTCGGTTAAAAATAAGTTCAAGTACATATTTAATATGACGAGTAGGCTATATTGTGGTACAATAAGACTACAATAAGATTATACTATGATTAAGATATACGCACTACAATAAGATTAATTCGCAACCTTTTTTGATTGTACCCAGCGATTATTTTGTGGAATATATAGAAAAAATGGAGGAAATATTTCGAACTTCATTTAAAACCAAACATATAAATTATAAAGTAGCTGCAGGTATCTATAACCAAGTAAAAGATATTCCTTTTTCTCCACCTTGTCCATGTTTCCCACAACAATTTTGAATTAAGCTTTATACATAATATAATGCGGATTTTTTATACTTTAAAATTGAATAATAAAGCATTTCGTACGTGTCAGTCGAGGCGCAAATATTTTTCGGTCGCAAATTTATAAGATTTGTTATTCAAACATAAACATGGATTTTTAATTAAATCTACCAATCAAAAAACAACACGCATTTTTATTAAACACTTTCTATTCAATTCACAAAGTATTTTATTTGTTTATATAAAAAAAGTATATTTATTTATTTATTTTATTATTTATGTATATACACACAGTAAAATACAATAACAAAACTAAATGGAAATACAAAGTAGGCAAATGTAATTAAAATGCTGGAGGCGGGCAGCCCTATCGCATGTTTCCGTACCGCGCGGCTGTAGGCATTTATTTCAAGGTTACGGCCGAGATACAATACTGTATGATCTTTATACTGTGTCTATAGCATTGTTTATCCTATCCAATACTCACTCAAGGGACCTCTTCCTCGGATTCCGAAGCTTTTATAATAACATGTAAACCACTTATAACCCATCAGATTATTCGTTACGTTACAAGCTCCATGCGTTAAAGCCTCGTATCCACTAGGCAACATTTGGCGCTCAACATGTTGAAAGTTAGCGCGGAAATTTTGTTTAGCAACGTTGTCTGTCTACGCTTGATCAGTCGTCGACAAGATGTTGCCACAGGAACTAGTGTTGATTTCAGCAGCGATGGTTATAATTTTATCGTAAAAAGCACCAAAAAGACACAAAGAAAATGTATTCAGTGATCTCCGTGTGGTTGATGGATCTTTTACGAATTTTACCCGAATGAGCACTCGTTCGTTACACCACACGACATTTCTGAGCGTCACGTCTCCACTCAACAACATTTGATGCTCAACTGCATGTTGCACGGAAATAAACAACAAGTCGCGAGTCATATTGTGCGCCAGCTGGCAACGTCGCGCGCTGTTGTGCAACGGTGCCGAACATGTTGAGCGTCACGAGTTGCGCGTCAATTGTTGCCTAGTGGATACGAGTTTTTTTATTTATTGAATAGTAGAGCTAATATTCTACACCGTTCAAAATAAAATCACAATGATCCTTCTTTTAGGGTTCCGTAGCTACCCAAAGGGTAAAAACGGGACCCTATTACTAAGACTCCACTGTCCGTCTGTCCGTCTGTCACCAGGCTATATCTCATGAGCCGTGGTAGCTAGATAGTCGAAATTTTCACAGATGATGTATAATCTGTTGCCGCTATAACAAAAAATACTAAAAACAGAATAAACTAAATATTTGAGGGGGCCCCCATACAACAAATCTGTTTTTTTTGGGCGTTTTTGCCTTGTGGTACGGAATCCTTCGTCTGCGAGTCCGACTCGCGCTTGGCCAGTTTTTTTTTACTTGTCAGATTTTAAAATTATGTCTCTTTTAAATCAATCCAGAATGTTAATTATAGTAAATGTTAATTAATATTAATTATAGTAATTCAAATATTTAAAGAAACAATTTTTAGAAAAATTCTCTAAAAAATATTTCCCGTGTTATATTCTCCGAAAATGTACCTTTAGAGCTTTTAATAGAACTTGTAAACGGACATAAGAGCCTTTATTATCTTATAAGGTTTCTGTATCGTTGAACATATAAAATTGTTCAGAAGTTTACGTACTTTGATATCATAATGGCGAGTACATTTCTATTGTTGGTTTATTCCGGTCTGATCAACTTTAAATTTTCACAAAGTGTGTACAACTATGATCGCCTTAACAACAAACAATAATCTTAACTCTCCTTTTTGTTTCGCCGTAGTCGGGTAAATAGATGTACCCCTTTACTCAAAAGGGTTCCTTAAGAGCCTATACTACATCAAATGGCTTAGCATGATCCTCCGTTATGTCGAAAATACCGCAGCATTAATTTTGAAATAAATATATGGTAAAGTTGAGGATTAATGTTAGACGAAAACACGATTCCATAACATTTTCTCGATAGAAAAAAAATCCAAAGTTACCTCCAAATCGCTTCAGATTAGATCATGAAACTTTGCATACTAACTGAACTAACTATAAAGCAGGTCTTATGTTATTTATTTTTTTTGAATTACCTTTATTTACACCGTAAAAAGCAAATACCTAAACTATTGGCGCTGCCTTCAGCCCAGCACCGCACTCTGTCTCGCTCTCACACAGTCCGCGAGCAATATCGTGCGAGCGAGATAAAGAGTGAACTTTAGCTGAGGTAGTATAGGCTCTTATGCAGTCGCATAACTACTTAACTTTAACCATACATTTTTGACGTTTAAACGTCACTTAACTTTAATCGCGAATAAAAGCGAAAGTTTGTGAGTGTGTGTGTGTTATGTTCTTTGTTACTTGTTCACGCTCAAACGGCTGGATCAATTTTGATAAAATTTTGTGTGGAGGTAGCTGACACCCTGGATTAACATATAGGCTACTTTTTATCCCAATATTCCCCGGGGATCGATACTTACGCGGGTGAAACCGCGGGGCGCAGCTAGTCGTTTATAAATAAACTCCGTGTGCGAGTCCGAATCCCACTTTGCCGCTTTTTAAGCTAATAATTTGTGCGTCTGTGTGTAGATCTCCAACCAATGTTACTAATCATTTATTCCCACGAGTTACTAGTTACTTAAATATCTGAAACAATAACGGTCGGTAACATATTGAAATTGGACATTATTGAACATAAGACCCGCACTACAGGATAATCGAGGGCCATATTCTTTTTCCTTCGCTCCCAAATCAGCTTTAACGAAATGTAATTAATTATGTACCGGAATACGGCCATTACTTATTTAGCTACTAACCGTATGCTACAAAATAAAAATGTACAGAAGGTCGGCTCCATACAACGGGTGAAAACAAGAGCATGCACACATAGATGCGTACGGTGTAGGTACTTTAGGTCGGTGACCGAACCCGTCTTCCGCATTCGGTTTAACCGAATTCGATAACCGAATTCGTCCGTTTGGTGCGTCGCGTCCTTTGACTGCGACGATAGACGCATTCAAATTTAGCCTGAATTTCGCTCCCTGACCAACAGCATCTTTTCTCAAGTCGTTTATGACCGAATACGGCCACCAGGAATTACATTATGCCAGGCCAGTCACAGCATATAGGCTGCGACCGACTACGGCCATCGGAATTACAGTTTACATTAGTCGGTGACCGAAAACGGTTGCAGTCGAGTACGAAAAAACCAACCTAATGTAAACGCGTCATAAAGGCTCCTTCAAACAGGCGCGACACGCGATATAATCACGCGCGACACAAAGGCACCGCAAGTCGCACAATGATCGGTGCCTTTATTGTCGTGCGCGATTTTATCGCGTGTCGCGCCTGTTTGTTGGAGCCTTAAGTCTATCCGGTCAAATGCTAGTCACGAGTGCGCTTGCACTTGTTGTACGTGAAGCGTGTCTGTGTGTGCGTGTGTTTACGTTTGTAGTCTGGAGCTGACCTTCTGTACCTATCTATTGTTGTACTTTATATGGAAATACGAAGCTAGCCGAAGAGATACGGAGTTAGCCGAGCGCCCTAGACTATTACTTTTACACACTTCGTTAGTCGCCTCCATTAAACAACATGACATTTTACGAAATCTCATTCCAAGGCTTTTCGTTTACGACACTTTCTAAACTTGCAAACTAAGTAGTTGAGGGAATTTTCACTATAAATTAAACTACCTATATAATTTAATTTTATACTATACCTACGTTAAGACCGATTATGGGGAGGTTCTTAAAATTGGCAACACTGCTTTTGCTAAAATACTTCATTAAAAAAAATGAGGGGCCCGTGGCTATATAATAACAGCCGCACAGGTCGATCGATCAGGTTAAGCTACGCTTGCCGCGGTTGGTCTGTGGATAGGTGACCATCTTTACATACCGTGACCCCTCCGTGCCTCGGAAAGCAAGTTAAGCCGTTCGTCCTGCTTGTCATTCGTGGATCTTTGACAGTCGTTACGGTTAGTCAGAAGCCCGAAAGTCTGACAACCAGTCTTACCAAGGGGTATCGTATTACCCAGTAACTGGGTTGTGGAGGTCAGACAGGCAGTCTCTCCATGTAAAATACTGGTATTCAGCTGCATCCGGTTAGACTGGAAGCCGACCCCAACATAGTTGGGAAAAGGCTAGGCAGATGACTCCATTTAAAGAAGTATGCAATAAAATCGAATGAATAACTAATTAAATACAAAATATTAACCCCACATACGATTTCGATCATCTGAATACTGAAGATCTAAAAAAAAATTTTATACTTTATGATTATATTTTTTTATGGCCATGCTCTATTGCTTTAAAGCGGTTTTGATTTTGGGCAGTGTCCTTTTACTACGTGCAAATCCGAAACGCGTCTCATCTGTGGCGCTTTGTGGTTATAACTAAACTGTAACAATTTTCAGACCTAACAACTTTTAGACTCGGTCTGTTTCAGTATACCGCCAATAGCATAAATAAATAACAAAAAAAGAAATTTGGGACAAATAATCCATGGAGTGTTAGTAACATATTATTAAAACAACTTATTCTTTTTCTTATTCTTATTTATTTCTTCTTATTCTTTTCTTATTTCTTATTATTCTTCTTACTTTTTTTTTTTCTCTTTATTTTATTTAGGAACTTTTGAACGCAGTTCATGCCAGTTCCATCATAACTTAATCTATGACTAATACAAAGTAATCATTATGTCTATAATAATACTAAAGAAATTATACTAAGTACCACTGTTGTTATTATTAACTAAAGTGTAAATCATTTTTGCCTCCTGTGACGAAGGTTGAGCCAATATGTTGGTGAATACGCCTACATTTAGTTTATTTAATTTTAATTTCCTTAATAATCTACATCTTTCGGGTTCATTCCTACCACACTCCAATAAGACGTGTTGCACATCCTCTGTTTTACCATCACAAAATTCGCAATTAGGTGAACTGACTTTTTTCATTAGAAATGCAAAACCTCTCAACGGCATGTGGCCGGAACGAACCCTGTGTGCTGTGACTATGTCATTTCGTGTCAACGCATCGCTGCTAAACCATGGGATACGAGGAGGTTCTTTTTGTATGATTTTATACCAAATACCTTTAGATTTTGACCTCTCATCAAAGTGATTTTTCCACTCTTCATGGCAATAGTTTTTGAATTTTGATAAGATTTCGGAATACATTGGTCTAATATAAATTTCTACCCCGGAAGTTCCTGCTACTTTAGCCAATCTATCTGCCTCCTCGTTTCCCCGCAGACCAATATGAGACGGTATCCATTGCAACACTACATTAATGTTATCATTCATAAATTGATAAATTTTACCTAGCACGATGTAGGCTATCGGTACACCTCTGTGTCCATATGCGCATCGAGCCACATGCTGAAGAGCGCTCTTGCTATCTGTGAGAATAACAATATTTGTACGAGACAGTGTTGCTGCATACGACAGTGCTTCAGAAATTGCCAATAACTCTGCAGTCATAATGGACACCTTAGATACAATTTTATAACTACCACTATTTTTATTTATTGGATCATAATAAGCCGCTCCTATGTCTGTACTCTTTGAACCATCAGTGAACAGCTTATGCCATCCCATATAGATCCCATTTAGTTCAAGTATGATGTCATTTCTTAAACAATTGGTATCATACGATTTCTTAGGTCTGTTTACACTTTGCAACTCAGTTTTAATTACATTTTGGATGGCAATGTAACTACACCAAAAGTTAGATTTGAACATGTCCAACGGATTTGTTGAATAAACTTTGTCTTCTTGAATCTCATTAAAAGTACTCATTAAAACAGGTTTCTTTTTACTTGACCAATATCTATTGCCACAGAGACTACCGAGATTGGACAATAACTTACTCGTCTTGCCATTGGTGCATGACCTTGATTTCAAACAATACTTAAAAGCCAAATATTTACGCCTAAGATGTAATGGTGGTAAGCACAATTCGCTTTCCATTACGTGAATGGGTGTGGTTCTAATGAAACCTCCAACTATCCTCATGGCTTGGTTCTGGATCTTTTCTATTTTAAATAAACGAGACTGTATACTACTATCATATAGAAAACCACCATAATCGATCCGGCTTCTAATTAGAGCCACATACAAACGTCTTAGATGTATTGGATGTATCCCCCAATCACGACCAGCCAATACCTTAATGATATTTAACATTTTCTGGCAATTTTCAGACAGTTCATTGATATGTTTTCCCCATCTGAGTGACGAATCTAACCACATACCTAAATATTTTATATTTTGATTTGATGCCAAAGGAACTTCATTTATATATAATTGAATTTGTTGTCGTCTAAATCCCCTGCTAAATAAACATAATTGTGATTTTGTGGTTGATATTTCAAGCCCTATGTTCAATAAAATTCCAATTATATTGTCAAGAGAAATCTGCAACTTACTAATACTATCATTCAATTTTTTAGTAGAAATAAATATAACGAAATCATCCGCATATTGACATATTTGTACTAAATTCGTTTTACAAATATCCACAGTTACAATATTAAAGAGCAAAGGGGAGAGGGGGTCCCCTTGTGCCAAGCCTCGATTAGTCCATCTCACGATATCTCTCCCGTCCTCCGATTCATCTTTAATTACTAAATGCCGTTCCTTTAAAAATTCCCATAAATAATTGCATATCTGACTACCAACTTTCAATTTATCTAAAGACTGAACAACACTCTCAATTAAAACATTGTTGTATGCATTTTCAATGTCAAGAAAACATGCTAGAGTGGGATAATTTTTGGTTAATCCAATTTGAATATATGTTATCAGCTGAGTGAGAGAATCCAGGCAAGATTGACCTCTCCGAAAACCGGATGTACTCGGGGATAATATAGTATTATGTTCAATGTACCATTCTAAACGCTTACATATCATTAAATGAAATATTTTACATACACATGAAATTAATGATATAGGTCTCACTTTAACATTTGTATTATTATTATTACCGGCCTTTGGTATAGCAATTACTTTAATATTTCGCCATTCTTGAGGAATATAACCTAAATTAAATATGCTATTATATATTCGAAGCAAATATAGTTTTGCTACAGGAGGGAGGTTATAAATCATGGAATAAGTTATTTCATCGTCCCCAGGAGCTGTATCTTTCTTTTTAATACAAACTTCAAGTTCTTGTAATTTAAAATCTGATTCTAACAATAAATTATTCGAGACAAATATAGGTTTCGGAGATAGAACTGCATCAGGGGTTAAACTACGCAAAAGGTCTCTTTTTTTATCCATAGATATATAGTTTTTATTTATATTACCCTTGATCCATCTCATTCTTCGCCACATATCAGACGCTGATACAGAACTATCAATCTCTGAACAAAATTCGTGACGATTACTTGCTTTTGCTCTACGAATCTCTTCTTGAGCTATCAAGGTTCTACTTTCCAGTACACTAAGGTTTTCAGGGCTCGGGTTACGTCTAAATTGACTTAAAGCAAGTCTTCTCTCTGCTACAAGCTTAGAGAGATTTTGGTTCCAATAAGGTTTGGGTTTAAAATTTCTTTGGGGAACGCTACAAATTTTATAAAGTGGAATATTGTTATCTGCTGAGTTATTAATGATATTGATGAGAGATGTGTACATATATTGTATATTAAATGAGTAATCTAACTCTGCACAGGCATGTTCTATATCTTCACTATATTTAAACCAGTTAGCTTTTTTAAAATTTCGTTTTTTTTTAAATATTCACTTGATCCTGATAGTTTAATTTAATTTTAATGATTAAATGATCGCTTCCTAGATTTTCACTTAAAACACTCCAAGAAAAGTGGACGACTATATCGGAGGAAGTAAAAGAAATATCGGGAGATGTTTGCTGTAAGTTATTATCAACATACTTTAGTCTCGTAATACTGCCATCATTTAAAGATATATAACCAAATTCTATTGCAGAATCCATAATTTGATTACCCCTCGTATCATTTTTACACGACCAATTGGAATGATGGCCATTAAAATCCCCTGCTATAAGAGTTTTTTCTGTACATAATGAAAATAAGCCATCCCAATCCTCTTGTCTAGTATGGACAGAGGAAGGGCAATAAATACCTATGATATTTTGAATGTACTTACAATTATATATCCTTACATGTAACATTTCTATCCCTATACAATTAATACTAGATAATTGTAATTCAGACTTTATAGATTTGTGTATTATAATTGCTACTCCACCGTAATTATCTGATCGATCTTTCCTATATATGTTGTACTGTGATATATTTAGCCAGCTATCTTCTTTCAACCATGTTTCACATATGATTGCTATATGTATCTGATCTTTATTCAAAAGTGCATCCAGTTCTGTTATTTTTGGCCTTATACTTTGTGCATTCCACTGTATAATATTGATTGCACATTCCTTTAATCTGTTATCCATTATATATATTCGAAAAAAAGTTTTTTATTATATCTCCGTCTTTTATTATATCCACTATATACGCATATATTTCCTCAAATATTATTTTTCCAAAGCACCTAATTTTTGCTTCAAGTCCTGTATCAGATAATACTACTGTCTTTAGCTTTTGTATCAATCTGGAAAAATTAAATTTTCTACATAACTCAGATCTCTCTTTTTCATTTTGACAGCGTTCTGTATGTGGTAATTCTTGAACTATATTTTCACTAATATAAGTTTCTGCTATTTCTTTTTCTTTCTGCCGTTTCGAAGTTTTATTTCTCTTACTTCTGTTCTCTTCTTTTTGCGTCCTTATCTCATCATTTGACTTGTCACATTCTTTCTGAAAATTATGCTGCTCCATATGTACTGTTTCATTCATCTGTAATACATGTCTATAGCTTCTTGTTTGCGAAGCAAATGTAGCACTGGGTGACACTATTGTGTCCTGTGAATTTTGAATATTTTGATTACTACTATTATTTGATTCATGTTGCGATTCTCTTGTTTGTAAATAAATCATTAACGCTTTCCTGAATGTACAGTTTTCTTCACTCATTAATTCACGAATTCGTTTTTCTTTAAGAAAAGTAGGGCAATTCTTGTCAAAAGACATATGAGGGCCATTGCAGTTCAAACACTTAAACTCCCTTGTTTCACAATTTGTGTGATTTTGTCCACATTTTGGGCACAGGACTTTTTTCTTAGGGCAAAATTTTCTCACGTGTCCATACTTCCAGCAGCCCGAACATTGTGAGACTGGGAAGGTGTAGGATTCCACTTTAAACCTACAACCGTATCCAAAAACATAAGGAGGTAAAGTGGATCCTCTGAAGCCGATACGAATTGTTTCGCTTTCTACCCACTCGCCTTCATTATTCAACCTATTGAGACGTATAATAGATATTATCTCGTTGGACTCACATTTTAAGACTTCTTCTAACTATTTTATGTCAGTCTCCAAGTCCATTTGTTTTACTATTCCGTAACATAAGTTTAATTCATAGGTCAGCTGGCATCTTAATCCCAAATCTGCCATTTCACTACAGTTCAATAAAACGTCTGCTTTTTCTTTGGAATCGAACATAATTAGTACTTTAAAATTACTTTTATATTTTATTCTCAAAATATTTTCTATTTTATTTCTTCTCATAAGCTTTGCCAGGGCTATTTGTTTGGGTAGCGGATCTTTAGAAGTAACGCAAACTTCAAATTTGGTAGTTTCCTTACTAGACTGACTATTCGCTCCATCATTTTTGGAAAAACTACGGTTAAGTCTTTTTGGTCTTCGACTTACCGTGATAAAATCACCATCGTCTTCATCATATTCCGCACCTTCATCACTTTCATTTCTAGACCTCTTTACTCGCTGCGACGCCTCGACTGCCACCGAGTGGCTTATGTTCCTCTCTTCCTCTTGTTCCATTATTTCAGCTTCATCATCACTACAATCACTCAGCAACTTAGGTAAACTAGGTGATAACCTTCTACTACTTTCATTACTCATTATTAAATAAACAAATAAATGTGGGTATGCGGAAAAAAGATAGATTCATTGCAATATACGGAGCGGTTAGACTAACGCGTGCGTATGGCTCACCGATCCGCGCACAACTGCTTCTTACTTATTACTTATCGCAGAAAGCGATAAGGCCACCCATTGTATGTTTTGTATTAAAAATCGTATTTTTTTGTTATGTTTTTTCTGGTGTACAATAAAGTATATATAAATAAATAAATAAATAAATATTATCTAGTGTTAGTACCAATCACCCTCCGCACAAACTGCTTTACAATAGAGAGCTGAAACTCTCCTACAGTTCTCAGAATGCGGTTGCGACTGTCTCTCACTACTTTAGTGCTTGGCCATGCTGGCAGCGTGGGGCGGGGAGCGGCGCAGCTGCGAGAACGCGCGCGATTTGCCTGTCCACAGTCGAGTGCGGCTTCGTTCTGAGTGTTGTCGTGTCCAGTGTTGGTCAAAATATAATATGGATGAAGAAGACTTATTTTTACTAGAAAAAAGCTCAAACTAGTTTGAGAACCTCGGTCCACGCCCGGGCCGCCCACGTACTCACTGCGGCCACTTGTATGAACGAGCCATGACGTGAGTTGCCCGCGCGCCTCCCGCGTCACGCAGCCCGCGCCGCTCACCGCGCCCACGTGCCAACTATGGACGCTCAACTACGGCTCTTAGGTCTGAGTATGCCGCGCCGCGTCCGCCCTGCGCCCGCGTTTGCAGTCTGGCCAAGCACTAAGAAATCCTTTCTCCTAAAGAACTCAAAGTTAGGATCTCAATCTATCAAAATTACGCCAAGATACACAGATTTTTTTCAGATCGAAGTTTAAGTTTACGCTACGTTTCGTCTCTATACGAAAATGCGTGAATGAAATAAGTAATATAACAATACTTTGGGTTTTATTTCCCAATAATTTTTGTTATTAGCGCCACGAAAGGAGAACCAAAGATAGATAAAAACCCAAAATAAAATCTAACAGACCATTACTCAAGTAACTACTCCCCAGAATTCCATTCGCTCAATCAACGCACAGAAGTTTCCATTCATCTACACTTAATGGAGCGATCAGCTGGCGGCAAGAGCGGCCATTGTTGAGACAGTGGCGCCACCTAGACTCATTATTGGAATTGTTACATCCATTGTCTACAAAGTGGTCGTCCTGGGAGCTATTAGAAAGGATTATTAATCAGCGGCTAAAATTTATACGAGAAAATTATCCGCACTTTAAATATTGGCTGGCTTAAGTTTCGAAGGGTTGTATGTATTAATATTTTAGAGTTAATCTCTGAGAGGATAAGATGAATATCGTTATTAGGTATTTGTGGAATACTGAAGGTAAAGTGAAGTGTAAATATTTATTTATTTTATTTATTTACTAGCTTTCGCCCGCGGCTTCGCCCACGAGGTATGTCGATAAAAACTGTCCTATGTCCTTCCCCGGGATGCAATCTATCTTTCTGCCAAATTTTATCGAAATCCGTTTAATGGTTTAGGCGTGAAAAGGTAACATACAGACAGACAGACAGAGTTACTTTCGAATTTTACTTTCGGATTTGCATAAATACGCCACCATTATAGTGTCCCAATTCGGTAGTGTAGTTAATTAACAATTCATGAAATAATTTACTACTATCCCTACCATACATGATTTACAAATTAAAAACATAGCACGTGCGAACCCTTACCCTTGTGAAGCCGCTCAGTGAACATGAGAACTCAGAAATAATTTATATTGCAATATATTTGGGTACAAAATAATATGTAAACATTGTGAAAGCGGTTCTAACACACTCTACCTTACGGCATGCAAAAGTAAAAAAGTTTTTATATTTACTCAATTATACAACCATATAAACAAAAAGAAAAACAAATACAGTTATGTGAATCTACAGCCTTCCTACATACACTAAACAACAAATGATTGACTAAATTGATTATATCAATATAATCAATCATTCGTAAAATATTAATCATGTATTTAATAGATCTATTCTGGTGCACAGGGTGCGGGGCGGCTCCAACAGTGTCTTAAACATGGCTGCGATTCGCGTTGACTGTGTTCACGTGAGTCACTGTTGTGCCGTCTCTCATGGGATGTCGCAACGGTGAACAACCGTTATTTCTTGTATTTTTGTTTAGTGTCTGTGCTTACTAACATAGTTGTCAGTTTTACCATATTTTACTAACAATCTTGTTTGAGTTTGAGTCTTGGTCACTTTATTAAAGAAAAACTCTTATTCTATTCTATTCTGTCGGCAACCATAATGTACGCATTGTTCACGTCAGTGGGACGTTGTCTAATAGTTCAGTTCGACCGCGCGAATTATATTGATAGCGGCATTTGGACAAAATGACATTTTGGCACTAGGCAATTTTTACATTTTGACACTAGCACTAGGCAATTTGTACATTTTGACACTAGGACTATGTTGCCCATTGATTTTTTGTCTTTGTAACATTTAGTATTAGAAACAATAATTAATCATCAATAGAATACATAGAATACATCTCATACTGACATTCACTAATAAGCAATCAGTGACTCTTTTATTACAATCTCTGAAATTAACCCTTAATTTAATGTTTTAGGTGGTTCCTAAAACATTAACAAACTAAATTAAACCAAAATACACGCTCGTACAAATATCCACAATAATTTGCAAATAACAGTACAAGTGCCACACAAATTTTCCTTTAAACATTCAAGTAAGTATTGTTCCCCAGGAATACAAGTACACAATTACTTGAAGATCGTTACAATGCACCCATTATTACTATATTCTATTTTACCGTCAACTTACCGTAGTTTTGTTTTGGCAAGTATCTCGAGACGGTTTAATTTACACCATACAATTTGCAAAAGACGTGACCGAGATAATAATAAAATTTATGTAGCTTTGAGAATCTTACTTAATTACATAATTAACTAACTTAAGAAATGTTCACGAGATAAATTCATTTTGATAGCGACACACAATTTTCGCCAGGACGTCACAATGAAAAAACAAATGACAGTCTCGCAAATTAAAAAGTAACATGTTCCCAAAGAGTTCCATTTTTGAAATCCATATTTT
This sequence comes from Mesoligia furuncula, assembly GCA_916614155.1. Lineage (NCBI taxonomy): Eukaryota > Metazoa > Arthropoda > Insecta > Lepidoptera > Noctuidae > Mesoligia > Mesoligia furuncula. The sequence continues at coordinate 24,729,633 of OU744804.1, forward strand.
CATTCTTTCATTCTAAGTGGCCAGATCCAGACACTTTCAGTATGCCCCACGTATCTGAGAGTGACCCGTTATTTTTATTTTACTATGCGAAACCTGAATATAGTTTGTTCAGAATTAGTATTTATATTCATATTCATTTGTTTGCACACCATAATGTGAATAAAGGTGTTACAAATAGGCCCAAAACCAAGATACAGTTATGGACCCTGTATGGGCACAACAACATACGTAATAGGGATAAACTAATTAATTAAAATTAAAGTAACTGAATCGATTCCAATAATTTTTACCCCATGTTATATTTTTCCCAAAAATATTTATTAAAGGTTAAAAGTTGGATACCGAGCAATACTAAGTAATTTATCCAATCTCCGCGACAAACGGTTAGGTACCTAGGTATTATTACCAATGAGCGCAAGACGGCGCGGCGCGAGCGGCGCGGGTGAGCATGTTTTTGTACGGACAAACAGGTAACTTAACAAGCTTATAACTTTGTGATTTTTCATGATACACTTTTGAAATTTAGTACATAGATTCTTTACATAAAAATACCAGACACGTGTTTCGGGTTTCGCATATAATAAAAATAATGTTGTATATATAATCTATACTAATAACAAAGCCTAAGAGTTTGTTTGTTTGTTCGCGCTTAGCTCTGGAAATTCCAATTGAATTTAAAACCGTATTTTTACATTTGATAGTACAATTCTTGAGGAAGGCTATAGGCTATTTGACATCATGCTAGGATCCTTTTTTTTGGGTAGGAAATCATTAAATGACACCTCCCGCTCTGGGTGGAGCGGAAGGGAGTGTCAGATTCTTACTGACTAAAACCCACACGTATTCCTTCCGTAGCCCTTTATGTTCCGGGCCAGCAAACCCTTTCGGACAATCCCGCTGACCCGGCAAGCTTCGGCCCTAAGGGGCCCCTCAATTTATGCTGACATCTCTTTGAGGCGCGCGTGGAACACGTACGCGCCGTCCGGCAGGGGGCCTGGTCCTGATCGGACGGTGAGCTACCCACGCTAGGACCCCAAGGAGTTGAGCAAAGAGAAGAAAAAACAGAAATAACGCTAAGCGAAAATGAAGAAATAGCGCCGGATGGCGATGCGATGCGACGGAGCAACAGACACGTGGATAAAGTCGCAGGCAGAGAGAATAAAGGATATAAAATATTGTACAAAAACTTTAACTTTCTGTTGAGAAAAAATGTAATTACGGCTGTAGAAATATGGCCTGCGGCTGTAATGGGTCGTTATATTTATTCAGGGGGAACTAACTTGATTTGTTGGGGTACAGTCACGAGCATAAGTATGTATACACTTGACTTTATTCAAAGACGATTTTCTCCTTTAGTGTTGAATGAAAATTAAAGTTATTACGAACAAAGTATTTTCGAACCCATAGGTTTGTGTAAAGTGTCGTATTTCAATGTTGCATTCGTTATTACACGAAAAAATCGACATTAAAAGTTGCCAAGTGTTGACATATTAGTTCTTGTGACTGTACAACTCATTATTTATAGAAACAGCTGTATTATGTATTACGTAATACATGGGGAGTTGGTTGGTTGAAGGTCGATACTAATTGAGTGTTTGTAAGGCTGAGTTTTAATTTTTTATTTTATCAAGTACCTACCGGGTACTTGTTGACAGGCGTACGCCACAAAATACAGATAGTATAGAAGGCAATCTACATACAAAGTGCGCTCGAGCAACGCACACATAGACACCGCTCACGGACACGTTATCTCGGAGTGGTTGGGAGTAGTGCGAGCGCCGCCGCCGGTGCCTTCCGCTTGAGACACGCGTCTGTGAAGTGCAAAAAAGGAGCAACAAAAAAATGCCTATCAAAGCTCGACTTATATAATAGTTTCCTATTTTGAATCACTATATATACGAAGTAACTTTGAAACATGTTTTTTTTGTGTAGATATTGTGTTGTTTTTAGTGTCATTTGATAGGTTTAGGTCTAAAACGGATAGGGCAAAATAAACTGTATAAGTAGGGTAATCCGTTTTGAAGTTATTAGGGATTTTCAATAGTGAAAATTGACAAATGTAAAATTTTATATGTTTTTGTTCTGTAAACTTTTTGGTATTGTAATACTATATTTATTGTTTTGTTTTAATATTGTACAATAAGCTCAACAATAAATCAAACAACCTGATACGAGTGCCACTACCATGATAGTTTTTTGTGCGTAAGCCAAAGTTGACTACCATAGCGCGACCGCTGAGCGTAGGTACTTATGAAAAGTGATGTACATACATGTGATTGCCTTCTGTACTATCTGTATTTTGTGCCTACGCTGTCCTCCCATGCCTACTGTAATTTGAAAACATTGTAAAAGCAGATTATTTTTTAAAAATAGTAGCTAACCGTGGAGTTTCTTGCCGGCTCTTCTGCATAGGAAACGACCAATTGGAACCGTGCACCTAGCTTCTGACGTTTCATAAGTGCCCATGTAGGTTTATGTGAAATAAAATATTTCGATTTTGATTTTTTGATTTAGGAAAACTTTTTCAAGATAAGATAGTTCGGATGAAGCTTGGAAGTTTGTAAGGAAATGCGCGTTTTTAATTCCAATATTACCACTTTTTGGGCTTAATCAGTATATAATATTGAATGAGATCTATATGATGTCTTTGATATTGAGAGGGAGTGCACCTGTGTCTGCGCGCACACTTGTGCACTATACCCCTGTATAGTGCACAAGTGTGCAAGTGTGTATTGGAAAAACATTAACAACCTCTTCAGGTCATTGCACTCATCATTATAAACAACTTTTCCCGAATATCAGCTGTTCCCTACATTTATGTTCGTATAACTCGTCAAAATGTAGAGAACAGCAGATTTTTTTTTCGCGATTTCAGTTTTGGTCCCATAGTAAAAGCTGTGAGATGCGTAATGTCATTTCTCAGCGACAAAAAAAAAAAGGCAGTCGCTCCATGTAAAAATACTGGTATTCAGCTGCATCCGGTTTGACTGGAAGCCGACCCCAACATAGTTGGGAAAAGGCTAGGCAGATGATGAATGATAATGATAAGTTAATGACTAACAGCTATAAGTCTACAGTACCTAGCTGGTCATAAATAAGTCTAACTTTAAACATAGGTACTGTTCCGATACTCGTTCCAAGGAACGTTCATAATACATATAAACGCAACCAGTGTTTTTCATTCGAAGTAAATAATTGTATTCTGTTTTTGAGCAATAATAAAATTAATGTCCTAGACCATATAATATTCCCACTGCTGAGAAACAGGCCTCCATTCTGTGAGAGGAAGGGAGCCGTAATCCAGCACGCGTTTTCCTTCACCATTTTGAGAGCAAGTGTTAGCGTCGAGGGTTGGTGATGAAGTAAATAAATTACGCAAAATAAAACGCTTGCCTGGGTTCGAACCTACAACCTTCAACGCGGAAGTGAAGTGTGTGTTCCGTTACTACTGGGCCACTACTGCTCTGCACTACGACGTATTCCACATTGGACACCCGCTTAAATGGCACCAGGGCCTCAAGTCTGCTATTACAATAGTATCAGAATGGTCTATCATTGATTTCATAATTGTCGATTTTGACAAGTTTGGTAATCTACTACTATAATGGCGTCATTATGACTTTCCAATGGTCAACCACTGACACTCCATTGAAAGAAATGGCATAGAATGGTAATCTCGTACATAATAACAAATGAATAACTGACTTGGGCGTTAATATGCTAAAATTTTGACAGTTCCTTTGATCAGTGACCTACCATTAGAACGTCATTGTGCAGTCATTGCTTTTAATTTGTTACGACTATCGTATAATTTCTGTGCCATTGACCGACCAATGATCAACCATTATGAATTTAGCAGATTACGAACTTTTAGCAAAATGACAATGGAATGACAATGGGATCGTGTTGGAATGACGAATTTATAAAAATAGCAGACTTGGGCCCCTGAGTGAATGTGCCGCTGTGTGTCAGGTGCATTCACTCAGGTGCCATTAAAAGCGGGTGCCCAATGTGGAATACGTCTGCACTACTTTTTGGGTATGCATACCAATTTAATTGAGAACTTTTCAGCATGACTTTTCTTCTTTTCTCCTGTGTCAGCAGGAACGCTATACAAAGATCTTCTGGCACGTGGCCAAAATGGGTGCTAACGCCGCAATCAAGTTTCATCATCATCATCATTTCAGCCGAAAGACGTCCACTGCTGAACATAGGCCTCCTCCAAGTTGGGGGGGTTTGCCATAATCGCCACGCTTGGCAGACGGGTTGGCGATCGCAGTATAGTATGGTGGTGGAATACATAGAGAACGCTGCTGCCCATTCTCCGGTACGACCATTAGTCGCCTTTTACGACACCCTCGGGAAGTATGGGGTGGTGCTATTCTTTAAGTCCGGCACCATACAGACAAGTTTATTCCATACATTTCACAAAAAAATGTTTCCCAACGATCCCCTGTTAACGTTAAGGCTCCTTCAAACAGGCACGACACGCGATAAAATCGCGCGCGACACAAAGGCACCGCAAGCCGCGCAACGAGCGGTGCCTTTTTGTCGCGCCTGTTTGTAGGAGCCTTTATTTGAACGACAAAAGATCGTTGTATAGCCCGCTTCAAACTTTATGGGGCTCGGAACATGAGGCGAGTCGCTGCGGAGTAACACATTCTCCTGTCAGCGGGGGTGAGGGGTGGGGTACGGCGCAGCAAGTAGAACACTTCGCAGCCGCCATAAATTTTGAATCGAGCTGTAGCAGTGTATATGACAAATATGTTATTGTTGTAAAAAATAACCAGCCCGCAACTTAATAGTGGGACTGATTCTGTACCCAATGTGCCCTGCACCCTAATTGCGTAACACAGTAACAATCACAATCTGGATGACTTTAAAGGATCTAATCCATTACTGCACATGTTCGAAAAATGTGTGTGCTCACAAATAACGCAATGAATGTTGTTGTTGAACTGTCGAAATGAATAACACTAAATTAAATCATTTATTTTCTTTAAGTAGGTTTGTACAAACACTTTTACACGTCAATTATATTTTTTTGAACTAGATGAGGTCGGCGTTTCATAACTAACTATTCTGAGAAGAAAGGCCGAAACAAACTCAGAGGTCACAGTCTTTATTAAAGTCCAGACAAAATCTTGGTCAGATCGTGTGAAGATCATGTAGATTGGTGTCTGAAATGATCTTTTGAGGAAAGAACCACACAGATTGTGTGGACCTGTCCAGTCAGTGCACGCATTTGTCAGTAACCGTGCAGCTCAACTCAGAACTTAAGGAGCTCAATCATTAGGGGAGGTAAGCCTAAAACGGGTAGCCCGCCTAAAACGGGTATGCTTTTTCTCAAACTCAAACTCAAACTCAAAGCATTTATTTCAATTAAACCTTTAACAGGCACTTTTGAATTGTCAAGAAGTCGGTCAGTCATAAAATATGAAGCTAGTTGCCCATTCCAAAGCGTAGGTACCTATGGAGAAGAACGGGCAAGAAACTCCATGGACACTCTTTTTAAATTACATTTTACAAAAACATTTGTTACATTTTCTTACATTTCTTTTGAATTTATGATTATATAATGTGAGAACGATGTAAAAATAAAATAAAAAGATGTCCGCGTTAAGAGCGTCCAGAATACAACAAATAGTAACAAAACAACAATCCAAAATTAAAACAATTAAAATAAGCCCAGGCAGCCAAGTGGTGACCAGTCCCAACTGACGGCGCCCGTTCACGAACATGACGTATATATCAGCACCATTCAGCTCAACCACTTTGAAGGGAGCTAAATGATCCAACATACACGCCACCGCCAGCGAGACATTTGAGTGAGCATGACACACTATCAGCCGCCAGGGAATATTCAAGTCAATGAAAGATATATTATTACCCAGTAAATGGTAGCTATAGATTACATAGAACTCACATCTGTGCTATGCAATTATACAATACAAAGGAAATTGAGTTTATACAATGCAAGGATAGTCTTACAATCTTCAGCAGCTCCAACAGTATTTTCAAGTGTTGTCAATTAGTTGTGGAGCAGGACTAGCATTGAGCCAGGCATTTTTGTCAGTGATGTAATCCCCTAACTTATAATATGCCTGACTGCATAGTGTGCGTTTTATACAAGATTTAAATTTTGTCTCATTCAGTTGAAGAATGTGGGGAGGTATTTTATTATAACATTTTAGACAGTACCCCATAAAAGATGAATCTACTTTAGCCAGTCTGAAACCTGGTTGAACTAATAGGTCCCTATTTCTAGTACTATAATTATGTCTTTCACCTCTTTTACTAAAAAGATGTAATTTTTTCCTTACATACATGATGTTTTCATAGATATATTGACAAGGCACCGTCATGATGTTAATTTCCTTAAACAGTTCCCTTAGAGAATCGCGCCTGCGGAGATTATATATGGCTCTGATGGCTCTTTTCTGCAGAATAAAAATAGAATCGTTGTCTGCAGCCCGTCCCCAAAGTAAAATACCGTAAGACATGATACTATGAAAGTAACTAAAATAGACTATTCTCGCGGTATCTACATCAGTAAATTGACGGATTTTTCTGACAGCATAAGCTGCTGAACTTAGCCGTCCTGCAAGAGATTTTAAATGAGGACCCCATTGGAGCCTTGAGTCGAGCGTGATCCCTAGGAAAACAGTTTCATCGACGAATTCTAGTTTCTCTTGATTCAATATTATCTCACAATCACTACCCTTGACATTTGGTAAAGAAAATCTTATGCACTTAGTTTTTTTTCCATTTAATACTAGATTATTAGCAGTGAACCAATTTTGGACCTGCAGTAGGGCGTTATTTACGTCGTCAAAATGTGTAGCACGTCTATTTACCTTAAAAATTAAGGAAGTGTCATCAGCAAATAACACCATTTGTGGTTGATTTTTTAATAAATGGAGTAGATCATTAATATACACTAAAAAGAGGAAAGGACCCAATATCGAGCCTTGTGGCACACCAATTTTTACTATTAAACCAAGTGAATTGACACCATTTATTTGAACTTGTTGTTGTCTATTATTTAAATAAGAACTAACTAAACTGAGCGCAAGTTTTCCAAGTCCGTAATGCTCAAGTTTCAAAAGCAAGGTTTGGTGATCGACGCAATCAAATGCTTTGGAGAGGTCACAAAAGATTCCTATGGCATCTTGGGCCTCTTCCCACGCGTTAAAAATGTGTTTTAATAAAGTTACGCCGGCGTCGGTCGTACAACGTCCTTTGGTGAAACCGTACTGTTGATCGTGTAGGATTTTATTCGTGTTAAAATGATTGAGCATCTGATTAAGCATTATCTTTTCAAACACCTTGATGAAAACCGGCAAAACGGATACGGGTCTATAATTATTGGTGTCTTTACTGTCTCCGGATTTGTAAAGTGGTATAACCTTACTGTATTTCATTAAATCGGGGAAGACTCCTTGATCCACACACGAATTAAATACTAAGGCTAAGTAAGGTGCAATAGTCTCAATTATGGAGGTACAGATCTTAATGGACATTCCCCAAAGATCTTCGGTCAATTTGATCTTAATTTGCTTAAAAGCTTTAATTACAATTAAGGGGTTAATATGCCTAAAGTTAAATTCAATCGGGCAGGCTGAAACGTTCGCCCTTACTAAATCAATAGCGAGCGAGGGCGAGGAATTTAAGGTTTCAGTTGTTTTGAGTGGGATACTAGTAAAGAAATTTACAAATTCTTGAGCCACTTCTTTGTTATCGCAAATGAGACCGCTTGACGTCTGCAGTGTGTAATCAGAATTATGCTTTTTATTCCTGTTTGTTTCATTATTTATAATTTTCCAAACCGTCTTTATTTTATTGTCTGCTGATTTAACCTTGTTGCTAATATATAAGGCTTTAGCTGCCTTACAAGCGTTCTTAAAAGTTTTAGAGTAAGTAGCAACATACTTATTAAAAGTTTCCGTGTTAATATAAGGCTTATGGCCATACAGTTCGAAAAGTCTTTCCCTACTTTTCCTAAGCCCTTTAGTTGCTCAGTCACAAAATAAAAACTTGGGGCTGATACTTTTAGTGTTCTTCTTAAAATAATTATTGAACTCGGTTTGGACTACCGAGAAGAATTCATTATACAAAGTATTAACATTGTTCACTGTAAGGTTCTGATTACTTAATTTACAAATTAAAGTGCTATTAAATTTATTTAAATTAATTAATGTTATTGGTCTGGATTGGATCTGCACTTTTTGTATTGGCATGTTGTACTCAAAAGTTACAGTTTGACCACTGTGATCAGAAGGGAGATAATTAACAACGGCTTTATCTAAATAGTCGCAGCAACAAAAAACATTATCAATACATGTTGCAGTAGTCGTAGTTGTTCGGGTTGGTTCTACAAACACATTTGACAAATTGAATGATTTAAACAAATTTAATAATCTACTGGTATTGAAATTATTTTCTAAAATATTAATATTAAAGTCACCACAGATAATTACTGATCTATTACCAGTCGCAAGTTTTGCCAAAACATCTTCCATTACTGATTCAAATATAGAATAGTTTTGATAATTTGGGGGTCTGTAAACGCACACTATAACATGCTTATCTAGCTCAACACAAGACAGCTCAATGCTATGTTCAACTGATAGTTCAACTATGTCTTTACGAGGTTTGAATTTAATACAACTTTTAATTAGGATTAGTGAACCACCACGCAGCATTGAATTTCGATTAAAACAACTGGCCACACTATAATTGTCATAGTTAATTAGCATTTCAGAATCTTTTAACCAATGCTCAGTTATACAAATAATGTCAAACATTGTTTTTTCTAAAAATAACTCAATTTCCAATTGTTTGGAAGAAAAACCTTGAATATTTTGATGAAATAATTTCAAGGATTTCTGCTTAGCCCCTTTTCTGCAGTTCACTATTTTAGAGCCAGAAAATACCTTTTTGTTATTAAGTGTAGCTATACTGTTAGTGGTACCTTCTGTTGTCTTACAAACTAGTTTAAAATATCTGAGCTAACCAACTTAACATTAGTACTATTACTAATTGTGGTGCTAATTATTTAACATGTGAATGTAGTTGTTTTGTCTGTTTGACAAGTGCTCAAAATATGGAAAAGCACACAAAATTATTTTCTTACAATTTAACTTCAACTTCAATTTTAAATTGCGCACCGTTATTGCTAATAAGAATGTGTGCGTGCAGTGCGTGGCGCCTGCCGCTCGCCAATCACAGGGAGTCGGCGCGCTTCTCTGGCGGACACGAGTTCACGGTAAGATAAGAAAGAAGTTTTTTGCTATTTCCACTAAAAAAAATTGAGTTACATTATTTTTGAATACTCGAAAATGGTTTACAATATGTTCTTACTAGTTTTGTGTTATTATTTTGCAATAAATAGACGTTTAATTTGTGAAATAAGTTGGCGTTTATTATTTCGGTTTTAAGGATATGAGTCGATTGAAAAAAATACATGCTTGTGGGCAAAAAGGGTAGGGGTAAAGCGGGTGCCCGTTTTGCCCATACCCGATTTACCCTGTATAATTTCATTGACTGCTTATTACTTCTTTTATTTTTGATGATGGATGGTTAATAAATACAAAAGAAAGACTGCAAATGCATCGTGGGATGAGGGAATTATGAAGCGAAGAAGCTCTCAAAACTTCCGTCAATGGTGCAGCAAAAAAATATGGCATCAACCTTTCGACTTTACAGATACATGTAAAGATAGGATGTCAAAAAAAAAACTAGGAAGATCACAACAGTTTTTACAGCAGCTCAAGAATTAGAGCTAGTTGAGAATCTATTTCATATGGATAATCTGTTTACGTTGGCAACTCATTACGTTGTCTACAAAGTGCCGCAACTATTCCAAGAATACTAGTCCATTGATCCAACCATTATCACTGCAAGTAGCTGATGATCCTGGTGGAGCTCCATCTGAGTTGTGATTGTTATGAAACAGTTCTAGTCATTGATTGACGTTGATCTCATGTAATTGAGTTCCTACCCGCTTTGCCCAAAAGCCCTACCTGCTTTAGGCCCCTCCTACGGGCAAAACGGGTAATTCGAATGGTAAAGATTCTTGTCATTTTTTTATTCTTAATGTACAAAACTACTAAATATGTCATTTATTTTATAGTCCTTGATAACTAAACATTTCAAAATGTACAAATAAATGTTCAATTTGTATCTATAAATTGTTTTTATTTATCATCAACCTTAGCTTACCCGTTTTGGGCTACTCTCCCCTACTACTGTTAGTGTGTTACGCAATTAAACTACTGTGTGTTCTTAAGTATCATTAGGTACTCGTTGACGCTCATTCAATGCAGCATAAGATGCGGTGGCTGCGGTGTAACTATAGAATAATTTTATGAAATGAGTTACTACGTAATTAGATTCATAACCAAAGGCACAAATGATTTTAACAGCTCAATTTATTACTCCATTTAGTACCAGATCCAAACTGTGCCGCCACGCAGCTGATAAAGACGCGAACGGGTACTAATCACTTAACTTTTCACGGAGCATTTCATTTGGGAAATTCTGAAATGTCATGGTGGAACATTAAGAGGAGATTTAGCGAGGGAACAACAATCGATGCCTCGTTTCGTTGATGGGTTAATCACCTGGGGATTAACACCACAAACGTTGAGATTTTCATATTATATAAATGGTAATGGGCGAATCGTTTTAATGGTAAAATCATTATTTGGATTTATTTTGTCGGTAAAAGGTTTAACGGTTGATTTTTATGGATTAGCTAAATAAATTA